>JAMXDD010000006.1:21002203-21018608 GCA_024733475.1 Syzygium grande | reverse complement strand
ACATTATTTATTATCACAACAAAATACATAGTTCTAGAAAGGGTCAGGGTTACATAATACCACTACACCTATACTAACTAAATCACTATAAAACCCAAGGGTTGATGGCCTCTGATATTATCTCGTCCCCTCCATTGTAATCTCCAAGGGGACCATATTACAAAATTGAAAAATAAGAGGTGAACCTAAGCTCAGTAAATGAAATCTCTAAATATAAGGTAGGAGATCAGCTTACCACTCCATTTGGTATTAACAAACAACATAAGTTCAAGGCAAGACAATGAACCATACATGATCAATGTAGAAGTAAATATCTTTTCTATTATGTCTTGCCCATAAAAATCACAGTTAACATTACTCAGGGTCATTCACTCAAAAGCATGTGGATGGAATAACATTGCGTGATGTATGATTTTCACCACTTAGTACATTAGTAGACACGTATTATATATTTTATTTTTTTCACGAATACTCCCAAGGTGTACCAAACACGCTCTTCCTTTTTTTGGTGTGCAATTTGGTTCATTCTTGCCCCTTTCGCCATTCTAGAAGATTGCCAAGAGCCACTCCTTGCCCAGGCTCTCTCGTCCATGTGATCACTCTCCACCTTCATTGGACCGAGTCATTATAAGCCCGCCAGCTTCCACCTAGTTCTTCTCCAAATCACACACTTTCTGAAGAGGGTCCTGCTTTGGCATCCCTAAATTGACTCATCCAAGGTAACATCTATTTTGGCCCGTCCCATATAAAGTCTCATGGTTTTACTCTCTCATTATGATATGCCAATGACATTAATAATAACATAACATAACATAATAAGATGCATGGCTATCACCAGTTAAACATGTGAATATACATATTTATACAGACACATAGACATGTATCATGTTTATTATTAGTATATCATTCCATCTCGGCTCTTGAGGTACCTTAATTCGAGGCATCTCGACAAACAGGGCATCTCTACTCTAGGCATCCTAAAAGACTCCACAAGGCATCTCGACACACAGGGCATCGTCGCAAATAATATGTGGATGACGGAATTTACTTTTCATAAGATTTTTTATAATTCATCACATAGCAACTATGCACATGATAACATCATAATCACATTATCACCCTTGCATCAACAACGAAATCAATACTCATTTCAACAATCGACATCCAATACATAACATCTTTTCATGCATATTATTTCCTTGCTCTTTTATTAATTACATACGTGGGTAATGATGTTCACATGCTTAACTCTTTTCATTTCTCATCTTGCCTTTCAATGATCCTATAATAATGACATGCTTACCTCATTTCATTTCTTATGTAAGCAATGATAATTTACTTAAAGAATTGGCAACGTGAACATTGATAATGCAAAGAATTGATCATTTAATTCACCAACAATACTTAACTAGTAAATAGGTAAGATAATTAATCATCCAACACTTAATCAAAATTACGTGAATAATCTTGTTAAGTCCAAATTTCATGTTTTTACGCATTTTCATATATTATACAGCCAAGCCTTTTGTGAGGTCGATCAAACACTTTCTATGCATGATAATATTATAGATTCAACTCAAATAAACACAATTACTCAACATGCTATTATCAAAGCTTGATCATACTCATCATTAACATTCAAACTAAGTTAACAAACACCAACCAACCAACCAAGTTAAGAGTACTAAGTAAGTCAATCTAACTTAGCCCCAGAGTTTTCACTTACCATGTAAATTAACAAACATCAATTAACCAAGTCAAGAGTACTAAGTAGGTCAATCTAACTTAGCCCATAGAGTTTTCAATTACCATCAAATTCAAACTAAATTAACAAACATCAATCAGCCAAGTCAAGAGTACTAAGTAGATCAACCCAACTTAGCCCCTATAATTTTTTCACTTACCTTGAACAAAGATTTGGACAACTTAAAACCTTAATCATTTTCAAAGCAAAATAAATAAGAACAAATATTAATAACTCTCAATATTTGATAAAATGAATGACAAAACCCAAAAGTTCACCTCATAAACACTTGAAAATTTTGATTTGGAAGCTTTAGAAACACAAGTGTGGGACCTTCGCTTTTACTTCAAAAAGGTGGGAAAAGAAAGAGAAGGAAAAGTGGCATGGAACTCTCTTTCTTTGCATGAAATGAGTGAAAGGTCTCTAATTAGAACTTGAATTCTTAAAATGGCTTTACATGATTAAGAGGGGGATGTATATAGAAGCTTTCATGAAATACAAAATGATAAGATAACCAAGGTTTAAATGTAATGATAATTTGAAGTTAAAGAAAATGCTAAGTAGAAATGCAAGAGAACTAGTCAAGCTAGAAAATCACAAGTGACACAATGATGTGGATAAGGGGAATGAGCTTAGAAGACCAAGACTTGAAGGTAATGATGACTTTGGGTTAAAAGTCTTATGTGTAAAGATAATGATAGGTGTTGCAATACCAAAGCTTCAAGTGGCCCAATTAAAGTGGCTAAGAGAAGATATTTCAAGAGAGGGTTTATTGGCCAAGTAAAATTAGTGAATTATCAAGGATATTGATTGGCTAAGGTTGTCATGAATGACGTAATGAATAAGGTAATGCTTAATATCATTACTAAGCTAAGTTTAATGTCTCAATTTAAAATCATGTGAGTTATTATTTGAGTGACAAATGACATGATTTTAGATAGAAAGATGAAGATATTTAATTGGAATGAGAGAGAGCATCATTGGCCAAGTAAAATGCATGAATGATGACATATTATTTGAGTTGTAATCATTTAAGCATTAATGATAGAGATAGAGAAGACCTTGACTTGGGTTTCTCATGAGTAATACATATTAATTAACTAAGGTTAAAAGCCATGATTACATTATAGTTAAAAACACTTGGTAGAAAATGAGAGAGATGCGTAAATTAAAAGATTACAAGTGGCATACTTTGAGTGGCTAAATGAAGATAATGATTGGAGAGAACATAAGATCACCCAAGCAAAAGGATGAGTGAAAATGAAAAAGAATCATTATTTGATTTGTAATCATTAAAGCAAAAGAATAAGTAATTCTGTAGGTGAAACTTATGGTTGAAAATGAGGGAGATATGGCATAATGAGTAAGGACTCTTGGCTTGCAAGCTTAAAGAGCATTAATGAGCTAAAGAGCTGTTCAAAAAGAAAAGTTTAAGTGCTATAATCATATGGTTCTAACATATATATTTTTTAGTTACCGATATATCTAATAAACCAGTATATAAATAAGGAAATTAGTGTCTGTTCCAAACATTGACAAATCTGAAAAAAATATTTTGAACTTGCTATAATTATTAGTGAAAGATATCGGATACTAGGAAAATCTCAATAAATTCAAAAATTGAATATTAAATACATAATTTGAGGATTACAACTAATATCGTAGTAAATCAATTACCGCCATTCTACATCATCAATGTACATGTTAATATATATCAATTTAATTCTAACACATTGGACTCTAGGTAATAACGATCACGGAAAATCATCCTAAATACTATTATTGAAAGTTGAAAATTTCGGATATCACATCTATTACACTAATTAGACAAGTTTTATGACTTAATTGCACTTTTATGATAAGTTTTGCACTTTCTGAAAGTTTTAGAACTCAATTGCATATTCATGACAAATTTTAGGGCTTCTAATGTACTGTAGGCCTTAAATGCATTTTGAGCATTGTTTCTTCTCCAACTATTAGTCTTGAGAGTTCTTTATTCATAAATTCACGAGGAATTTGGATATCTTTATGCTTGAAAAAATCCTTATAACCAACGCAACATATAACAGCTATCCAAATCTCTTCTTGAGTTATATACATGTGCAAAAATATTGTATCAAGTAAAGAGAAATTGATATCATTCGCTATTGCCTAGAGCAGTCTAGCTTCATATCTAGACCATCAATAGTGGAGATGATCTTTGGTAGAATGCACATGACAATTAATTTTTAAATCATGCGAAATACAAGGGGAGGAACTTGTGAGAAACATGAGCCTTGTTTTCGTTTTTTTAAAAAAATACAGATTATTGGTAAGGGTTTTATAAGCATTTTGGAATAAGAAAGGAATTTTTACAAAAGAATGTTGAAAAATAGAGAATTTTGTAAATTCTTCGAGAGTAAGAGAATAAGACTCGTTGCACGCTAAATACTAACTAATCTAAATATGAGAATGACAAATTAGAATAATATTAGGCAAATGATTGAAGTTAGATAGGATTAATGTCAGTGTAAAGTTTGTCACGTTCAGGTCATCGAAATGCTTTGAAAGAGTTAACATTTGTGAATCAAGTTTCATTAAGAGGTTTTGACACTTATGCTCTTGAAGTTTCTTCAACTTTCTCCTTTCCTTTCCTCGAGGATTCAGCCCTCTTTCATTAAGCTTCCTTAGAAATTTGAAGCTCTGAAACATGTATCTCTAGTTCGGGAGCATGGGTTGAAAATTTCTCAATTTCACTAAAGGACACTAAGCCTATAATATGAAATAGTTTTATGATTTCTTCTTTTGTTGCACTTTGATTTTTCCAAGCAACCGGCATTGACTGTATGAGAGTAGAATTGTCTATCCTTGGAGTTGCAAAGAGTATTTCACTAGTTTGAGCAGGCAACAAAATATTGATTTTTAGAGAGGAAGAGAAAGGATTCATACTTATAGATAGAGTCTTCCTCGGTTGCCTTATTAGAGGTGTTTCCTCACTCTCAATTTCGCTCTTGTCCCTCAGTTCATACACATTAATGTGTCCAGGACCTCTTGATGCCCTGAAGAATATACTTTTAGTTCTCTATCATCGGTAGTTCCCAGTATACTTCTTTCGCAACTTTAGAGGTTATTTGAGTAGTTGATTTGAAATCGTGAAGAAAGTTTAGAATATTGGAATAAGATTGAGAGGATTTGGAGTGTGTTAATTCGTATGTGGAGAGAGTGACAAAAGAGGAGAGAAAACTGTCTTGTGCAATTTTTGAAACAATTTTTGGAAATATATAATTTCACTTTAAAATAAAAAGGTTTGATAAAAATTATGAATGGTCATTATTGAAATGATTTAGGATAAAACATTGAGATAAGTGTACTGAAGTTGTTAAACTTGTCATGAAAGTGTTACTGAGTCTTAAAAATTTTAAAAAGTGCAATCAAGTCTTTCCATTAAATTCGTTCAAGTTGACGAAACGAAAAATGCAGTTTATGACTCTATTGCACTAACTTGACCAGTTTTATAACATGATGTACTTTTAAAAGTTTTAGGACCAGTTGCACTTTTATGATAAGTTTTAGGACTTGATTGTACTTTACCAATCACACTTTTGTGATAAGTTTTAGGACTTCTAATACACTATCGGCCGACCATTATGTCATCTCTAACTATCAGTTTCGAGTGTTCTTTCTTCATAAACTAATGAGGAATTTGGATGTTCTTATGCTAGAAAATCCTTATAACCAAACAATCAAATTTAAGCTTTTCCAATTTCTTCTTGATAATGGAGGTGGCCTTTGGCTGAAGCATTATATAGGAGATAGAGAAATTGATGCCATTTACTATTGCCTAGAGCTGTCTAACCTTGTATCTAGACACATCAATAGTGGAGGTAACCTTTGGCCAATTACACATGACAATGAAATGCAAAATTTGAGGGGTTGGAAGCTGTAAGAACCACGAGCATTGTTTTCCCTTAAAAACTTAGGATTACCATTAAGGATTTTGTCAGCATCTTCGAATGAGGCATGAATTTTTACAAAAGAATGTTGAGAAATAGAGAATTGTGGCCAATTCTTTCACAGAGAGAGAATAAGACTTGTCATTCACACTAAATATAAATTTATTTGAAGATGAAAATAAAAATTGGAATAGAAATAGGTAACTAATGCAGGTTAGACGAGATGTATTTTAGTGCAAAGTTTTGTTAGATTCAGGTCATCAAAATATTTTGAGAGAAACAAACTATGATGTTCAGAGTATATAAAGTCAATGACCCTAAGAGGCATAACTCCCATAGAAAATAGTGAATCATACAAATCAAAATGATCCTTCAACATGAAGAACTTTGATTTGAAAGAGTTAACATTTGTGAATCTCAAGCTTGGGTTCAAAACCTTCATAGGCCTTATCATCATCAACGTCCTTCTTCCCTTTGCTAACATGTTCTGTCGCCTGGACTTCTAAAGTTTTTTCAACTTTCCCAATTCCTTTTCTCGAGAATTAAATCCTCTTTTGTTGAGCCTCCTCAACAATATAAGGCTCTAAAATAAGTATCTCTAGTTTTAGCGCATGGGTTGAAAATTTCTTGATTTTATTGGGGAGCACTAAACCTATATCATGAAATAGTTTCATAATTTATTCCTTGGCTGCACCTTGATTTTTTTTATTTCACTAATGTCTCTCGTTCTAAACACACCAATGTGTCCAGGACCTCTTGGTGCACTAGAGAATACAGTTGCAGTTCTGTGTCATTGGCGGTTGCCGATGTACTTCTTTCATATAACATTCATAATGTTGGATGCCATCTAAGTAGTTGATTTGAAGTAGTGAAGAAATTTTAAAGTTTTTTAAATTAGGGAAGAGTTTTTATGACATTCCCAAACGTCACGCGAGACATGTCTTTTCCAATTATTACTTATAATTATTATGAGTATGTGGAAGCACATTAAAATAATTAAACATGTCATAACATTATTTCACATACTTAATAATGTACATATGTATTACTTACATTAAAAGATCAAAACACCTGGGAAGAGTTCGATTACTCTTACTCTTATCTCTACTACTGCACTGATATGGACATCGTGCCATATCGAGGAGGAGGTGCTAGGGACCCATTGTCCTATCCTCTTGGTCCGATTACTCAAGCAAGGGCGAAGCAATTCAAGCAAACTGTTGCTATCACGGTTCAAGATCTTTGAAGTAGAAGCGATCTTGGATTGGGACTTGAAGAATCTTAGACCTCTTGGTGCAACACGATCAAATTTGGTCAGTTGCAAGGAAATGGGCCGCTGATTAATACTCATAACTAATGATGTGACGGATGTCGTTTTTTTCGCGTTTCGGAAGTAGTTTTGATGTTTTTTTTAAGTTTTTTTAATTTAAGCATTTTTATTAATTCTAGTGGCGTTTTCGTAATTTTACGTTTAGGGTTAACACCATATAAAAAGGGTGTTTAGGGTTTCTTTGGAGGAGGATTCACTTTAACACAATGAGAAGTTCTTTTCTTCTTTAAGTTCTCTATGGACTTGACCTTATCAAGGTCTTTCTTGTGGCAGTCAATTCAACTAATCGAGTAGGATAGCAAATTCTCTTGTTTGTAACGTCTATAACGTCGATTGATTGATATAAGTTCATCAACAAGTCACATTTATACCAAAGTTACCAATTACGGATTCGATTGGGGGTCGAGGTTTTGTGATTCGTACTTTCCAGATCTTTGTAGAACGATCAACTTCTGCTCAATCTCAAAAGCGTGCCTGCATAACATTGATCAAACATCTAATGATCAATAACCTCCCCTAACGTCGGCTCATCGGCAGCGTAACCAGGAGAACCATTAAAGCCTCTATGTGGTCCTATCTATACACCATCGTAGATTGCATACCAAGCTACATACCGATAGGAACCATCTCGGCAGGTCCTACATCCACCTATACCATAGTAGTACAATTAGTATACATGAAAACCATATTGGGCAACACAACATCCTCATACTCATACTCAAAGTGAGTTGGGGCTCCAAAAAGTGGTGGTGGTAGAAGGGCCGTTCTACATATCTGGAAAAACGAAGGAGTGAACCAAGGCCTAATAAATAAAATCTCTAAATCTAAGGTAGAATATTCATTTACCACTCAACCTAGTATGAACGACAATTGTGGGTTCAAAGCAGTACAAAACAATCATGCATGATGAATACATGAATAAAGGTACTATCGTTTCAATCATAACATGTCGATGAAATAACAATAACATTGCATAAAATCAATCACTCATATGCAAGTGGATGGCATATTATATCATAAATATTACATAACATCTCATTGATTTACACATATGAATTCATATTCATCACTAGCCAGGACCATCTCGATTTACGAGACATCTTGACTAACGAGACATCGTTACCATCAACCCATGGGAGACGGAAACAAACATATCCATTTGTCTCGCCTCTTAGCCTATCCATAAGGGGTGTCCTCTATATTAGCGAGGATAAATACACCACTGAATATCTGCATTAAGTTGGTCATTTCTTAGCATCACACCATGGCTACACAGACCATGTCATACTATGCATGTCATCATATAATTTCATGTCACCTCAACATTGTAGAGAATCGTATTATATGGTGAAACATCTGGCTAACTCCATAGTCTCATGCACATACTCATACAAAGGAATTCACTCGGCGGCGAAGAAGACGTGGCAAAGGTCACGTGGCATTAAAGACATATACAATTAATTACAACACAATAAATGCCATTTATTTTCACTATTTGCAAGTGCAAACAACGGCATGTTAATCTCTTGGCATTTCACATATTGTATATGACAATAGATTAATTATGCATCTTTCAACATATAAACTTTCATTTTTTCTTTTCCCAAGTCAACATCATTTGGAAAAAAACTTTTACAAGTTCTAGAGCATTAAACACTACAACATCATAATTGAGTAACTCATATAATTTTCATTTTTTTAGGGCTAATACCACGAAAAACCCTAAACTGGTACACTTGTGACACATTTACCCCAAACTATTTTTTTGACCATAAAAAACCCCAAACTGGTACACCTGTGACAATTTTACCCTGAACATACCACGAAAAACCCCAAACTGGTACACATGTGACAATTTTACCCCGAACTAATTTTTAATATTTTTTATTTTTATTTTTATTTTTTTGAATTTTTTTGAACTTTTTCTTTTCTTTTCTTTTCTTTTCTTTTCTTTTTCATTTTCAAACTCGGCGGCCGATCGGGGACCGCCGAGGCGGCTTTCGCCGAGGATCCCTTTGCCGCCAGGCAAGCGCGACCGCCCGACTCATGCAAGGGCGGCCCCGCCGCGCCGGGCGAGGCCCCCGACACGACGGGCGAGGCCCCCCTCCCGGCGACGAGGGGCGCCAGGTCGCCGACACACCGTTGGCTCGCCCTTGCCCACGCGGGCGGTCGCCCTCACCGGCCACCCACCCGAAGTGGGTGAGGATCGCCCTTGCCGACGTCGGCAAGGGCGGCCCGGGCGGCTTCACGCCTTTGGCGACCATGGGACCGCCCAAAGTTTGAAAATAAAAAAAAAAAAGAAAAGAAAAAGAATAAAAATAAATAAAAATTTAAAAAAAATATAAAAATAATATTAAAATTTTAATTCAGGGTAAAATTGTCACATATGTACCAGTTTGAGGTTTTTTGTGGTAAGTTCAGGGTAAAATTGTCACATGTGTACCAGTTTGGGGTTTTTGGTGGTCAAAAAAATAGTTCAGGTAAAATTGTCACAGGTGTACCAGTTTGGGGTTTTTTATGGTCAAAAAAATAATTTGGGGTAAATGTGTCACAAGTGTACCAGTTTAGGGTTTTTCGTGGTATTAACCCTTTTTTTTACCACCCTTGATTAAGTTCCCTTTTTATCAAAAATATTAAAGATTATTTCTATAATTCCAAGTTCTTAGAATTTGAATATTTTCCTAGCAAAATTTCCCAATTTGTAATTTTACTCGTAATTTTCGATTTTCAATCAACCAAGTCATATTAATTAAATTAAAAAAAAGGTTATTATTTTGTTATTTAAAACACACGAACATTTTATTCACACTATAGATACCACATATTTTATAATTCTATCAAAACAACCCACTATTAAGTAATTATTACAAATTACTCCAATTTTGCATAGATAGGTACATGTCTAAATTAAGAAATTATTTCTAAAAAAGTAACTTAAATACCTATCAAAATAAGGTTCCACATGCTATGAACAGTCCCCAGAACTTTTAGTTTTTACAAATTCGTCCCTCAACTTGGTTAAATGACAAATTTGTTCCTAAAGCTTATAAACTCATTTTTAACTGGTTTGATTTTCTTTAATTAGTATTACTTAATAATCCAATAACCCAGTTCACAACCCCTCTTCACTTCTATAAATTTCAAAATTGCCCCTTACCTTATCAAGAAATTTACCAAAACACCCTTTTTATGCCTAATTTTATCATTTTCACACTTGTCTCGCTCTAGATGTAACAATACCTTTTAGTAATCTCTCAAAAAAATCCTAGGCATGCGAAAAGCTTTTTAATTCAAGTCTAACAATCACATTAACTTAACATACAACTAATGAAACTTGCTCACAAATAGAGTAAAACCCAAACTAAATAAATAAACAATCAATCAACCAAGCTCAAGAGTACTAAGTAAATCATTCTAGATTAGTCTTTAGAATTTTCACTTACCAAAAATGAAATCTTCGACAAAGCAAGCCTTTAATCACCATGTGATCAAAATGAATACTAAAATTAACAAGTCTTATTCTTTAGAAAACAACAAAGCTTATTTGATTAAAAAAAGGGAAGGGAAGTCTATAAATGTACCTTGTAATACACTAGATTGAAAGTGAGAGCTTGAACTTTGATTGTGTAGAAAGAGAGTGGACAACTTAAAGATGTGAAGAGAATGGTGTTCATGGCCAAGAGGAAGGGAAATACATTTAACCTCGTCTTTCACAATTATGACATAATGAAGAGTGGTTTGAGCTCACATTTAATAGCTAGGGTTAAAAATAATAAAACCAATTGACTAGAGTTAATAGTAGATAATGAGTTACTAGGTTAAAAATATAAGATATCATGCATGAGGTCATAGGGTTTAGGTTCAATAGATTCAATTATGGCATGTGATAAGGTGAGAGTTAAGACATTTATTCAAGCTAATATAGTGACAAATGACATGATTTGATTGAAAAGAGGGAGATATTAGGTTGTTTTGGGTAGATAATATACATTGCAGTAAATAAAAAAAGAAATTGGTATTTGTTTGAAATGTTGGTAAATCAAAAAATTATTTTGAAACCACTAAAATCATTAACAAAAAGTATAGAACAAAAGTGACACATTGACTCGGTAAATTTTAATGTTTGAAAATCATTCGATACGTATTTTGGAGCGTATTAGTCCTCGTTGATAATTACTAAACTAATTTTATTACCTCAATAACTTTCACTACTAAGTATCTTAAATATCATAAACTACGAAGAAAATTTCGGATGTCACAATTTTGGAACAAGATTGACAGGATTTGGGAGTGAGATAGTTCGTATCTAGAGATAGCAAATAAAGAGGAGAAAAAATTGTATTTTGCTGTTTTTGGGAAATAATTTTGAAAATTTTGGAAATATAAAATTTCGCTTTACAATAGAAGGTTTTATAGAAATTATGAATGTCGGTTATGGAAATCATTTAGGACAAAAAATTTGGATAAGTGTACCGAAACCCTAAAACTTATCACAAAGTGCAATTGAGTTCTAAAACTTTTAAAAAAAAAAATGCAATCAAGTTCTAAAACTTGTCAAGTTGATGCAATAAAATTCTTCCATTAACTCCATCCAAGTTGATAAACAGAAAATGCTAACAAGTTTTTGGACTTTATTTCATCAATTTGACAAGTTTTAGGACTTGATTGCCTTTTTGAAAGTTTTAAGACTCAATTAAACATTCATGACAAGTTTTAGGACTTATAGTGCACTTTAGGCCTTAAATGCATTTTCAATATTGTGTCTTCTTCAACTATCAATCTTGAGAGTTCTTTCTTCATAAACTAACAAGGAATTTGGATGTCCTTATGCTTGAAAATCCTTGTAACTAAGGCACCATATGGCAGCTTTTCGAATCTTTTCTAGACTGTTATGTACTTGAGCAGAAATATTGTATAGGAATAGAGAAATCGATGCTATTCACTATTACCTAGAGCAGTCTAGCCTCACATCTAGACACATCAATAGTGGATGTAGCTTTTGGCCCGAATGCACATGACAATGGATTTTTAAATCATGTGAAATTTGAGGGGTTGGCAATTATGAGAAATATGAGCCTTGTTTCCATTAAAACTCAAGATTACCAGTAAAGTTTTGTCAGCATCTTCGAATGAAACATGAATTTTTACGAAAGAATATGGAGATATAGAGAATTGTGGCCAATTTCTTCATAGTGAGAGAATAAGACTTGTCCTTCACACTAAATATCTACTTATTTGAAGATGGGAATGACAAATTGGAATATAAATAGGCAACTCATGCAAATTAGACAAGATCAATTTCAGTGCAAAATTTTGTTAGGCTTAGTCATTAAAATACTTCAAAAGAAACAACCCATGATTTTCGAAGTACAAAAATTGTTGACCTTAAGAAGCATAACTCCCCTGGTAAATTGTACGAATTAGAATGATTCTGCAACATGAATAACCTTGATTTGAAAGAGCTAACCTTTGTGAATCTAGGTCTGGGTCAACCTTCGTAGACCCTATCATCATCACCGTCATTCTTCCCTTTATGACGAGCTTAACTAACAAGTTATGCCGCCCGTGCTCTTGAAATTTCTCCACTGTTTCCTTTCCTTTTCTCGAGAATTCTACTCTCTTTTGTTGAGCCTTGCCAGTAATTTGAGGTTTGAAACAAGTATCTTTGGTTTTGGAGAAGGGGTCGTAAATTTCTTGATTTCATTAGTTTGAGCAGGCAATAGAATAGAGATTTTTGGAGAGGAAGAGAAATGATTTATACTTATAAATGGAGTCTTCCTTGATCTCCTAATGAGAAGTGTTTCTTCACTCTTAGTTTCGTTGTTGTCCCTCATTCCTGAAAGATCAATGTGTCCAAGCCCTTTTGGTGCCCTATAGAATATAGTTGCAGTTTTATGTCATTGGCAGTTCCCGGTGTACTTCTTTTGCACAACATTTGCAACTTTGGGTGCCGTTTGAGTAGTTAATTTGAAGTAGTGAAGAAAATTTGAAAACTTTTAAATGATGTAAGGGTTTTGGAACATGATTGAGAGGATTTGGGAGTGCATGAGTTCGTGTCTGGGGAGAGTGAACAAAGAGAAGAGAAAATTGTATTTTGCAATTGATGGAAATAATTTTCAAAATTTTGGAAATACAAAATTTTGCTTTAAAGCGAGAAGGTTTTATAAAAATTATAAATGGTGGCTATGGAAATGATTTTGGATTAAAAATTGGGATAAGTGCACTAAAAGTTCTAAAAATTATCACGAAAGTACAATTGAGTCCTAAAACTTTTGAAAAGTGCAATCAAATGCTAAAACTTATCAAGTTGCTGCAATAAAGTTCTTTCATTGACTCCATCCAATTTGACAAATAAAAAATACTAAGAAGTTTTGTAACTTTATTGCACCAATTTGACAAGTTTTAAGACTTGATTGCAGTTTTTGAAAGTTTTAAGATTCAATTGCACTTTTTTCACTAATTTTAAGACTTGATTGCATTTTTTAAAAGTTTTATGACTCAATTGCACATTCACAGCAAGTTTTAGCAAGAAACATGATTATATTGAATAGGAGATTATACACAGTAGGTTGAGGTGTCGATGTAGTCCTCCTTTCCGTTTGAATCTCTTGACTCGTCAATCACCATTGTAACTGTTCTACTGGACATTGGAACATTCACTCAATTTTGGGCAACGTCCCATTGCAAGGGATCTATGGATCTGAGAAAAGCTTTCATTTTGCTTTTCCATATGTCAAAATCTGTGCCATCAAAATAAGAAGATCTAGTATTGCTCTGTCCTTTGACAATACCTGGTCCAAAAGCGTGCTAGCCATAGTTGATCGTTAACTCAAGAAGTAAATTGACACTTCAAAATGGTGATCATAAGGCTATAATACCAATTGTGGTAGCTAATAATTTCACATAGAAGGGATGTATACGTGATTTCAAGAAACTAGATAAAATATTGCAAAATTACAAGTATCAAGTTTGATATAAGTGTAAAAATAGATATGAGCAAGAAGTTGACTTACGTAGGAACATGATATATCAGTTAGTGCAATGCGCTTCCATTAAATAATAATACATATAAGTAGAGAGGTAAATAACAATGCACTAAAAGCTTTAAGTGGTTCGGCTTAGTGTAAGTCTACATTCACTCTTTCTGACTAATAGCATACTAGTTAGATTCCACTAACAATATTTGAGTAGTTACAGTGGTATGTGTTACTTATATTCAAGCAATTCTTTCCGAAATTGGTGTTTTTTGTTACCCAAGCGAATAGATTACACTATCTCAAACCCATGCCCAAACCATAACATTGATACGCTATCAATATTTTACAATTTCAATAGACTCAAAAGACGGTATTAGAATATAAAGCCTTCTTTAATAATTGGATTTCTTGTGACTCTTGATCTGCTGCTTCTTCAACATTTGTTGATCTCTTTTAATATTCCTCAGTATCCAATCTTCCTGCTGGACGATTTTTACAAGGATCAATCTCCAAACTATCCATTAGACAATTGTTGAGCAAATCAATTTATCCGTTGAAGTCAATCAATATGAGATTCTGGAAATTTGATAGCTCATACAATCAAATCTTCTAGTTTTCAGAAATAAAGTAACTCAAACTATGGAAAGTAAACTGTCTTACTATGGAAAAAAAACTTATCTTTAGGATGATTGTTAATTAATCAAGATATCACACGTGATTAATATTTTAAGCATAAATATATCTTGAGATTGACAATACATCAATTTCTTTGATTTGGAATCCAAGTAGTGTCATTAGCTATCATAAATATTTAGAGCATGTGACAAAGCTATTGTACGCATAGTATAGTCGCTATGCTCATATCAACTGTTCTCGGTTATATAGTTTATGGTTATATTAGGTTTCCCCGGTGATACCCAATTGCATCTCAATTGGCAACTTTGAGCATACTAGATATGTAGATCCTGTACTGTTCACTATGCTACCTCCAAGTCTTTTCACACTAATCTAGACTTGTTCACACTTAGGTTCATCCAGTCTTCACAAATTTTTTCCTTGGTACATATAATTTCTATTAAAAGTGAGTATTACTTGAAATATAACCAACGTTTGCATTTATTAAGCTCATAACACACATGGATAAGTTTGTCGACTTCAAAATATTATATGAGGTTTTCTCAATAATAATAGTATCTTGTAATAATTTGATTCGATAGGGCTTAGATTGATTTTTTTAATAGAATTTTATATATATTTATTTTATTCAAGAGTGGTTGATTGATTATTTATTATTGACCTTTGGTGTTAAATAATTCATGGACACATAGAAGTTGTTTTTTTTTTTTGGTAAAGGTAAGACTATATTACTTTTCAAATCACCAAATACATAGAAGCACTGAAGACAAACCTTGACCCAAATAGGACAAAAAATGTCCGACGGGGGTCAAGGATGGCTTAGCAAGAAATATACAAAAAACGTACAAGGCAACAAAGACCGAGAGGGTCTAAAGACCAAAACCTAGTGAGTCATCGACGTATCTTCAAAGATTGTCTGTAGAAGTCCCCAATTTCTTTGCATTTTGCGATTCCTGGTTGTGTCCGCAATTCGCCCAAAAGATATAGTTTTATCCTTCACCACTTTGATTAAGTGCTTGCGCATGCCAGGGATGTAAAGATTCTTGTTTCTGAATAAGGAGTTGTTCCTTTCGGTCCATATTATGTGACATAATATAGCGAAAGAGAACCTAGATAGGCAATGGGCAAAGGATGAACCACCACTAACTTTCATTATCCAAGTAATGTTGTCTTGCCAAGGACAGTTCGCCATGGTAAGTTACATTTTGTAGCCCAGAAGGATGCCAATCTACTAGTATGAGTGCACTCAAAGTATAGATGATTGACTGAATCTGGTGTAGCAGCACAAAAGGGACATAATGCTGTGTCAATCCTACGATTTTGTAAGAGAACTACCTGAGTAGGCAGCCGGTTGAGAGTTGCCAACCATAACAGGAAAGCATGCTGAGGGTCTATGTGATGATCCCAAATAAAGGAGTGCCAAGGAATTGGACGCCTTTTTGTTCTGATGTGATCCCATGCCAACGAAACGGAGAAGGAGCCAGATTAATGAGGGGTCCAAATAGGTTTGTTTGGAGTATTTTCCACAAAGGTCGGTGCTGTGTCCATCCAGCTAAGGATAATGTCCAGTGTTCTTGAAGGTTGCCATGTTCGATCGAAAAAATCCCGAACAGAGGTATCCCGAGGGATCCTCGATTGGTAGATGTCCACATTGCTAAATAGAATGTGGAGGGGGCCTTTGTTATGCCATCAATCAAACCAAAGGGAGACCGAACGACCATTTCCAATCTTTCATCGAATGGTAGTCTGAGCGAAAGTTCTCATGTCCAAGACACGTATAGAAGTT
>JAMXDD010000006.1:20959241-21002103 GCA_024733475.1 Syzygium grande | reverse complement strand
TTTCTGCAGTTTTGGTCGCACTTGTGCTCAGTTGCTCATGGCCCGGCTCGCCCGCGCCGCCCGAGCACTTGCGTAGCAAATGTCGCCGCCCGTCGTGTGACGCCGCCTGCCCGTCGCCGCTAACCTCCACCCATTGCTACTACTACCGGCACATCCACTCACGCGTCATTAAGCAATGACTCGTCGCCATTGCAGTAACAGCGCCGCCCGGCCAGCGCTGGCGCTCCGCGTCGTCCGTTAACATGGCGCGGCAATCCGCGTCCAGCCGCGCCCACCGGTATCCCTCTCTTTCCTCTCATCACCTCCCCTCGGCCAGCCCCTTCCCGCCCCACCAGTGGCCCCGTCATGATCGCGCCGCCGCGATCGCCGTCGCGCCGACCAGCCTGGTCATTTGACCGGCCAGCCAATCGGCCCGACTAGCTTCGTCACCGCCGTGCCGATGCCCGTCGCCCGTGCCGTACGTCGCGCCCGCGCCCTTTGCCGGTAAAAGCTGCGTGCGAAATTAGATTATGTAGCGTTCTTATTTGGTTAAATTAGACCGATTAAGTAGAGTGCTTGGAGGGTATTTGTGCGGACCTAATTGAACGCCGGTCCGTGGAACTGGAGTGGCGGGTGTGATTTGGACTGAGTTGTGAATAAGGAGTTGTTTGGCGGAATTTGATTGAATCGAGTGGCGGTGCTTGCTTGCAGAGAAATTAAGCCCGATTGATCGGAGGGGGCCTGACTTGGGACGTGTTGACGGCGGTCCGCAAAGACGTGGAAATGGCCGATGGGCCGATTGAATGCTGGCTTGAGACGTGTTGATGTGAGTCTGCTAGCGGTGTGATTGGACCGAGGCGGTTTACGCTGGGTCATTGGAAAGAAAATTGAGCCCCGAGGCGCGGTTTACGCTGGTTGTGGAAGGAAGGTTGGACCGAGGCGCGGTTTACGCCGGTCATCGAAAGAAAGTTGGGCCTCGAGGCGTTTACGCAGTAAGGAAATGAGCCCCGAGGCGGTTTACGCTGGCTGTGAGAATGGGCCTGGCGTGTTGATGGCGATGAGAAAAGACCGAGGGTGTTGACCGAATTCGTGAGAAAGTTAGATGGATGCGCATATGATTTGAGTGTGATTTGAATTGGTTGGCGAGCGGTAAATTTGGCTGGTTGGCGTGTGGTGGATTGGCCGGGTTGGCGTGTAGGCCGATTTGGTTTGGTTGAGCGTGTGACCGATTGGATTGACTGGTTGGCGTGTGGCCTGGATTGGCTGGTTGGCGTGTGGATGCATTAATGCGTGATGTGACCGATTGGTTTTGGTTCAAGGTGCGTGTGGATACTTGTTGGGATTGGATGATTTGAGTGGAAGTGTGTGTCTTTGGTGATCGTGATGTGGCGGTGATTTGTACTTGCATTATCATGTTTGGACTAATATCACGGGGGTTGGCCACGTGGATCGAGGCGAGGTAAAGCCTCTCATCGGTAAAATTGATTGTACTATTTGATAGTTCGTATGTTAGACGGGTCGGGCACGCATTAGCCTAGGTTAGGTTTAGGTTGTTGCTTATTGAGACTCGCCTCACGGTTATTATATAACCATTTCATTCCACTATGAGTGTTTGAGACGCTGCAAGAGCATCTCGAAGATCGAGGACGGGTCAAGTACCCAGCTTTTGAGTTTTCCCTTTTTGTAGAGGAGTTAAGTTTGTCGCTTTTGTCCTCGCTTTTGAGAATTGTGGTTCCGCATCGCCGCGGGCTTAGCTTGGGATTATCCTCCTCGGATTTAGTATGTATTTGTCAAGTGTAGAAATTTTAGTTATTGTTTTGTGCCATTGCTACCCATCGCCATTATTTTTTGTCCGGTTGTTTCTATTTATTTTCGCCAAGATGCTAAATCTCCGATGTTTAGAAATGGGTCGGCGACGATCGGGACGCCGTGATTCAATGATCGACCATCGAGGGATGTCGCGAGCTCAAGGGTCCGGGCGTGACACAAAGAAGTGGAAAGGTAAGGGAGAAAGTCCTTCAAGGAAGAAACCAAGGCATAACTAACGGGAGAAAGGAAAGCGTCCTTTCAAGAAAAAATATTTCAAGGATGAAAATATTACAACCGGTGGATAAGAAGGGTCACTTTGCTCGCGGATCGTGGCGAGCCAAAGAAGACTCGGGAGCCATGCACCATGTAGCGGCGACGTAGAAGCTTGAGTGGAGTTCCGACGAGTTCCACAATAAACGGGGTGGATATATGTGGGCAACAATTCAAGAGTAGAGGTCGAGGCATTGGCACCGTCAACTACTTATGTGCGTTGGGACGGTACATTGTTCCTACATGATGTGTTATTTGTTCGGAGATTCGCCGAAATTTAGTTTCGGTGTTGGTTTTAGTTAGACTTGATTTTAATATAAACTTCGTAACAATGGTGTAGACTTGTCTTTAGGTATAAGTTATTATGGTTCCAGATATTTTTAGATGGTTTCATTGTATTAGATGTTAACTATTATGAAGTTAATGTTAGTTATTCCGTATTTACATCATCCGATTCTTATGAGAATGATGTGAACGGTGGCATGCTAGACTTGATCATATTGGCCAACAAAGAATTAATCGATTGGCTAAAGATGGCTTATTGGGCAATATTAAAAGGTTGATTTGCCCATATGTGAAGATTGCCTAGAAGGAAAAACAACACTAAAAACCTTTTGAAAAGGAACAAGAGTTGAATTTCCTTTACAATTAATCCATATCGACATTTGTGGTCCAATGAATGTAAAAAGCAAAGCATGGGTCTGTTTGTTTGATCACATTCATTGATGATCATACTTGATTCGGACATGTCGATTTGATTTCTCATAAGTCCGAGGCTTTTAAATTATTTTTAAAAGATTTATGAGCTTAGTGGAAAATCAATTAGATAAAAAAAATAAAAGCATTAAGATCCGATCAAGGTCGAGAATATTTGTCGATCGGGTTTAGAAATTTATGTGATGAAAAGGGAATAGAAAGACAACTGACTATTCCACATACTATTCAATAAAATGGTGTTGCGGAAAAAAGAAGAAATAGAACCTTAATGAAATGATTAGGTCAATAATGGCACAAGATAACTTTTCCATCACTTTTTGGGGTGATGCTTTGTTGACTACTGCCTACATACTTAACCGTGTGTCTTCTAAATCAGTTACTTCTACTCCATATAAGTTATGAACAGGTAGAAAGCCTGATTTAAGCTTTCAAAAAACCTTGGGGTTGTGCTGTCTATACTGTGAGTCTTCTTACAAGTATAGAAAATTAGGTCCAAGAGGCAAAAGAGTATTTTTATAAGATACTCACAACACTCAAAAAGGATATGTATTCATAGGTGAGTAAGAAAGCGGAAGTATAACTGAATTTGAATCACAGGATATCACATTCTTAGAGAATGACTTTCCTAAAAAGGGCAAAGTAGATGGATATTATTCACTATACGAAACTGTGGATCGTAATAGTGAAGTTAGTGGGAGCATTGTAACAAATGGAGAGTTGCATGCAACCTAGTCTTAATTGCAACCACTTAAAGAGATGACACCACCATTATCTAATTCGAGTGGGGAGCGCAATGGAACGTGGTGAGTCATCGAGTACAACATTCCATACGACAGTCAAGTCGTAATAGGATTCCCCACGACGCTTTTGACATTGAAAGAGAAGCTTTTCATGATCACCCCACAAGATGAAGATGAGCCAAAGAATGTGAACGATGCTCTAAAGTGCCTTGATAAGGAAAAAATGCATACATGCAATGGAAGAAGAAATGAAGTCATTAAGATCAAACCAAGTTTGAGAATTGGTTGACTTTCCAAAAGGACATAAAGCCATTAGGAACAAGTGGGTTCTCAAAATAAAACGTAAGGCTGATGGCTCAATAGAGAGGTATAAGGCTCGCCTTTGTGGTAAAAAGGATATAATCAACGTGAAGGAGTTGATTTTGAAGAAACGTTTTCTCCTGTGGTTAAATTTACCTCTATTCGCCTTTATTCTAGCAATAGTAGCTAGTATGGATATTGAATTACATCAAATGGACGTAAATACTGCACTCCTCAATTGAGAATTAGAGGAAGAAATTTATATGGAACAATCTGTTGGTTTCATTACAAAAGGCTAGGAGCACAAAATGTATCGACTATTGAAGTCGATATATAGCCTTAAATAGTCTTTGAGACAATGGTATATACGTTTTCACAATGCCATAATGTCATATGATTTTGTAATGATTAGTGAAGATAATTGTGTATATATCAAAAGATTCAAAGATTAATTTGTGATCTTATCATTATAAGTTAATGATATACTAATTGCCGGAAGCAATATAGAGTTTGTTAATACAGTCAACAATTGATTATCATCCAATTTTGAGATGAAAGATATGGGTGAAGCTGCATACATTCTTGGAGTTAAGATTTCAAGATATTGCTTAAAGAAATCTCTATCCCTTTCACAAGAGATTTATGTGAATAAAATCATTGAGCGATTTCATATGCAAGACTATAAACCAATAGATACTCCTATTGCAAAGGGCTAAGCATTAAGCGACATAATGTGTCCTAAAACTTCACAAGAAAAAAGGAGTAAATGGAACAAGTTCCATATGCTAGTGTTGTCGGAAGCTTGATGTACGCTATAATGTGTACAAGACCTGATATTAATTATGTAGTTGGAATGGTAAGTAAGTACCAATCCAATCCAAGTCAAGCACATTGAATCGCCGGCCAAAAGAATCCCGAGATATCAAAAGGGAAGTGCCGACTATGCTACTGACTTATCAAGGAAGTGATCTACACCTTGAAGGCTATAATCGATGTTGACCAGGAGGAGATTTAAAAGAAAAGAAATCTACCTGGATACGTGTGTTCTTATGAATAATGGCGCCATATCTTAGAGCAATAAGAAACAACAGTGTGTAGCCTTATCTACAATGGAAGCCGAGTTCGTGGCTCTATCAAGAATGCACAAGAAACCGCTTTGGCTTGGAAGATTTTTGGATCACTTAGGTGTTACTAAGAATGTTGCAAACCCAAAGATTGGTCTATTGTGACAGCTAAGAAAAGCAATAGCGTACACTAAGGATCCCAAGTGCCATGAAAAGACCAAACATATAGATATCAAATATAACTATGTCAAGGACATGGTTGCACGAAAGGAAGTGAACGTGAAGTACATATCTACACAAAAAGATCATAGCTGATCCTATGACAGTGCCGATTCCTAGAGAAGTTTTCCATGGTTATGTGAGATCTCTAGGATTATGTAGAATATAATGTACTGAATATTACAATTTTCCTTGAATGTTCACTATTAATGAAGTTTGCTATTATCAATGCCTATAAGTTGGGATGACGTTTGTAAATGTCGATGCTGAGTGCATTATATTGAAAAGGTATGTCGTACAAATGAGAGAATAGCCCACTCACACGGGTAATCACCTCTACTCACCGTGGTGATGAATAGAGATGAGACAGTTTTAAGCTTGTTATTTAGGTGATAATTGAGAGCTCAAGCTTGAAGCATGAACGTCGCCTTTAACATAATATTAAGATGAGGACATATAGATTATTATGTCCGAAAGTGAAATGACTCACATATTTCGCTTTACCTGTCTTTAATGCCGGATGTAAATTCGATAGACGCTTATGAATAGAGTAGATTTGTGAACTCAAGCTAGGCATTGAGTATGTCTAAACTATCATCTATAGGGTATTGAGAGTAAAGACATATGCTCTATGGGAAAAGGAGAGAATACCGTAATCGTATTTCATATTACGATGCATGGGACGACCGATAAGAGTTATCGTGTGAGACTCTTAAGGAAAATAGTTTTTCTCAAATTAAAGTGCCCCCTCATGACTCTTACTTATTCTTAAAATTTCTATTCAATGTTTGCTATCTTAGGATGTTGCTGATGATCATGATAATTCCGTCTAACGGGCATTTTTTAGAAAAGCGAGTTGAACTGAAATAGAGAGGTTTAAGGAAAGATGAAGATCAATTTAATTTATGATGTCACATTCTATATTTGTATTAACAGGTTGACCAATTATGATTTTGAGTAAATCATAGTTGTGAATACAATATACGAGATACTAAAAGAGATTAAGAGAGAAAAAAAATGTGACTGATTGATCTAAGGAACGCATACTAATTCTACTACGGATAATACCCAATTTGAGCTATTATATATTCCTAACATATGTATAACAATGAGCTCTCGAGTATGCTAGTCGCACGGATTATTTTCCAATATGAACTTTGCAAGGAAAAAAGTTGTGTTTAGCCCATCGTGAGTGAATGGGAGATAAAAGACATAATGGGTGGACCGTCCAAGATGGGTCAAACCCGCCCATGAGCCACAAGGGTCCACAAGGTAGTTATTAGCATATCACTATAAATAGTAGGCACCCTTTGGAAAAACTAACGTGTTTTTTCATATGCAAAAGAACACACTCTTGAACATAACGTTATGCCTGTTTTTCCTTGGAAAGCAAACGAGTACGAAAAGACGATTGAAGAATTCTCAAGCACAAAGTGGCACTTAATCTGTGATAATACCGAGTATGTTCGATTTGTGTGATATAATTGCACGATCGGTGATACAAGTTGATGGTCATCGGGCACGTTTTCCACATTAATCGAATTCATTTGAATATGTTTCAAATGTGTCGATCGGGGATTGAGTTTTCCCAACAGTGCCCGTTGATGAAACCTTGATATAGGGTAAATGTGTCATATGGGTACAAGTTTGGATACTTTTGGTGTCACAAAAAAAAAGTTCGTAGTTTCTTTGTGGACATAATTTGGGTCTGTTGATAGCTTTTGTCCATGATTTTAACTATTTATTTTTTTTCAGTTTGATAAAATTTTGCCAAATTTTATCAAAAGCCAAATTATTTGAAAATTTTAAATTAGATCAATTTAATACAGGATCGTATGTAATACTTCATAATATTTTCAAAATTGGACAATTACTTTAATTTTATTAGAAAAGATAATAAGTGAAGTTTTGTTCTATTTTACGAAATCAAAACCCAAGGGCCCTAATTAAAAAGATTGTAGATATTTGTGGCGGTGAGAGTGGGCGCCCTAATTAATAAGTTAACGAGTTGGGACACGCCTCATTTATCAATGCGTCGTTCGATAATGTAGGCAATTTGGGATTTCCAATGGGTCTATAAAGAAATTTAAGGATATCGTGGAGAGAAATTTATAAGGTTATCATTATTTCTTATCATTCAACAGATGAATTTCGTTAAAAATTGAAGGACTTGTTGTTTAAAGACCAAGAGTTACGGTCCAATATTAAGGCTCTGTTTCTTTTTGAAAAATAACTTTCAAGAAAATATTTTCCGGATTTTCGGACATTCGATTCATGGAAAATATACTCAAGGAAAACATTTTCCCTCAATGAAAAAAAAAGCACTTGCAAAAGTGAGGAAAATGAATTCCTCTTTTGAAGAGAGGAAATGAATTTCTCTCATTCTTTTCTATTATTCATTTTAATTTTTTAATTTTTTCTTTTTATTAAATTCTAATTTTTAATTTAATTAAATTTTTTAACCTTCTTCTCCGGCCGGTCGCCGCCATGGCAAAAGCCGGTGATCGGCCAAGGGCAAGCTTGAGCCTCGCCATTGTGGCTGCGAGGCTCGGGCCTCACCGTAGATCTGCGCGAGCAAGCTTGAGGTCTTATGAGTCATGGTTCAGCAAGCGAGCCACCTGTCAACCCACCAAGTCGCAGCAAGCTTGCCACTTGAGGCCTCAAGCCTCATCGGACATGGCAAGCTCACCGCCCTTTGGCGACGCCGAGCATCGCCGATCTACAAGGCTCGAGCCTCACCGGCCTCTAGCTACACTCGAGCATCGCCAATCTAGCAAGCTCGAGCCTCGCCGCCTATGGCGCAGGCTCGAGCTCACCTATGGTCGGGTCACTGGCCTTCACCGTGGTCGGCAACTAGCTGAAGAAGAAGGTAAAAAATAAAAAAAAATAAAAAGATAATTCAAAATCTTTTTATAAAATTAATTAAAATAGAAAGTAGTTTGGGTTTTTTAAAAGTCTGGTCTTCTTATTCCCAGAAGTCTTGGTCTTCTCCTTTCCCAGTCGATTTTTTATAGTTGGAATGTTGGGGATGTTACTTCTGTGCACGGCAACTTTTTCTTTTAAGTTGATAGGAAAGGAGAAAACCTGACCCTTCGTTTTTTACCAAGAAAGAGACTCCTTTGTAAACTCTATAATACAATAATTCCAAAACATAAAGCAGACTGTTCGTTTCGTGAAAAAATATGATGATTCTAGAAAGTCATTTTTCAGGAAAATTACATAATTTGTTGGTGTTCGGCTGAAACCTAAAAAAGACTTGAAAAATATTTTCTGCCATTTGGTATAGAATAGATTTTCCTCCATCCACTACTTTAAATAATTTTTTTTGGGTTAATACCACGAAAAACCTCAAACCTGGTATACCCGTGACAAATTTATCCAAACTATTTTTTGACCACAAAAACTCTAAATTGGTATACTTGTGATAATTTTATCTCGAGATATTTTTTTTACCACTAAAAACCCCACATTGATATACTCGTGACAATTTTACCTCAAGCTATTTTTTTTTACCACAAAAAATCCCAAACTGGTACACTTATAACAATTTTACTCCAAACTACTTTTTGATCAACAAAAACCCCACATTGGTATACTTGTGACGATTTTACCCCCGAACTAATTTTTGACTACTAAAAACCCCAAACTGGTATATTTGTGATACATTTACCCTCCGTTAGTGTGTTCATTAAATTAGATTAATATCACGAAAAATCACAAATTGGTAAACTTGTGACAAACAGAGGGTAAAACCCAAAATCGGTACACCTATTAATTACTATGTGTCATTAAACTTAGTAATTTGACAGCAAAATTTAATAGAAACTAATAGAGGGTAAATTTGTCAAAGGTGTACTGTTTTGGGATTTTTTGGTGGTCAAAAAATTAGTTTAGGGGTAAAATTATCACGGATATACTAATGTAGGGTTTTGGTGGTCAAAAATATAGTTTGGGCTAAAATTGTCACAAGTGTATCGTTTGATTTTTTTTGTAAAAAAAAAAAAATAGGTTGAGATAAATTTTGAAGGGATGTATTAAGAATCAAACAGAACGATCACGCTGAAGGCGTAGAAAATAGACGATGCACGAATTTACACTAAGTTCACCCTCAAATAGGGCTATGTCCTGCAAAGACATTTCACTATATTTTCGGGTTTACAGCCACTCAACTCGTTATAATGATAAAAAAAAACAAGCAAAATATATATGTGGGCCCAAACGGGCCCAAAACCTAAACCTATACGAAATCTCTTAATCTCGCACCACGGGCTATTTTTAAATAAAAGCCCAAACCCGTTGAGGTTTCGGGAGCGCCGCCCTCGAGCCCCTCGCCCACTCACGGGCGGGTGGCAGCCATCCGCCGATCGGGTAGCGAAACCTCCGGGGGGGCGTTGCCTCGAACCCCGCTACCGACCGGGCGGCTGGGGCACCTTTGTCGTGGGCGCTGCCCTCGAACCTCCGTGATTCCGCATGCAAGGATTATATGTCGCCGGATAACACTTGATTTCCTAAGCTCACGTGGCTGCACCGGTGTGAAAAACAAGAGTCCCCAAGTATTCGCCAACTCCAACAAATTTGTCACACGGCACCAGTTTGAGGTTTTTTGTGGTATTAACCCAAAAAATTATTGAAAATAGTGCATGGAGGAAAATCTATTCTATACCAAATGTCAGAAATATATTTTTCTGGTCTTTTCAGGTTTCAACCTAACACCGGAAAATTATGTCATTTTCCTGTATGTTTTGGAATTGTTGTGTTATAGAGTTTACCAAGGAGTCTCTTTCTTGGTAAAAACGAAGGGTCAGGTCTTTTCCTTTCCCTATCAACTCAAAAAAAAAAAGTTGCCATGCACAGAAGTAACATCCCCAATATTCCAACTATCAAAAATCGATTGGGAAAGGAAAAGACCAAGACTTTCGTTTTCCCATGGGGGGAGAGACATTTCCTTTAACTCTAGAAGCCTAATATTCCTTTCAGAGAGATTATTTGAAAAGTAAGAACAGCTTTTTTTTTACAAGTGTACTCCTGTGTCTGGCTCACAATGGCTTGTTTTTCTCGATGAGTAGCGACGAAAGATTCAAAGAAAAATATGTCGAATAAATCATGCATTTGGAAGATGCAACCGTGCACTGCGCAAGACTTCGTCACACGCGGAATTATCATGGAATCGTCTCATGCAAGTGTCTAGGACCAGCTGATGTTAACTCCCCAGCTTGACCTAAGCCGATAACTACAGCTACTTGATCCAAAAGAAAACGAAAAAGGAAAAAAAACCCATCTTACTTCTCGTTATATAACCCCGAACCGATCAGATTAATTCATCTATATATATATATGAAGAGAGTCGAAGGAAGAACCATGGTCATTTATGTACGTGCTTCTTTTGAAAGTTATGGTGATTGGGACCGATATATTGATAATCACGTGTTGGGGATGAAATTCTCATAAGAAAAGGGAATGTTACCATTCTTATTATAAAATAAATCAATGGAATTTTAGATGTGCATTTTTTTGCGTATGGAATTCCTTAAATATATAAACTGTATAGTGCACATTTCCGAAACATGTCCAATAATTCTCTTCGTGGTACGTTGTCATGGATGTAGAGATATCCATCAACTCTTGTCACAACAAAAGGATAGACACCAACAAATGGTTACAAAAAATCAGGAATTATAAAAGGAAACTGAAATATATTGAATTGGAAAATGATTTTGAAGAAATTACCTCTAGCTCTGCATAAATAGAGATGAGCAAATGGCGACTAGAGAACCATTTTACTGTCATAGAAAATTCTACACAAACAGCTTGCTCGCCATTTGGACACCAAATCAACAGGTGACGATTCTGACGAAAGGAGGAAAGCTTTCAAAAGTTGGGATTTACATTCATACTTGATATTTTCATGTTCGTACTGACTCATATTACTTTTTACTTGCTGGAAATGTTGCATGTACTTATATTATGCTTCATTAAATATTGCAATTTTATGATTCATGTTTTTTTTTTATCAAAACATACACCTACTTGATGGGTTTCGGATTTGCTTAATTAAAATTCCACATAAACTCTACCGGAAAATTTGATTGATTTGTCAACAAATTGTGGAGAGAAATTTCTAAGATTATCATTGGTTCTTGTCATTCAATTGACGAAATTCATTAAAAAACAAGGAAATGTCGTTTAACGACCGAG
The DNA here is from genome assembly GCA_024733475.1 of Syzygium grande. Lineage (NCBI taxonomy): Eukaryota > Viridiplantae > Streptophyta > Magnoliopsida > Myrtales > Myrtaceae > Syzygium > Syzygium grande. The sequence continues at coordinate 20,990,810 of JAMXDD010000006.1, read as the reverse complement.
AGTTGTGGTCCAATATTATGTTTTGGAAATGCTCAAATATAAAGAGCATTTGGTCTTGTCCTTTCCTATCAACTTTTAGTTTTTGCATTAATATGAACGCCCAAAAGGTAAAAAAATTGCCATGCACACAAGGAACATCCCCAATATACATTGTATCAAAAATCGATAGGGAAAGGGAAGACCAAACTTTTTCTTATTCCCACGGCCGACTCAGAATAGCTTGTCTTCACGATGAGTAGCGAAGAAAGATTCAGGAAAAGTTTGCCAAATTTACATTACGAACTTTCATAAAGAGACGTGCACTGTACTGCGCAAGACTTCGTTACACGAGGAATTATCGTTGAATCTTCTCGTGCAGGTGGCTACGACCACGTGATGTTAACTCCACAACTTGAACTTAGACAATAACTACAGTTACTTGACCGACAAACAGAGAAAAAGGAAAAAGAACCCCATCTTACTTCTCCTTATACTCCCATCAAATTGATTCGTTGAAACAACAAAAAATATATAAAGAGTGTAGCGACCAAAATTTTTCTCAAGCTAATGGATTATTAAGACTAAACTTAACTCGGGAACTCCCAAGCCCTACCAATTTGCAACTTAGGATTTAAGTTTTTAACATGCAAATGTTTTCATGCTTAAAGTCGCCACTAATCCATTTATGGTTGGTCGATTAGAAACCTAAATAAAACATAGAAATATATGTTTTATTCCGATGAACCAGAGATTCTAAGTTCCGGGACTTGATTACGCTAGATCTAGTCTAACGCCCTTTCGGTACCTTTTCTTTTCAAAAAAAATGTTTTTGGCAGACAGCTCAGATTCATTTTAACTTAGTCACTAGCATGTGAGGTGATCATACGGGTGCACAAACCACCAAAGTCACACCCAATGATCAAATCATTAAATATATTGCAAGATAAGGAGGATATACTTACTTTGAAGCAACGTAAGCATCTACAATGTTAGTTAATGTCATCAACCCCAATATGATTTCTAATTAACAAGCACTTCACCCAATATTTTTTGGATTTTCACTTATTTAAATGAAAGCTAACTTATATGTAATGGCGCAAAAAAATTAATATGTGATTAATGCAGCCTAACATGCAAACTCTATGTCATGCGACGACGTGACCTAATTCTAATGACGGACAAATGATTTATTTTTTGTATTTTTCCAATGAAATTCGAAATAAATAAAATGTCTAAATTAACATGCAATTTAACAACTTCTTTTTTTCGATATTTTTATTAAAATTGAAATGAAAAGTTACTCAAGTTAAGAATGCAATCTATTCTAATCTATCCTAAAGTACCTCATTCTTTTTGGGATTTTCATGGAAATTCGGAATCTAAAAATAACCTAAATAATCTATTAAGATTAGAATAATACCTACTTTAAACTAGGAAATAAATTATCTTAAATTCTAATTTAAATTAAATAATTATCCTATCTTCTAGATACATTTAGGATTTCCTAAACATGCAAAACTCCTAATCTAAATCCTAACATATTTTTGGATTTTTCATTAAACAAAAGCAGTCAAACAAAGATAACAAACTGCGTTCAAATAGTCCACGCAATTCGCAATTTTCTTCTTATCAAATTTGAATTAGGAAAGAGAATCGAAGCTGACGGTTATATTTATAGGGTTATAGATATCAACGGAGAGCCAATTATTCGAATTTGAAAGTTTAATTAAATCTATTATCGTATCCAAGTGATTATGAATAAGATAACGATTTTTCATATAATCACGTATCGTACCTTTTATGGATAAGGTGGGATAGTCGCCCAGAGATACGTTGGTGAATTAGGTAAAACTTCTAATTCGGGATATCTTAGGATATTGCGGATATCACAAATATTATTATCCTAAGGTATCTAATCAATCACACAATATTTATGGAATATTCAAAATATTCAAACTAAGAATTTAAATATTTTGAAAATATACCGGATAAAGATTTTTACCTGATTTACGGATTACTTTCCAAGTTTGGACTGGCGGATGGAGACGGGTGGTTGGCGGGGGCGCGGCCATGAGGATGGCGGCGGCGGTGGCAAGAAGGCCTTGCGTGGGATGGCACCAGGACAGCAGCGGGCGCTCTTCACGGATCACCAATGTCGCTACCCTCAAGATCTATCTCCTCCCGTGAAGAAGTGCTTGGGATGATGACGTCAGATGTGTCGTCCAGGAGGACACTTGTGCGTGAGATGGCCTTTCGCATGAACAAGGAAATTTCAAGGCTTCATGGACCTTCGGTTGAATTTCTTCTCACGTTTGACCGAGCCACCAGTGATCCACCACCCCTGGACTTTTGCCCTTAACCAAAGATATGCCCCTTCTTCTGTATTCGCAGCCAAAGGCTAGTTCTTGCAAGATGGGGTACGCCAAGAAACCTGCAAAGGAAAGAAAACACGGACAGCAACAACAAAATTTGGCCACAACAGGGGATTGTCACGGCCGCCGAAGGGCAAGACTAAGAAGCCTTAACGCTTGCCGCAGGGTCTCGCTGAAGATGGGCAGTGATCGCAGAGCTTCTTGGGAAGCGTCGCCAATCCGTCTGAGAGCTGGAGAAAGGCCGCAGCTAATTTGTGCTCACGGAAAATGCCAAAAAATCTGTGCAGAATGTCCCAGTGGTGGACACGAGTGGGTGCTCAATGGTCTCTTCTCTCTTTCCGACCAATAAGCGTATCGCCGCCTCCTTTCCTCTCGCTACTGTGGCCGTGTATTGAATTGTGTGGCCTCTCCTCTTCTCCGAAATTGTGTTCTCCAAAAATTATGAAAGCCCCCTTGATTGATGGGTATAATCATATATTTATATCGCAACCCTAGGTTAATTGGCCGGGCTTTCTAGTCCTAATAGGCTCATGCTTAGGCCTTATCCTTTAATTTTTATTTAATTCCAAGTTGGTTGAATTAATTCGGGCTTTTATTTAATTAAACTTGATGGGCTAATTTAAGCTCAAATTAAGATAACCAATGCCTTTTGACGTGTGATTTTCGCCCCCATCCCCCAAGTGAGCCGAGTTTCATTAGGTGCCCGAGCTCGATTTACGTGATGAATTTTAAACTCGCTTGCCGCTGCCGGTTCAATGTAGAATGCAATTAACCTACATGATCCTAAACTATATGCTATGTAATTTTAATATTTTTGTTTAGGGGTTAAAATTTAATTCGTAATTTTTTATGCAAATTAACCATTAAATGATTAGCCAAAATTTAGGGTGTCAACAGCTATCCCTCTTTGAAGGTGAGCTCACAGAGGTTGCATTTAAAAACTAAATGATGCCTAAATTTTGACTATGCAAATGCAATGAATGTTATTTTTAGCGGGATTATTAGTCCCATTTTGGAATGTAGTATGTTATGATGGATGTTGGCGTAAAATGGAAAACATACTTAGAGTTACTCACCTAACTAGAGTGGTAAAGTAATTTGAGGCATTACCATGATTCTTGAGATTGTTTGGCAAATGTCTAGACTCTATCCCAAAGGTATTGCATGATGAACATCGATGAACTTAGGTGACTTGCAATTCAGTCAAGACACGCAAAGGGTAGTTCAAATTACCTGGATATCGTTTGAGGTAATCGAAAATGATGATCAATAGACACCTGGATATCATCCGAGGTATCTAGAAATCAAAGAATGGAAGACCGCTTGAATATCCGGATATCGTTTGAGATACTCAAAACGGACCTTCCACTCAACGCCTAGATATCGTTTTGAAGCGCCCGGTGATAGTTTAGCTAAATGGTATTTATCCCACCTTTTGTCGAAATACCTAGATATCATCAGAGGTACTCGAAAAAATTATTAATTAAGAACTTGGATATCATCAAAGGTGCCTAATGTGGGGCTTTCTCCAAATTGCTAGAAAGGGGCTTGACAAGGTGCCTAGTTATCATTTGAGGTACACGAAAAGCAATTCAACAAATTGAATACATTTCTACTTTTAACGAAATACCTTGATATCATCGAGGTATTCGGAAAAGTCAACTCGCTAAACACCGGATATCATCGAGGTGTTTAAGAAGGAACTTTCCAAATTGTTCGAAAGGTGTGCCTAACGAAATATCTGGTTATCATCCGAGATATTTGAAAGGACTTGATCGATAAAACACCGGATATCGTTAGAGGTATTTAACGATTTGGCAAACAGAGGGGCTAGCCTGAATGCTCGGAGATTCTTTAATGAAGTACCTAGATATCATCAGAGGTACCTAAAAAGGCTTGATCAATAGATGCCCGGATATCGTTAGAGGCATCTAGAGATCGTAATAAAATGATTAGATATGGGGCCTGACAATTGCTTGAACAGGTTAGGGATACCTGGATAGTCACAAGCATCAACAAGGGGTAGAGATATACTTACTTGGTGATAACTCCGACTCTTGAGGGTGTGTCTCCTACTAGACACGGTTTTAGGTGACATGTAACATGCATTCGTGGGCAATCAAGAACACATATACTCATGCACTATGACGACTGGTTTTGATGCATAATGATTTTGTCAAATCAGCATTATTAAATTTCATTGGGGAGAATCATGACAAACAATCCGAACTCACAAGTGGGTATCTTGAAAATGTCGAATGAGGGACTTCCGGTCCGAAGGGCTTTCACTCATTCTTATCGAAAAAGGCTAATTTATGAGAATCGCTCTATCTCACCATCATGTGGACAAGGGTCCGAGTATTCTCGCAATGATACGACCTTACCAATCTGAGAGGTCTTTTATTAGGATTGTAACGTGGGCTCGGTCAATGGCTTAGCAAGGAGGACTCTTCGAGTCGAGGCTATTAAAAGAAAATACTCCGCAATCGTCTCCGAGTTTACAAGTCAAGAACCCTGTAAAATGAGATAGAAATAGACTTGCTCACACTTCTTGAGCTAAAGCTTATAAGCATATGAATTCCATGCGAGTTCAAGTGCCCTAATCAAGAGACTTTGTAAGGGATGTAATGTAGGCTAGGCTCATGGGTTGAGAAATGAATGGATCATTAGGCTCAAAATGTGTATAATTGGGATGAATAAGTTGGTGATCATCTCAGCATTGTCACCGATCTTCTTCTTCACCGGGGATTGTCTTCTGGTAGATGCTCCATTGGCTTCGAGAGTTCGTCACTTGATTCCTTTGAGACTTGTAGGACTACGGCTCCACTGGGATTCATGACTTTGACATGTCATATCTTGATATTTTTTATAAAAGATCTCCTTTTTTTTTTACCTTTTTTTAAAAAGCATTGGCCTTACTTTTACCCATATTAATTTTTTTTTCTTGCCCTTCCCTTTTTTTTTTTTACTTTTCATATACACTGTCTATAATGCATATATTGGCCAACCACACTTTGGCTTGTTTTTACCAAATTACTTGACATTTGGACTCTCAAGGGTCTTCATCTTTTATCAGCCTCGAATCGCTGCTTGAATAATGATGACTTTTGCCTTGCCCCAAGTGTGGGGGATGATCGCCAACTAGGTTCAAGAAATGAATTTGCAAGCTCAATTGGGCTTAGCAAAGGATAAAGTGTGTACAGGATAGAGAAAGAAATGCTCTTCATCATCCTAAGGCACTTGGACTTCGTGGTGAATTCATCTGAAAAAGCAACACTTGAAGATTGATGCAAGTAAGAACAAAACAATCTCTATTTATTTTTCACCTTATAATGCAAACTTACCTCCAGTTTGTCCTAATGTGGGGTGGTTCTTGATAGGGGTAATTTGAAAGGATTTCTCCAAGCATTTAAACTCAAAGTGGTGAAAAAAGTGGATAAACTATAGTATTTAGGATAGAGAAATGAATTGCCTTTTCGTCACTTGGTTGCCGTACCTTTTGCGTAGATAACTCTTTACCTTGCAGACATGAAATTTTTCCACTCAACTCATGGGGATTAGTGCATGGGACTGTGTATAGGATAGGGCTTGCCTTACATCATCCCGATGTACTTCATTCAACACTTCAATTCATTCCACGTGAGTTATCAGATTGTCCAAATAGATTCTCCTTTTGAAATCGATGTTGCAGATCGACAAAATGATCAAGTAAAATTTAAAGCCAATGCACACATCTTAACTTGAAATTGATTGAAACCATTTATTCATCAGTGAAATGTTTGCAATTCAGAATATAAAACCAAACACTTGAAAACTTTTTCTGCAAAATATTAGATTTTATCAAGAGTAATACATCTTCACATGATCGTAATTAACAGGAGTGGAGAATTCACGATCATTCATTTTCTCCGAGAATCAAGGCACCTCCGAAAAGCACCTCTTTAACCACATATGGACCAATGTAGTTTGAGGCAAATTTACCCCCCATGAATAAGAAAGATTGGCAGTACCTTCCTTAAGACTAGATCATTTACCTCAAAGTGTCTTTGACGCACTTTTTGGTTGAAAGACTTACTCATGCGGCAACCGGATCGGGCGTTTCGTCTCATTCTCCGGGGATTTGCCCCTCTCTTCACTTCTTTAGGCTCCCTTGAATCACTTAGATTAATAGTGATAGCTTGGTCTGCCGTCAAGACTTTAGGTCTTTCATGACGCTCTAGATCGTCTTTGAAGGTCCGAGGAATCTTCGAGTTCGTCGGTGTCATCGAGATCAGGCTCGGCACATAATTCATCAAATTGGACCGTTCCTATACCCTTACGTGTCATAAGATTGCCCCTAAAACATAAAGTAAGGGATTCGGATAGACAAACAAGGCCAAAAATTGTATTTTTTTATTTTTTTTTTTTACTCTTTTCTTTTTCGAAATTCTTTTCAAAAAAGTTTTAACACGAGGAAGTATGAAGAAGCCCAGTGCCCTCGTAATTCTCCTTGGACTATATTTTTCTTTTTATCGGTTGGATATCATCACCGGGCTGGTTTGATATACCTCAACATGCCCTCAAAAAATGAAAACAATTTGTAATTTCATTAATTATCACTAAATGAGTTACATTTATTGGAATGGAAATTGCAATAACCAAGTCCTAGAAACGAAAAATCCTGAAAAACAGCTCCCGAGACGGGCAAGTCTAAAAAAGCATAAAAATTTCCATGCGGGGAATGTGCGAAAAAAGTAAAGGTATTACTCTTGCGGGCCAGTGCCCATTCTCTCCAACGGTCCCTTCTCGATGGCTCTCATGAAGAAATCATCGAATAGGACAATGATTCCCTCCATTGCATCATCATGATCTTACGTCACTTAATGATGCAGGCAGATTGTTGATGCCGCCCGCATTGAAGGCGAGCTCACTCGACCAAGGAGATCAGCCCGCATTCGAGCTCGACAAGTCGCTCGACCAGTCGAGGAGATATCGAAGGGACGCAATTCAAAGACCAAGAGTCTCATCTGCAAGTCCATGCCACAATAAAGTCCTTGTTTTTCCCTATACATTGGAAGCCTAAAAGATACTTTGGGATGATCAAGAAGACGTTGGGCATTTATCTAGTTTCTAGTTTCTAAGTTCTTTAATGTTTTATGCTTTCTAGGGTCTTTAATGCTCTTTAGTCTCTTCATTTGCTTGAGTCTTTTCATTTGTTTTTCTTTGGCTATAAAAGTCCATCTACTTTATGTATTTGGGAGATTTAATTTGATTAATGAAAATATTGCATCAAGCAATTATCTTGAACCTTGAAGAGTTCCTATCCTTGAAAACCTAGAAGAGTTTTCACTCCGTCCTTGAAGAGTCGGAGGTTTTTAAATCTGCATCCTTGAAGAGTTGCAGTCATCGATCTAGAAGAATCGGTGCCCTATCCACTTCCTTGGAGGCCTGGAAGAGCAACCAACGAAGTTCTATCTTTTCCTCTGTTCTGTCCCTTTACATCCGTCCACTTCCACCCCGATTTCGTCCTTCCTATAGTACTTATTTGAGAAAACTCAAAACAGAGAAATTGTTAATCCAGAAGTCTTTGTTCATTTGGCTTTGGAATTAGGTCATTCCGATCTGTATCGACGAAGTTACGTCCATTTTCCCGAGCTTGCGCAGGACTGTAATTACTATTCGTCCTGTTCCGTGTATGCGAGTCACTCTCCCGATCCTAATGTTCGAGTAGCCCACACTAGGCTACATCATTTGGTATCAGAGCTTTGGAGGAGAGAACCATGCCGCCAAGACAAGCTAGACGTCGTGGAGGCAGAACCATCCCACTGAATGAAGTGCATATGCTCACGACAATTTGCAGCAACATATGCAACAACAAATTGATGAGTTGACGCGGGAGGTTGAGCGCCCGAGGGCGGAAAGAAACAATTCACCACCTCGTTCCAGGATCGAAGATTCCAATGGTGACTCTTCATCTTCGGAGAATGCTCGACCATTTCGCAATCGGAGGAATGTTCGACGTCACGAGCAAAACATTCGTGAACCGGAGTGGGAAAAAGAAGTTAAAAAGGAGATCCCGGAATGCTCAAGTAATGATTCTCCAAGAAATTGTTGGTGGCTAACACTTGTTAATGAAGTGTTTGAGCATCGAAATGTTCCGGAGGATCGCCGAGTGGGGATCATCGCTATGCGATTCAGAGGTAAAGCCATCGCTTGGTGGAGGCGTGAGAAGCAAACTCGCCAATCTGTTGGCAAAGCGCCAATTACCTCGTGGAGGAAGATGGAAGACAAGATCCGAAAGTATTTCCTACCTAAGGGCTACAAGAGAGAGCTCTATCAACGGTACCAAAATTTGAGACAAGGTACGCGAGCGGTGGACCAATACACCAACGAATTCAATGAGTTGGTGATTATAACAACATTCAAGATCCGGAGGAGATGCTTGTGAGCAAGTACTTGAATGGCCTTCAACTTCATATTCAAGATGCCTGGAAGTTCTTGACATTTGGGACTTAGGAGATGCACACCAACGGGCACTCAAGGTGGAGCGTTCTCGCTCAAGGAGGCAACAATCCTCTATCATGACCAATCGACCCGCTAGGAGTACCCCAAGCACCACCAAAGTTCTTTGAGGCTATGACGCAAACCGCTAGTAAGTTTCCTAATCAGCCCAACATTTTGAAACAACCAACTACGTCCGATATTCGTTGCTATGCTTGTGGTGAGTTGGGACATCGTGCTAGCAATTGTCAAAAGAACAAGAATCGACAAGCCGGCAAAGCCTTCTTAGTGGATAACGATTCTAATGAGCATGTGGAGGATCCGCGAAGAAGAAGAGGTGAATGATGTCGAAGAGTCCGCAGTGATGAGCAAATAGTGCATGCTGATTCCGGTGAATTTCTAATGGTGAGAAAAATCTTTCTAGCTCCTCGTGATGAGACCAGGAGATGGGTGGTTGCGCACCAACATTTTCATTCAACTTGCACGTTAAGGAGAAGGTATGTCAATTGATTATTGACTTTGGATGTTGTGAGAATATAATTTCTGAAATGGCAGCGAACAAACTAAAGTTGGAGTTAAAGGCGCACCCCACACCTTACAAGATGTCGTGGCTATCGAAAGGCACCGAGGTTATTTTCCCAATGGACTTACCTGCAGGTCTCCCTCCTATGAGAGACATTCAACATCAAATCGATTTGATGCCTGGTGCTTCCTACCAAATTTGGCTCATTATCGGATGAGTTCGGACGGAGCATGAAGAATTGCATCGACAGGTTGTCAAACTCTTGACTAAGGGTTTTATTCGAGAAAGCCTTAGTCCATGTGCCGTTCCAGCTCTCTTAGTACCTAAGAAAAATGGTACTTGGAGGATGTGTGTCGATAGTAGGGCGATCAACAAAATTACTGTTAAATATCGATTCCCTATTCCTCGCTCTTGGGAGACGCGATTGTCCACACCTAATTTAATTTGCATATAATTGTGCTATAAACCCATATTTGGGTATAGTCCTTTCATGATCGTGTATGGACAACAGCCGAACACTGCTCTTGATCTTGCACCCATTCCTTTTGCTGAAAAGTCGAGTGGCAATATTGAAGATATTGTTTCTCAGATAAGAGCAATTCATGAAGATGTGCGCCAAAGGTTAGAAAGCAAGACAGAATCCTATAAAAGGACGTCGATAGCGGTGGCGTAAAGTTATCTTGAACCAGGAGATTTTGTTTGGGCTTACTTACCACCGGGCGTCATCCCTGTTGGAAGCTATAACGAGCTTAGTGATCGAAAGCTTGGTCCTCTTGAAGTTCTTGAGCGCATCAATCCCAATGCATATCGCTTAAGGCTTCCTTCTCATATGAAAACACATGATGTTTTCAACATTCGACATTTAACACCTTATGCTGGTGATTCCTCCGATGATGACATGAATTCGGGGACGAATTCTCTTAAAGAAGGGGAGGATGATGCAGGCCAGATTGTTGATGCCGCCCGCATTGAAGACGAGCTCACTCGACCAAGGAGATCAGCCCGCATCCGAGCTCGACAAGTCGCTCGACCAGTCGAGGAGATATCGAAGGGACGCAATTCGAAGACCAAGAGTCTCATCCGCAAGTCCATGCCACAATAAAGTCCTTGTCTTTCCCTATACATTGGAAGCCTAAAAGATACTTTGGGATGATCAAGAAGACATTGGGCATTTTAGTTTCTAGTTTCTAGTTTCTAAGTTCTTTAATGTTTTTATGCTTTCTAGGGTCTTTAATGCTCTTTAGTCTCTTCATTTGCTTGAGTCTTTTCATTTTTTTTTTTCTTTGGCTATAAAAGTCCATCTACTTTATGTATTCGGGAGACGAATTTGATTAATGAAAATTTTGCATCAAGCAATTATCTTGAACCTTGAAGAGTTCCTATCCTTGAAAACCTAGAAGAGTTTTCACTCCGTCCTTGAAGAGTCGGAGGTTTTTAAATCTGCATCCTTGAAGAGTTGCAGTCATCGATCTAGAAGAATCGGTGCCCTATCCACTTCCTTGGAGGCCTGGAAGAGCAACCAACGAAGTTCTATCTTTTCCTCTGTTCTGTCCCTTTACATCCGTCCACTTCCACCCCGATTTCGTCCTTCCTATAGTACTTATTTGAGAAAACTCAAAACAGAGAAATTGTTAATCCAGAAGTCTTTGTTCATTTGGCTTTGGAATCAGGTCATTCCGATCTGTATCGACGAAGTTACGTCCATTTTCCCGAGCTTGCAGGACTGTAATTACTGTTCGTCCTGTTCCGTGTATGCGAGTCACATGTTTAGAACTATGAGAAGATCGTCTCGGCCTTAGCAGAGCCACGAAGCACGGAATGTGAATGCCTTAGTATCTAAGAGGTCTTGAACCCCGTGCTTTAGAACATAGCATTTATCAGTGGAGTGATCGACTTCTCCCTGTAATAGTCACACTTTTTGGATGGGTCGTAGTTGGAGAACCGCTCAAGATTAGGCCGCTTCGCTCAATGGAAAGCAAACTTTTTCCCAAGGATCGTCAATACTTGGGATAGAGATCCGGGAGAGGAGTGAATTGTCTTCTAGCGCCTTGTCGCCGATTAAAGAACGGGTGTCTCGGTGGGCTGTCTTGACATCTAGGGAGTAGTCGTGCTTTGCTTTGGCCGGGGCAAAGCGATGTTGGAACGAGTGGATCCCGATCACCTTGCTCGTGCTTTACTTAACTTTGGACGCAGTGCTCAACTCCCCTAGGATCTGGGAACTCAATAGTATTGCTGTGCACGATTACTTTGTCATTTGAGTTGGTGCTGAAGGGCTTCATTTGAATCATCACCCTTGGCCCTTGAGGAAAGGGACGGTCATGGTGAGTTGTTTCAAGCAATCCAACAAATGCGCCCCGCTTGCCTCGAGTTGTTGGAGAACGACAGGCTCGCTTTTAGTATGTCCTTCTCGATATTAGCGAGGCGGTTCCCGGCACTTCCTCCGAGCACTTTCTCTCATGGCCAGCGGAATGGCCGGTAGTCGACGATCCATAATCACTTAGCTTGAGCATCATCTTCCTCGGTGATGGCTCATAGCTAGAGGCGTTCAGCAGCGATTGGCGATGTATGGGGCTCGAGAAACAAAGATAACGACGGCGTTTATGCAGAGAAGCCGCAGTCGCGGGAGAACGGCAAGTGGTGGATGGAGCTGCGGTTTGTGTTGGGCGGTGAGCTCACGGTGGTGGAAGAGCAACAAATCAAGGAACTCAACGAGGTTGCCACTTGGCGAGGGTCGAGCGATGGATCGACAATCGAGATGATCCGTAGTCACTTGATTCAAGAGAAATAAACTAAATAAGCACATGGTCAAGACGAGGTTGGTCCATGACACGCTTTCTAATCTTTTTAATTCTTCATTTATTCATAAAAATACTCAGATATGAATGAGACTTTATATAAAAGTGCTCTAAACAAAGAAATATAAATAACACTCTAGACACAACCCAGGAAATAGACGATCGAAATCCCTAATCATAAAACTAGGAAAACAAAAATTAAGGCTCCTAGAAACTATGAATTGAAAATAAATTCTCTAAAGCTTTTTTTTTTCGCCATTTTTGTTATAAAAATGATGACAACCTCTTGTGAAAATAATAACCTATAACACATCCAGGAAAATGAAGACATAGATTGAAAAAAATTCTCAAAAAAGCCGTCTTTTGTTTTTTTTTTTTTATTTTCAAAGGACTTAATGATTATTACTTTGAATTGAAAACCGATCTAGACCCATCATGGACCAATCCAAAAAAAAAAGAAAGAAAATAAGTAAACTGCAAGATAAAGGTTCAAAAAGACTTATTTTACCAAGTAAGACCATGGCAATCACATAGACATACGCATGAAATGTAAGGTTCGATTTCTATCTAGACTACGGCTTGCAAAGTGGAGACGCGAGAATTACCAAGCTAAACCAGTCATGGTGGTGGTTAGGCTGGGATTCCCTTGACTCCGACTTAGTCAAGGAGCAGACCCGAGTTGCAAAGGGTGCAATCGTGGTGGGAACTTAATGACACCATGACAGAACTTTCGAGACCAAGGAGGGCGACCCATACCACGTAAGTGTCGCCGGGGTGTCCCGCTGTCTCGAGACCATCCTAAATCTATGCCGCCCGGGACCAGCAGTAGTAGTGTGTGCGGTGTAGTGTAAATGCAAGGCATGCATAGCATGTTAAATCATACAGCGCTTTCTGCATAAAATAAACCATTCATCCACACACCTCTGCAAAACAAAAGTTAACAATCACTCCTCCCTTATACCTCTCATTCTGCGAAAATATTTAACACCTAAATTGTTAGGGACGACACGGGATCCCTCACGCCAAGCAAAAATATTTTTTGAAAAGAAAAACTGGCCTAAGTCCACTAAGAGTTTTAACTCAAGTCCCCAAATGGAGTCACCTGCTGTCGCGACCTAAGTTTTTCTCGGGCTAATGGATTATTAAGACTAAGCTTAACTCGGGCACTCCCAAGCCCAATCAATTCGCAACTTAGGATTTAAGTTTTTAACGTGCAAATGATTTCATACTTGGAGTCACCACTAATCTATTTATGGTAGGTCGATTAGAAACCTAAATAAAATATAGAAAGATATGTTTTATTCCTACGAACCAAAGATTCTAAGTTCAAGGACTTGATTATTTGGATCTAGTATAACGCCCTTTCGGTATCTTTTCTTTTAAAAAAATGTTTTGGCAGATAATTCGGATTCATTTTAACTTAGTCACTAGCATGTGAGGTGATCATGGGTGTGCAAACCACCAAAGTAACACCCAATAATCAAAACATTAAATAAAGTGCAAGATTGGGAGAATTACTTACCTCGAAGCAATGTAAGCATCTGCATTGTTAGCTAGAAAATCACATCAACAATCATAATATGATTTCTAATTAACAAGCACTTCACCCAATATTTTTTGGATTTTCACTTATTTAAATGAAAGCTAACTTATATGTAATTACGTGCAAAAATTAACATGCGATTAATGCAGCCCTAACATGCAAACTCTATGCCATGCGACGACGTGACCTAATTCTAATGACGGACAAATGATTTATTTTTTGTATTTTTCCAATGAAATTAGAAATAAATAAAATGTCTAAATTAACATGCAATTTAACAACTTCTTTTTTAGATATTTTTATTAAAATTCGAAATGAAAAGTTACTCAAGTTAAGAATGCAATCTATTCTAATCTATCCTAAAGTACCTCATTCTTTTTGGGATTTTCATGGAAATTCGGAATCTAAAATAACCTAAATAATCTATTAGGATTAGAATAACACCTAATTTAAACTAGGAAATAAATTATCTCAAGTCCTAATTTAAATTAAATTATTATCCTATCTTCTAGATACATTTAGGATTTCCTAAACATACAAAACTCCTAATCTAAATCCTAAAATAACACTTTTTGGATTTTTTATTTAAAAAAAACAATCAAACAAAGATAACGATCGCATTCAAACAATCCACGCAATCCGTAAGATTCTTCTAATCAAATTTGAATTAGGAAAGAGAATCGAGCTAACGGTCATATCTATAGGGTTATAGATATCAACGGAGAGCCGATTATTCGAATTTGGAAAGTGAATTAAATCTATTATCGTATCCAAGTGATTATGGATAAGATAACGATTTTTTCATATCACCACGATCGCACCTTATGGATAAGGCCGGACGATCCGTCTCAGACACGTTCTTTGAATTAGGTAAAACTTCTAATTCGGGATATCTTAGGATATTGCGGATATCACAAATATTATTATCCTAAGGTATCTAATCAATCATTAATGTTCACGGAATATTCAAAATATTCAAACTAAGAATTTAAATATTTTGAAAATATACCGAATAGAGATTTTTATATGATTTGTGAATTACTTTCCAAGTTTGGACTGGCGGATAGAGATGGGGTGGTGGTGGGCGTGGCCATGAGGATGGCGGCGGTGGCGGCAAGAAGGCCTTGCATGGGATGGCACCGGGACAGCAGCGGGCGATCTTCAGGGATCACCAATGTCGCTACCCTCAAGATCTATCTCCTCCCGTGAAGAAGTGCTTGGGATGATGACGTCAGATGTGTCGTCCAGGAGGACACTTGTGCGTGAGATGGCCTTTCGCATGAACAAGGAAATTTCAAGGCTTCATGGACCTTCGGTTGAATTTCTTCTCACGTTTGGCCGAGCCACCAGTGGTCCACCACCCCTGGACTTTTGCCCTTAACCAAAGATATGCCCCTTCTTTTGTATTCGCAGCCAAAAGCTAGTTCTTGCAAGATGGGGTACGCCAAGAAACCTGCAAAGGAAAGAAAACACGGACAGCAACAACAAAATTTGGCCACAACAGGGGATTGTCACGGCTGCCGGAGGGCAAGACTAAAAGCCTTAACGCTCGCCGCAGGGTCTCGCTGAAGATGGACACTGATCGCAAAGCTTCTCGGGAAGCGTTGCCGATCCGTCTGAGAGCTGGAGAAAGGCCGCCGCTGATTTGTGCTCACGGAAAATGCCAAAAAATCTGTGCAGAATGTCCCAGTGGTGGACACGAGTGGGTGCTCAATGGTCTCTTCTCTCTTTCCGACCAATGAGCGTATCGCCGCCTCCTTTCCTCTCGCTACTGTGGCCGTGTATTGAATTGTGTGGCCTCTCCTCATCTCCGAAATTGTGTTCTCCAAAAATTATGAGAGCCACCCTTGATTGATGGGTATAATCATATATTTATATCGCAACCCTAGATTAATTGGGCGGGCTTTCTAGTCCTAATGGGCTTATGCTTTGGCCTTATCCTTTAATTTTTATTTAATTCCAAGTTGGTTGAATTAATTCGGGCTTTTATTCAATTAAACTTGATAGGCTAATTTAAGCTCAAATTAAGACAACCAATGCCTTTTGACGTGTGATTTTCGGCCCCCATCCCCCAAGTGAGCGAGTTTCATTGGTGCCCGAGCCTCGATTTACGTGATGAATTTTAAGCTCGCTTGCCGCTGCGGTTCAATGTGGAATGCAATTAACCTACATGATCCTAAACTATATGCTATGTAATTTTAATATTTTTGTTTAGGAGTTAAAATTTAATCCTTACTTTTTATGCAAATTAACCACTAAATGATTAGCCAAAATTTAGGCGTCAACAAAGAGAGTTGAAGGAAGAACCATGGTCATCCATGAGCTTCTCTTAGAAGTTGTGGTGGTTGGGACCATCATATTGGGTCCATACCACAATCACATAGCGGAAGCTGATGTCTCAATGACGAAGCCTGGATGCCAAAGTATCTGCGGAAAGCTCTCGATTCCATACCCCTTTGGGTCAAGCAACAGCAGTTCTGACTGCCGCATCGATCGCCCATCATTTATTGTCTATTGTGACTACTCTAACGACCCTCCCACACTTATTTGCAAATATTAACATCATCTATACTTATTTCTAATTAAGTCTGTGAAGTTTAATATCCATATTTTTAACCAACCAATAGAAAAACATTTCCTTCAATTAGTGATGGAGGAAAATAAAGTCCAATGAATATACGTATTTCATGGGCTCAGTTTTCACTTAACTAAGGCCGGTCTTTTCATTGCTTTATTTTTTGGGCACAACAGAAGTATCGAATGCAGCCATTTGCCACATCTAAAAACCGAGAATTTGTGTTTACATAATCCTAATTCTTCGTAATTATGGTGGTCTAGCGTATATGTAGGTGTCATACATGCACAATACCACTTGCACAAAAGAAGACTTGTCATTCACACTAAATATAAATTTATCTGAAGATGGAAATAAAAATTGGAATAGAAATAGGTAACTAACGCAGGTTAGATGATATGTATTTTAGTGCAAAGTTTTGTTAGATTCAGGTCATCAAAATATTTTGAGAGAAACAAACCATGATGTTCAAAGTATATAAAGTCAATGACCCTAAGAGGCATAACTCCCATAGAAAATAGTGAATCATACAAATCAGAATGATCCTACGACATGAAGAACGTTGATTTGAAAGAGTTAAACTTTGTGAATCTCAAGCTTGGGGTCAAAACCTTCATAGGCCTTATCATCATCAACGTCCTTCTTCCCTTCGCTAAGAGGTTCTATCGCCTGTACTTCTAAAGTTTCTTCAACATTCCCAATTCCTTTCCTCGAGGATTAAACTCTCTTTTGTTGAGCCTTCTCAACAATATAAGGCTCTAAAACAAGTATCTCTAGTTTTAGAGCATGGGTTGAAAATTTCTTGATTTTATTGGGAAGCACTAAACCTATATCATAAAATAGTTTCATAATTTTTTCCTTGGCTGCACCTTGATTTTTTGATTTCACTAATGTCCCTCGTTCTAAACACACCAATGTGTCCAGGACCTCTTGGTGCACTAGAGAATACAGTTGCAGTTCTGTGTCATTAGCGGTTGCCAATGTACTTCTTTCATATAACATTCATAATTTTGGATGCCATCTAAGTAGTTGATTTGAAGTAGTGAAGAAATTTTGAAGTTGTTTAAATTAGGGAAGAGTTTTTATGACATTCCCGAACGTCACGCGTGACATATGTCATTTCCAATTATTACTTATAATTATTATGAGTATGTGGAAGCACATTAAAATAATTAAACATGTCATAACATTATTTCACATACTTAATAATGTACATATGTATTACTTACATTAAAAGATCAAAACACCTGAGAAGGGTTCGATTACTCTTATCTCTACTACTGCACCGATATGGATATCGTGCCATATCAAGGAGGAGGTGCTAGGGGGACCCATTGTCCTACCCTCTTGGTCCGATTACTCGAGCAAGGGCGAAGCAATTCAAGCAAGCTGTTGGCATCATGGTTCAAGATTTTTGGAGTAGAAGTGATCTTGGATCGAGACTCGAAGAATCTTAGACCTCTTTGCACAACACGATCAAATTTGGTCAGTTGCAAGGAAACGGGCCGCTGATTAATACTCACAACTAATGCTGTGACGGATGTCGTTTTCTTCGAGTTTTGAAGTAGTTTTGACGTTTTTTTTTAAGTTTTTTTTATTTAAACATTTTTATTAATTCTAGTGGCGTTTTCGTAATTTTACGTTTATGGTTAACACCATATAAAAATGTTGTTTAAGGTTTCTTTGGAAGAGGATTCACTTTAACACAATGAGAGGTTCTTTTTTTCTTTGAGTTCTCTATGGACTTGACCTTATCAAGGCTTTTCTTGTGGCGATCGATTCAACTAATCGAGTAGGATAGCGAATTCTCTTGTTCGTAGCGTCTATAACGTCGATTGGTTGACACAACTTCATCAACAAGTCACATTTATACCGAGATTACCAATTACGGATTCAATTGGGGGTCGAGGTTTTGTGATTCGCACTTTCCAGATCTTCGTAGAATGATCAACTTTCGCTCACTCTCAAAAGCCTGCCTGCATAACATCGATCCAACATCTAATGATCAATAACCTCCCCCAACGTCGGCTCATCGGCAGCGTAACCAGGAGAACCATCAAAGCCTCTATGTGGTCCCATCTATACACCATCGTAGATTGCATACCAAGCTACATACCGATGGGGAACCATCTCGGCAAGTCCTACATCCACCTATACCGTAGTAGTACAATTAGTATGCATGAAAACCATATTGGGCAACACAACATCGTCATACTCATACTCAAAGTGAGTCGGGGCTCCAAAAAGTGGTGGTGGTAGAAGGGCCATTCTACATATCTGGAAAAATGAAAGAGTGAACTAAGGCCTAATAAATGAAATCTCTAAATCTAAGGTAGAATATTTATTTACCATTCAACCTAGTATGAACGACAATTGTGAGTTCAAAGCAGTACAAAATAATCATGCATGATGAATACATGAATAAAGTTACTATCATTTCAATCATAACATATTGATGAAACAACAATAACATTGCATAAAATCAATCACTCATATGCAAGTGGATGGCATATTATATATCATAAATATTACATAACATCTCATTGATTTACACGTGTGAATTCATATTCATCACTAGCCAGGACTATCTCGATTTACGAGGCGTCTTGACTAACGAATGGGGGATGGAAACAAACATATCCATTTGTCTCGCCTCTTAGCCTATCCATAAGGGGTGTCCTCTACATTGGCGAGGATAAATACACCACTGAATATCTGCATTAAGTTGGTCATTTCTTAGCATCACACCATGGCTACACCGGCCATGTCATACAATGCATGTCATCATATAATTTCATGTCACCTCAACCTTGTAGAGGATCGTATTATACGGTAAAACAGCTAGCTAACTCCATAGTCTCATGCACATACTCATACAAAGGAATTCACTCAGCGGCAAATAAGACGTGGCAAAGGTCACGTGGCATTAAAGACATATACAATTAATTACAACACAATAAATGCCATTTATTTTCACTATTTGCAAGTGCAAACAACGGCATGTTAATCTCTTGGCATTTCACATATTGTATATGACAATAGATTAATTATGCATCTTTCAACATATAAACTTTCATTTTTTCTTTTCCCAAGGCAACATCATTTAGAAAAAAACCTTTACAAGTTCTATAGCATTAAACACTACAACATCATCTTTACCAAAAAAAAAAAAAACACTACAACATCATAATTGAGTAACTCATATAATTTTCATTTTTTTACCACCCTTGATTAAGTTCCCTTTTTATCATAAATATTAAAGATTATTTCTATAATTCCAAATTCTTAGAATTTGAATATTTTCCTAGCAAAATTTCCCAATTTGTAATTTTACTCGTAATTTTCGATTTTCAATCAACCAAGTCATATTAATTAAATTAAAAACAAAAGGTTATTATTTTGTTATTTAAAAAACACAAACATTTTATTTACACTATAGATACCACATATTTTATAATTCTATCAAAACAACCTACTATTAATTAATTATTACAAATTACTCCAATTTTGCATAGATAGGTACATGTCTAAATTAAGTAATTATTTCTAAAAAATAACTTAAACACCTATAAAAATAAGGTTCCACATGCTATGAATAGTCCCCAGAACTTTTTGTTTTTACAAATTCGTCCCTCAACTTGGTTAAATGACAAATTTGTTCCTAAAGCTTATAAACTCATTTTTAACTGGTTTGATTTTCTTTAATAAGGATTACTTAACAATCCAATAACCCAGTTCACAACCCCTCTTCACTTCTATAAATTTCGAAATTGCACCTTAAATTATCAAGAAATTTACCAAAACACCCTTTTTATGCCTAGTTTTATCATTTTCACACTTGTCTCACTCAAGATGTAACAATACCTTTTAGTAATCTCCCAAAGAAATCCTAGGCATGCGAAAAGCTTTTTTAATTCAAGTCTAACAATCACATTAACTTAACATACAACTAATGAAACTTGCTCACAAATAGAGTAAAACCCAAACTAAATAAATAAACAATCAATCAACCAAGCTCAAGAGTACGAAGTAAACCATTCTAGATTAGTCTTTAGAATTTTCACTTACCAAAAGTGAAATCTTCGACAAAGCAAGCCTTTAATCACCATGTGATCAAAATGAATACTAAAATTAACAAGTCTTATTCTTTAGAAAACAACAAAGCTTATTTGATTACAAAAAGGGAATGGAAGTCTATAAATGTACCTTGTAATACACTAGATTGAAAGTGAGAGCTTGAACTTTGATTGTGTAGAAAGAGAGTCGAAAAGGAAAAAAATTCAACTTAAAGATGTGAAAGGAAATACATTTAACCTCGTCTTTCACAATTATGACATAATGAAGAGTGGTTTAAGCTTATTTGATTACAAAAAAGGGAATGGAAGTCTATAAATGTACCTTGTAATACACTAGATTGAAAGTGAGAGCTTGAACTTTGATTGTGTAGAAAGAGAGTGGAAAAGGAAAAAAAAATTCAACTTAAAGATGTGAAGGGAAATACATTTAACCTCGTCTTTCACAATAATGACATAATGAAGAGTGGTTTGAGCTCACATTTAATAGCTAGGGTTAAAAATAATAAAACCAATTGACTAGAGTTAATAGTAGATAATGAGTTACTAGGTTAAAAATATAAGATGTCATGCATGAGGTCATAGGGTTTAGGTTCAATAGATTCAATTATGGCATGTGATAAGGTGAGAGTTAAGACATTTATCCAAGCTAATATAGTGACAAATGACATGATTTGATTGAAAAGAGGGAGATATTAGGTTATTTTGGGTAGATAATATACATTGCGGTAAATAAACAAAGAAATTGGTATTCGTTTGAAATGTTGGTAAATTAGAAGATTAATTTGAAACCACTAAAATCATTAACAAAAAGTATGGAACAAAAGTAACACATTGACTCAGTAAATTTCAATGTTTGAAAATCATTCGATACGTATTTTGGAGTGTATTAGTCCTCGTTGATAATTACTAAACTAATTTTATTACCTCAATAACTTTCACTACTAAGTATCTTAAATATCATAAACTACGAAGAAAATTTCGGATGTCACAGTTTTGGAACAAGATTGACAGGATTTGGGAGTGAGATAGTTCTTTTTTTTTGGGTAAAGATTTGGGAGTGAGATAGTTCGTATCTAGAGATAGCAAATAAAGAGGAGAAAAAAATTGTATTTTGCTGTTTTTGGGAAATAATTTTGAAAATTTTGGAAATATAAAATTCCGCTTTACAATAGAAGGTTTTATAGAAATTATGAATGTCGGTTATGGAAATCATTTAGGACAAAAAAAATTGGATAAGTGTGCGAAACCCTAAAACTTATCACAAAATGCAATTGAGTCCTAAAACTTTAAAAAAAATGTAATCAAGTTCTAAAACTTGTCAAGTTGATGCAATAAAATTCTTCCATTAACTCCATCCAAGTTGATAAACATAAAATGATAACAAGTTTTTGGACTCTATTTCATCAACTTGACAAGTTTTAGGACAAACATTCATGAGAAGTTTTAGGACTTATAGTGCACTTTAGGCCTTAAATGCATTTTCAATATTGTGTCTTCTTCAACTATCAATCTTGAGAGTTCTTTCTTCATAAACTAACAAGGAATTTGGATGTCCTTATGCTTGAAAATCCTTGTAACTAAGGCACCATATGGCAGCTTTCTGAATCTTTTCTAGACCGTTATGTATATGTGCAGAAATATTGTATAGGAATAGAAAAATTGATGCTATTCACTATTACCTAGAGTAGTCTAACCTCACATCTAGACATATCAATAGTGGATGTAGCTTTTGGCCGAATGCACATGACAATGGATTTTTAAATCATGTGAAATTTGAGGGGTTGGCAATTATGAGAAATATGAGCCTTGTTTCCATTAAAACTCAAGATTACTAGTAAAGTTTTGTCAGCATCTTCAAATGAAACATGAATTTTTACGAAAGAATATGGAGATATAGAGAATTGTGGCCAATTTCTTCATAGTGAGAGAATAAGACTTGTCCTTCACACTAAATATCTACTTATTTGAAGATGGGAATGACAAATTGGAATATAAATAGGCAACTCATGCAAATTAGACAGGATCAATTTCAGTGCAAAGTTTTGTTAGGTTTAGTCATTAAAATACTTCAAAAGAAACAAACCATGATTTTCGAAGTACAAAAATTGTTGACCTTAAGAGGCATAACTCCCCTAGTAAATCGTACGAATCAGAATGATTTTGCAACATGAATAACCTTGATTTGAAAGAGCTAACCTTTGTGAATCTAGGTCTTGATCAACCTTTGTAGACCCTATCATCATCACCGTCATTCTTCCCTTTATTTCGAGCTTAACTAACAAGTTCTGTCGCCCATGCTCTTGAAATTTCTCCACTTTTTCCTTTCCTTTTCTTGAGAATTCTACTCTCTTTTGTTGAGCCTTGCCAGTAATTTGAGGTTCTGAAACAAGTATCTTTGGTTTTGGAGAAGGGGTCGTAAATTTCTTGATTTCATTAGTTTGAGCAGGCAATAGAATAGAGATTTTTGGAGAGGAAGAGAAATGATTTATACTTATAAATGGAGTCTTCCTTGATCTCCTAATGAGAAGTGTTTCTTCACTCTTAGTTTTGCTGTTGTCCCTCATTCCTGAAAGATCAATGTGTCCAAGCCCTTTTGGTGCCCTATAGAATATAGTTGCAGTTTTGTGTCATCGGCAATTCCCGGTGTACTTCTTTTGCACAACATTCGCAACTTTGGGTGCCGTTTGAGTAGTTAATTTGAAGTAGTGAAGAAAGTTTGAAAATTTTTAAATGATGTAAGGGTTTTGGAACATGATTTAGAGGGTTTGGGAGTGCATGAGTTCGTGTCTGGCGAGAGCGAACAAAGAGAAGAGAAAATTGTATTTTGCAATTGATGGAAATAATTTTCAAAATTTTGGAAATACAAAATTTTGCTTTAAAGCAATAAGGTTTTATAAAAATTATAAGTGGTGGCTATGGAAATGATTTTGATTAAAAATTGGGATAAATGCACTAAAAGTTCTAAAAATTATCACGAAAGTACAATTGAGTCCTAAAACTTTTGAAAAGTGCAATCAAATGCTAAAACTTGTCAAGTTGCTGCAATAAAGTCCTTTCATTCACTCCATCCAATTTGACAAATAAAAAATACTAAGAAGTTTTATAACTTTATTGCACCAATTTGACAAATTTTAAGACTTGATTACAGTTTTTGAAAGTTTTAAGATTCAATTACACTTTTTTCACTAGTTTTAAGACTTGATTGCATTTTTAAAAGTTTTATGACTCAATTGCACATTCACAGCAAGTTTTAGCAAGAAACACGCTTATATTGAATAGGAGATTATACACTGTAGGTTGAGGTGTCGATGTAGTCCTTTTTTCGTTTGAATCTCTTGACTCGTCAATCACCATTGTTACTACGGTTCTAGTGGACATTGGAACATTCACTCAATTTTGGGCAACGTCCCATCGCAAGGGATCCGTGGATCTGAGAAAAGCTTTCATTTTGCTCTTCCATATGTCAAAATCTGTGCCATCAATAAGAAGATCTAGTATTGCTCTGTCCTTTGACAATACCTGGTCCAAAAGCGTGCTAGCCATAGCTGATCGTTGACTCAAGAAGTAAATTGACACTTCAAAATAGTGATCATAAGGCTATAATACCAATTGTGGTGGCTAATAATTTCACATAGAAGGGATGTATAGGTGATTTCAAGAAACTAGATAAAATATTGCAAAATTACAAGTATCAAGTTTGATATAAGCGTAAAAATAGATATGAGCAAGAAGTTGACTTACGTAGGAACATGATATATCGGTTAGTGCAATGCGCTTCCATTAAATAATAATACATATAAGCAGAGAGGTAAATAACAATGCATTCAAAGCTTTAATGTGGTTCGGCTTAGTGTAAGTCTACATTCACTCTTTCTGACTAATAGCATACTAGGTAAATTCCACTGACAATATTTAAGTAGTTACAATGGTATGTGTTACTTATATTCAAGCACTTCTTTCCCAAATTGGTGTTTTTTTGATACCCAAGCGAATAGATTACACTATCTCAAACCCATGCCCAAACCATAACATTGATACACTTATCAATATTTTACAATTTCAATAGACTCAAAAGACAGTATTAGAATATAAAGCCTTCTTTAATAATTGGATTTCTTGTGACTTTTGATCTGCTGCTTCTTCAACATTTGTTGATCTCCTTTAATATTCCTCAGTATCCAATCTTCCTGTTGGACGATTTTTACGAGGATCAATCTCCAAACTATCCATTAGACAACTGTTGAGCAAATCAATTTATCCGTTGAAGTCAATCAATATGAGATTCTGGAAATTTGATCGCTCATACAATTAAATCTTCTAGTTTTCAGAAATAAAGTAACTCAAACTATGGAAAGTAAACTATCTTACTATGGAAAAAAAACTTATCTTCGGGATGATTGTTAATTAATCAAGATATCACACGTGATTAATATTTTAAGCATAAATATATCTTGAGATTGACAATACATCAATTTCTTTGATTTGGAATTCAAGTAGTGTCATTAGCTATCATAAATATTTAGAGCATGTGATAAAGCTATTGTACGCATAGTATAGTCGCTATGCTCATATCAACTGTTCTCGATTATATAGTTTATGGTTATATCAGGTTTCCCGGTGATACCCAATTGCATCTCAATTGGCAACTTTGAGCATACTAGATATGTAGATCCTATACTCTTCACTATGATACCTCCAAGTCTTTTCACACTAATCTAGACTTGTTCACACTTAGCTTCATCCAGTCTTCACAAATTTTTTCCTTGGTACATATAATTTCTATTAAAAGCGAGTATTACTTGAAATATAACCACCGTTTGCATTTATTAAGCTCATAACACACATGGATAAGTTTGTCGACTTCAAAATATTATATGAGGTTTTCTCAATAATAATAGTATCTTGTAATAATTTGATTCGATAGGGCTTATATTGATTTTTTTAATAGAATATTTATATATATTTATTTTATTCAAGAGTGGTTGATTGATTATTTATTATTGACCTTTGGTGTTAAATAATTCATGGACACATAGAAGTTGTTTAGGATCAAAGAAACTGAGAAACGCATGAAAATGTTTTTCATTGAAAGGTAAAGGAGCCGATTAATGGTGTTGGAATTTCTAACGTAATCAAATTTCCAAATCTTAGAATCTCTTATTCGTAGAAAGTAAAATTACTCGTCCACTTTACCTAGGCTCTTAATCGGCCTAGTAAATTAGCTAGTGGCTGCTCTAGAATAACAAGATTTAAAATTAATGAGAAATTAAGTTGCGATCATTAGGTTGAAAGAATCAGGACAAAGTACCGATGCTAATGCCCGCTTAACAATTCGTTAAACCCCTCACAGCCTACTAGGAGGGTCATGAGAAAATATAATATTAGGTGTGCAGATTAAGGGATGGAACCGGGACAGGTATAATAATAACTTAATAAGGTACCCAACCCGCACAAACCCTGGTAGGACATAAACAGGTTGCGGGTTTGGGAAGTGTGATGAGTTTAGGGTAAACTACTAAAAACCCTAAATGAGTTTCGCATGGGAGTTTAATTTTATAGTGGGGAAATTTGATACCCGAGCATGATATGTAGTACTATAGAAGCGCCCTTAATTTGTTTCTTTTATACCGGGGAATACCTAAGTTACTATACATATTAGGATTTGAAATGTTTTTAGGATTTTTTGAGTTGCCCTTACTAGGTTAAAGCTCTCAATATTATTTACAAAATGTGAAAACACTAAGCCTGCATTTGGTAGTCTGAATTTGAGTCCGGATAAGATATTAAATTATCATATCCAGTATTTGGTGACATTCTCCGAACCAGAAAACCCGAATTTATCCTGATGAAATGCCGGATAAGAAGTTCGGCCTATGGGATGGGATAAACCCAATCCAACTTAACAATTATTACACACCAGAAAAACCCCACCTGAAGCGAGACTCACTGTCCTTGGTGTTTCTCACTAGCGGCACCCCACCACCACTCCGTCCACCATGATAGTCCCTCATTTTGGCATCCTCAAGTACCCTTGCTGGTGTACTTGCTCACAGCTCACTTGGAAGGCTAGGGTTCACCACCTCATCCTCGGCTACCTCTTTTTCTCAGTCGGTTTTTCAACATTTCCACCATCACCAAATCATCTTTCGGTTCCTCTCTCTACTTCACCTTTGATTACTCATTCTTGGCCTCCATTGTTCCACAATCTCTCTTTTGGTCAACTCTGAAGAGAGAGATCCTACTCGCCTTTAGTTCATAATCTTGCTAAATGGAAAAAATTATGTCGGTTGAAAAGCTCCCGAGACAAATTTCCTAGTCGCTTGTTGACAACAATGGTTGAGAGGGAGCCCATCGGAGATGGGTTATTAAATGATTTTCGACAAGAAAGATTTTAAAAGATTTTTAATTCTATCTTAGATTACACAAAATATTTGATGAGATATTTCTACGATCTGGAGGATATTTGAAGGATTTCAAATCCCCATTTATCCTTATCATATCCTAATCCTAATATGGACGACAAAAACATAAGATTTATTGATATGAAGTTCTTCAATCTTATACTCGAGACTCCATTGTTTTCTAATCGGTGATTTACAATATATGAGTTTCAAATAAATAGTCTCATTTACAAATTCGATACTATTTATTACATATTTGACACAAGATTATTGCTATAAGAGAATCCTATGGCGGGTTGAAGATACTTAAAGAGGATGCTTACCCTATTTTAAAACCTATGTTGGAAGCCAGGTTACAGAGTTTTACAAATAAATCACAAAACTTGTGGGGTATCATATACTTTGTACGATTTCTTATCACACAAAAAGTCTATCAATTCTAGTTGCATGTAATATGAAAATATGTATATTATGCGATAAAATATCTACTTAGGATAAAAGGAATTGAGAAATGCATAAAAATGTTTTTCATTAAGAGGAAAAGGAACTGATTAATGGGTGTTAGAATTTAGGGTTAATATCATGAAAAACGCCAAATTGATACACATATTACAAATTTACCCGTAACTAATTTTTTGACAACAAAAAACCTCAAACTGGTATATTTGCGATAAATATACCCCGAACTAATTTTTTTACTACCAAAAATCCTAAATTAGTACATTTGTGATAAATTTACATTCCGTTAGTTTCCATTAAAATAGATTAATACTGCAAAAAATCACAAACTGGTACATATGTGAAAACGGAGGATAAAACCCTAAACTTGCACATTTGTCAACTGCCACTTGCCATCTAACTCAGTAATTTGACAATAAAATTTAAAGAAAACTAATGGAAGGTAAATTTATCATAGGTGTACCAGTTTGAGATTTTTGGTAGTCAAAAAATTAGTTTTTGGTGAATTTGTGACAAGCGTGTGAGTTTGGGGTTTTTCTTGGTATTAGTCCTAGAATTTATAACGTAATCAAATCCCCAAATCTTAAAATCTCCTATTCATAGAAAGTAAAATTAGTCGTGCGCTTTACTTAGGCTCTTAATTGGCCTAGTAAATAAGTTAGCGGCGGCTCTAGAATAACAAAGTTTAAAATTGATGGGAAACCAAGTTACATGTAACATTCGGATTTTGATCCATTTTGGGGTTTATAAAACGCATAATTTGTCGGTGCGCTTTTATAGTAAAATCTCGCCTGGGAACCTGATCACTCCTAGTTATTATTTTAAATTAGAGATTTCGCTAGAATCGCTTTTCGATCGAATTTTTGTCATTATTTAGATCCCGAAATTGGCGGTCGATTTTGGGAGTTTCGGGACGAAATAAATTGGACGGTGTCCTTGATAATGTGGCGATGTCGAGATTTTCGGGGAATAATGGAAAAGTTAGAGTTTTTGGACCAAGTGCAATTTGGACTAGTAGACCCTCTCGTTAAAATTTGGTCTAATTAATTTGGCATTTGTCCTTTTTATATGCGAGGCCTATTTTGGACGGTAGACCATTCTCGATTTTTAATTTGGGCCCTTTGGGTGGCGTTAAATATTTGAAAGTTCAAATATTTTTTAATTCTTTTTCTCTCTCTCTCTCTCTTTCTCTCTCTCTCTCTCTCTCTCTCTCTCTCTCTCTCTCCTGCCAGCGCGTCGTCCTCCCAAACAACCATCCATCCGCGCACGTTCCTTCCCCATTCTCTCTCTCTCTCTCTCTCTCTCTCTCTCTCTCTCTCTCTCTCTCTCTCTCTCTCTCTCTCTCTCTCTCTCTCTCTCTCTCTCGGTTGGGTCCAGCGCCACCTCCCCTTTTTCCCCATCTTGGCGTACCCCTCTGCATCGCCCATTCCCCCTTCGACATCTCTCTCTCTCTCCTCTCTCCTCTTTTCTTTTCCTCTTCCTTCTCTTCTTCTCTTCTTCTCTCCTTCTTGTTGCTCATTAGCGGTCTGCTCATTCAGTTACGCACCTCGCTTGATCGCCCTCCACCTCCGCCCGGTAGTTGCTCCCCCCCCGCCCGCCCGTCGTCCGGCCATCGACCCGTCGCCGTCGCCCCGACCCATGATCGTTGCCGCCCGTTGCCACTGACGCGAGCTCCTGGGCGCCCTGACTCGCGCCCGGTGCAACTCGGCAAACTAAGCGCCGGTGGTCCGCACCACCCGCCGGCCAGTTCCTCCCAAGCCGTCAGCCGAGGCCCATCATCCCTCCTCACTCCTCACGGTGCCCATCTCTCCCTCGCTTCTCCCTCTCCTTCTCCGAGTAGCCTCAACCCGACTGCCGCCTACCGGCTGGCCACCGGGCCATTGCCCCGCCGGGCCCGACTGGCCACTCACGGCCGCCTGCCTCCTGCCACTTATGAAGCCCTCCTCCTCCTCCCTTTCTCTCTCTCTCTCTCTCGGTTTGGCCGTGAAAGGCCTTGAACCTGAGGAGTCCCATCACGCCTTTTATCGCTCGGGCGCGGGCCCGCCGCCGCCTACCGTCTGTACCCGTTTTATCTCTCTCTCTCCGACCGTAACTCCTCTCGCTCTCTAGGCCGTGGAATCATCTAAACCATCGCCTAGGTTAGCGCCGTTTCACGGAAATCGCCAAGCATCGTTCCGGGCGAGGGCTAGCCGCCATCGCCCGGCGTGCTCGGCTCGGTTTGAAGCGTGGGACACACTGGTGAGTTTGACGCTAAACCCTAATTAGGATAATTTGCATTTCTAGACAAGTTTAGGGGTTAAATTAGGGGTTAAATTGTGGAAATTATTAAGGGCCGATGTCGTGGCTGATTTGGTGGTGTAGCGGGATCGTTTTATCGAGGATTAATGGCCCGAGAGGTGCGAAACATGGGCTGGACAGAATCGGTACGGAATGGTTCCATTTTGGGAAAGTTCGGACTTAGGACTTGGATTCTAGTGCGCGTCCTATTTCGTGTTTTGGTGGCTGATTTAAATGATGGCGTGGGAAGTTTAATGGAACATTTTAAGGTCGTTGAATGGCCCGGCGCGATCGATTTAATAGTTGTCCACTTTGGAGATTAGTTGGACAAGGCGCCAGATAATTTGAGGCTTGGGCGTAAGTGTTAAAAATGATGGCTTGACCGAACTAGTGGTTGGATTGTCCCTACACACGAAAGTGATTTGTAGCGTCGTGGATTTATGTTTAATGCCTTGAGAAAGGGAGTAACTTGATGGATCTCGATTTCTGTGGATTCGTGATGGACTAGTTGTGTGATCTATGCTTGTGAATTGTGTACCGTGCATGAGTGCTTGAATTGATTTCATGGTCGTGCTTATATGTTGGTTGGGCATGTTGAAATGTAGACTGGGCATAGTGTACTATAATTGATTGAATGGCATTGTACTATTAATTGCCCATTGTGAATATTGTGAATTGCCCAAGTGTGAATTTCATGGCCATGGATGTGCATCACGAGCATTGGCACGGCATGTGCATTCACAAGTATGCTCGAATGACATGTGCATTGTGATCACCTAAAATGCCCTGATGCGTCTTACGCGGGGTTCAGATAAAATTGGTGCTTGTGAATGTGTGATCACAATAAACCCTGATGCGTTTTACGCGGGGTAGTGAACCCGTCCTGAGGCGTGTTACGCGGGACAATGCCCGGTTTACCGGAAGATGACCCACCGATGCGCTTTACGCGGGTAATGTGTCATGAGCCCTGGCGCGTTTTACGGGCGAGATCGATATCGGGTGATAGACCGGCGCGTTTACGCGGATCGGACCGATGCGTTTAACGCGGGTCGGAGGAGAAGTGAATAAATGGCATGAGTGCTAGTGAAATTTAGATTTAGGCCTTTTAAAGCCCCGAGTCAGCTTATGTCTTGAATTTGAGTGTTATTTAGTACTCGGGGAGGTGCACATTAGCCTAGTTTAGGTTTAGGGAATTATCGCTGAGATTTATTCTCACGGTTGTTGAAAACCGATTTTTCAGACCCTCACCTCGGAGGATGATGACAGGCATACCGAAACATTGTGGGAGGAGCCTCGCTGAAGACACAATTGCGATCCCGGCAGAAGCCACGTGCCCGCTTTTGATTTTTGATGATCGGGCTGTATATGGATATTGTAGATGTTTTCCAGTAGTAGTGCAAGCGATTATTCCGTAGTCGTTGTTATTTGTTTCCGTGGCTATCCTTGGTTATGTGTATATTATTGTACGGGTGATTTTGATTTACTTCCGCATGTGCTTTAAGTCTCTGTGTTGGGCGTTGGGTCGGCGACGCGTCTTGGGACGTCGCAGTCGAATCGACCTTTGCGAGGGATGTGGCGCGCCCGTGGGGTTTGGGCGTGACATTGCAATAGGGTTAAAAGAATCGATGTGAAGTGCCGGCACTAATACTCTTTTTAATAATCCATTAAACCCCGTTTGAGCCTACTTAAGGAGGGTCGCAAGAAAATATAATTTAGGTGTACGTATTTAGGGATGGAACCAGGATGGGTAAGATAAGGTACCCGACCCGCTCAAACCTTAGTAGGACATAAACGAGTAGCAGATTTGGGGAAGTGGGATGAGTTTAAGGTAAACTACTAAATACTCCAAATAGTTTCGCACGAAATTTTAATTTTATATTTGGGAAATTTGATACTCAGCACGATAATATTTTTTGCTAAAAGATACTGAGCACGAAATGTAGTACTATAAAAGCGCCCTTTATTTGTTTCTCTTATATTCCTTAGGTGGTTGAGTTACTAAACATATTAGGTTTTGAAATGTTATTAGGATTTTTGAGTTAGCCTTACTAGGTTGAAACACTCAGATATTATTTATAAAAATGTGAAA
>JAMXDD010000006.1:20522660-20959141 GCA_024733475.1 Syzygium grande | reverse complement strand
ACCCTGTAATATTTTAATCCCCCGAAAATCCCTTCTCCCGTCCCCACCCGCTCCAAATTAAAGCCCCCCAACCAATGTCGGACTCGGACATCGCCACCGCCCAACCCGCCTCCGCCACCTCCGCCGCCGCCGACGAGGAGGTCTCCCCTCCGTCCCCGCCGCCGCCGTCCCACCCTACCTCCCACCCGCCGCCGTCCGAGATGGAGGAGACCGTCCAGGATCCGCTCCCCGCGGAGGCCAGGAAGGAGGCGAGCCCCGCCCCCAACGTCGCCTTCAGCATCTGGCCCCCTCGCAGCGCACCCGCGACGCCGTCGTCGCGCGCCTCATCGAGACCCTCTCCGCCCCGTCCGTCCTCTCCAAGCGCTACGGCACCGTGCCCCAGGACGAGGCCGCCTCCGCCGCCCGCGCCATCGAGGAGGAGGCCTTCAACGCCGCCGGCGGCGCCGCGGCCGCCGACGACGACGGCATCGAGGTCCTCCAGATCTACTCCAAGGAGATCAGCAAGCGGATGCTCGACTCCGTCAAGGCCCGCGCCTCCGTCGCCGCCGCAGCCTCCCCGCCGCGGCGCCTGAAAGCGGCGCGTCCCCGCCCCCGGTCCCTGCCCCCGGCGGTGACGCCGCTGCCCCCGCCGCCAACGAGGAGACCTCTTCTACCGTCGAGTCGGAGGCTTAGGTTTTGCTCTTCAGCTCGTGAGGGAGGCGCTTCTTTTTTGTTGTTGTCGGTTTAGAGATCTAATGTGGATATTCATCGTGATACATTGAGGGTTATTACTTAGTATCTTTCTTGATTTGGTTCGCTTGGACTGAGTATCGAATATGGTGGTCGTTAATGTGAGAAATGGTGTCATGATCTATTCATATCTAGGTCTCTGCGACTGCCTTCAGGCACCTATGATAATTATATGGGTATGATTACCTGATGCATTGTGAGCTTTTCGATCATATGCCATTTGCGATCCCATAAAGCGCCTGCATTTTGGTCATCGATGATCATCGATAGTGTTGTTCTGTGTGGTCTCTGCTTGCCAGTTGTTATATTTTTGCCCAAGTTCCTTTCATTAGTGTCTCATGCCTTGAAAACCCGGTGCTCTGTAGTCTTCCTCTGTGTTGGACTGATGATATTTAGCTTACTTCTCTGGTTGTTCCAGTATGGCAATTGCACTTTTGGATGGTAAGCATCCTTTTTGATGCTTTTAGTCATGTCTGTCTGCATGAATCATCCTGCTTAGTCTATTTGAGGAGCTCATACCCTGCGTCGTATGGATTTTGCATGCTTTTGGATTTTACTTTTACTGGTTCTTATGTCATTGGAGGCAATTGTCTTTACCTTATTCAGGTGTTGCATATAGCTTTCTTGCTTCTTGCAAATTGTTGCCTCTTGGATCGCCCATGTTTTATGGTATTATATTTAGCGGCTCTTATGTCATTGGATGCAATTGTTGTGACTTTCACGTTTCATATACTTTTTTTGGGTTGCTATCCTTTAGGATGCAAAGGGTTGCTTATTATATCACCGGATGCCACTGCCTTTTCTTATACATTTTGCATATAGTTTTTAAGTGCTAGTCTTCTGACTTTCTGGAATCTCTTTCTGATATGCTTGACTGTTCATTCTCTGTCGGTTCCGGTTCCATAAATGGCACAACTTTATGAAGTTCTTTAATTTTGTTACTGCATATGCTTGATGGAAACTTATAATATAGTCACTTTCCTAAATTGTTATATTGGTAGAACTTAAGTTGTCTTTATGGTGTAGCCATTGCTGTTCCGTGAGTTTATTGAAACATGTTTTAATGTATTAACCTGCTGACGTTATTATTACATCTTCCATGATTTCTTTTAAAACTGTTCACTAAATTTCACTAATTTTCTTCTGGATTCTTTCTCAATCAAGAAGAGACAGCAGATCATTATTGCATTGTTATAAACCATTTTACACGCTAAAGGTGTTTGGATGTTTTACTCAGGAACTCGTGATTGTTATCTACTTAGCAGACAATATTTCCCTTGTGTTTTACTAAAAGCAAGTCATATTGGTAATTGATATCATCATTTTTGATTTGTGAGATCTTTTAAATGATGCAACTATTGCATTTCCCCCTTCTTTTGGGCTAAAATAGCTGCTTACTATATGTGTAAAAAAAGTGGATTAGAGTATCTTCCTTTTCTGTTTACATTTTATGCTTAAGCCAGAACTGTGTCATATTCTTCAGGATAGGATAGCAATGTGCTAGCATGTTGTGTCAGTTTTTCATGCTGGTGTAAAAATACGTTGGATATTAGTGGACGATACTGGCTAGGTGATGTAATTACCAATTCGAGTTCATTGTGTCATTATGTTTCTTGGAATTGTTGTTTGGACGGAGATTTTCTTGCTACAGATATAAGATTCCAGGAACAGGAAAGGGTATGTTTGAGAAGATTTGTCCTCTTACCTAAATTCTCCTTCGTCGTGCGTTTTAAACTTTCCTTTTTTCTGTCATTCGGTCTCCTCTAAGAGTTGGATCTTCACTTCTTTGAGGACAAGGCAGGTGTCTGAGCTGTTCTTCTGGCTTGCCATATTTTGGGGACTTAATTGTTACTTGGTAGGATTTCGCAAATCCTATAAGGAGTAAAACAAACTGATTATTAGTCTGCATAGTTTTTTCTGGAGCGATTGGTACGCCTGCCATTGCATTCTAAGAGTATGAGATTAACGCACTAAAGTTTTTGGTATTTTGGGGGTGTTGGGTTTTTCTCAAGCTGTGTGATAGCAAAATTAGAAGCTTTATTTTGTCATAAGAAATGAAGATTGTTGCGTCTTTCCATCCACATCTACGTTTGAAATGTTTATGTTTCTAGATCGGAGCGTATATTTTAGCTGGAAGGATCCTGGAGTGCTTGAGAAGGCATGAATTTAGTATTTATAGTGTCCTCCAATAACCACACGAATGATGAGGACGCAATGGCACTTTTTCTTTTTTAGTGCCATCATTCCTCTCTCTCACGACCTATTACCTGTCCATAGTTCATTTGCAACAGAATGAAGCCTGGTGTGCTCACACATCCATGATTGTTGTTAATTTTCTCAAGTGACCTGAGAGAGGGTGAGGGTAATATAGTTGATACCTGGGACTTAAAGGAAATACGGCATGCGCTCTGATTTCGACATTGAACTGCATTCCATCTAGAATGATTTCTGAGGCTGCATGGACTTCTTATCTAGGCAGATGCATATCCACATAATTTTGCTGACATGAAGAACGGGATTTAAATTTGAAGGACAGGCAAACGGTAAGACGCAAATTAATTATGTATGAAGGAGCATCTGTATTGTAGCCCTTTACTTCCGGTGCCTAATTTGTCATTTTTCACTAGCTAGTTGTCATGTTTAGACAAATGGTACGAAACTTTAGCCTTTTGCCTTTCTTGTTCTAATTTACTGACCTGATACAGCCTGGGGAGTGATCCATTGTCCACAAAGAATATGATGTTTAGAATATTGCTTGTTTTTGTAGCAACAATCACTTATAGCTGATTGTTAGGTGCGTAATTTCCTTGCTCTTCATGGGACTCCTGTGTGTCAGTATGTTCTTGAGGTGCAATTGGTCATCAGTTGTCATGTTTGTTGATGTCCACTCTAAGCTACTGGTTAGAGATTTAAATTGCTGATGGTCGTTATAAGGATATTGGACACACGGGTTGGTTTCGAAAGTGAGTGGTATTTCTTAGATGATTCTTTTGTTGGCTGTTCAATTCGACCTGGACAAGTATTGTATCTGGGGCTTGATTAGAAGGGAATTTTAGTTGGAGAAATTGAGTGGACTCAGTGTCCAGCTCAAAGTTGATTTTTCTTTGACAAATTAAGCAGGATGCTCGGCTGAAATTTACAGGAGGATACTCCTCTCGAGTGTTCAAGCTTATATTGCATTGCTCATCATGCTCTTGCTCGGGCTTGACTCGTGATCCCCACCAGTCGCGGTGAATCATTAGAAAACCAAACCTGAGTTGAACTTGAATTTTGGATTGAAAACTCCGACTAAAAATATCCGAGTTAGGATGCTGTATGAATTCGGGTGAAACCTACGTTACCATAACAAACGAAGTGGTAAGAAGAAGTAGGTCATGCTACTGAGCTGCTCGTATGAGTTTGAACTTGGACTTGATCATCATTGAAACTCGTACTCCTTGAACTGGATGCGGACTGCCAACAAGATTGACGAATTCGTGACCAGCTCATCCTGTTTTGGCACGTTCACACCTTGGACAAGATTTGGAAAGTCGGGTGAATGCTTAGATTATTTTGTTAGATTGTAACTCGTTCGTTCCATATGAGAAAAGATAGAAGTGATGCTCTTGGTTGCTAGCTCTCTTCAGGTGCGACAGGGCTCTACATTTGCTGGGTGGGTCGATGAATCTGATTTTTGCTGGGCAAATTATCTAAAAAGTCATGAATCTATTATATATAGGTCAGTTCAGTCCAAAATCTTTCAATTATGTCAATTTAGTCCTAAACCTTTTGGTAACTTGTAAATTTAATTCTAAACCTTTCAAGTATACCAATTTTTTTTTTCAATTGTGTCAATATAATCTTAAAACTTTTGATAATTTACTAATTTACTTCTTCTTGAAAATTTTGACATAAAATTGTTGATGGCCGACAGAGGTTGCTAGCCTTAGGCGAGGGCCACCCTCTCTTGCCTTGAGTGATGGACGCCTGGGCCTGGGCTGGCAAGGGACACTCTCATCAAATCGGGCGAGGGCGAGATTACCCTTGCCTATGGCTGGCAAAGGGAAATAGGGAAAAAGAAAAAAAAGAAAAAAAAAATTAAGTCAATGCTGATCGTTTGCCGTGTCATTTAAGATGTTCGACGTTAACTAGATTGTTATATTAGCGATTTTCGGCTAAAATTGTCTGTAAGGACTAAATTTACAAATTATTAAAAGGTTTAGGAATAAATTGTTAATTGTCCAAGATTTTAGGACTAAATTGGTATAATTAAAAAGTTTAAGATTAAAAAAACCCCTTCATTTCCCATGGAAAACCCTTCATCTCCCAAAAACTCTTCTCTTTTGAAACTCTCCTATAAGCTCTCATCTTCATAAATTTTGAAGCTCTCCCGTAGACTCTCAGCTTCAATTCCTGAAGGAGAGCCTACTTCGCTTTTAATTTTCTTTTTTCTTTGCTTTGACTGTCTTAATTTGTTTTGAGGGATTGTGTGTGTGAATAAATTTTTGCAGTTGATCTTGGGTGAACGTGGAGTATAGTTTGGCCATTTGTGTAGTCGATAGCCATCGAGAAGATGTCCGTGATGAGGCTCCACAACCTCTCTGAGATTAGGCCGTTATTCTCTCCCGATTTAGATTTAAGTTTATATCTGGGGGTTTTACTCTCCTAATTTAGATTTAAGTTTAGATTGGGGTTCCTTACGTGTATTTAATCTGTATTCTTTCAATGTATTGATGTTGGTGTCTCTGCACGGCAATGGTATGAGGATGCTGACCCGAGACGCACATGGCTATGGAGCGGGAGATCTCGGCATGTGCTTTTCACTGAATCTGGTGGTTGGCCACGGAACGTTTATGATGGTAGATTTGTTTTTGAGGAATAATAGTGTTTTTAGTTGCAGGCTGTGCTTTGTTATTTGCGTTCTAATATTTGCTTTGTTCCTTGTTTGGGATTTGCTAGGCTTGTATGCCTTTTATGTACCTCTTGAATATTATTTTGACGAATGTAATCTTTTCTTTGACAAAAAAAAAATATTTAGGATTGAATTGGTTTCCGTACAATAATTTTAGTATTTTTTGGACAATTTTCCACTTGTCGGATCAAATCCCTTCTTTGATCTGTGGTGCAAAGTCTATCGGTCACATTCCATATCGATTACTTCGTAGACCACCGATCTCTTGTTCAGTTGAGTCAAAATTTCGGGTTCGTTTGTATCTCTGAATGAAGCTATCTAGTGATCACCCGTGAACGCAGTGTGATTGCGCGAAATGTCCACCATGACTCTGCAGAAAAATGATGCATGCTGCGTGCCTTTAGCTCTGAAAGTCTACTTTGGCTTTGATGTTTGGTCAATAGTTGCTGCACAATGAAGATTGAATATGTGCATGCGTCCATTTCCCCAATCTCGGTAGGTGTTGCTCGTGAAAAAGAAGCAAAACAACAAGCTGCTGCGGTTAGATTTTGGCTGACTTTGTCCTCCCTAGGCAACACCCTTCTTTCATTTGATTGGCTGAACATGATTTCGAGGTAATTCAGTCGTCAATCTTGTTCAATGAGGAACATGATGGTTCATTGCTGGGACTGGTTTAGGTGGATTACTAACACGATTATGGTACATTATTCTATACGAGAGAGAATGTACGGTGATGACCAATTCGGGTCAAGTGGGAATCTGGATGAAGAAGAAGCTAATTACAAGGGGACAAACAGTTTTGGTTGGAGATTTGAACCGTGTGCAACTGCGTGAGAATTAATGGCGATGCCCGTCTCCATCCCTGGGATCTTCTTGTTGACTGACGTCGGAAATTAGGTGGCAATTTGAACGGCCTCTTTCTATTTCTGACTAACATGCTCCACTTTTTACGTGGTCCGTCTGTCTGACCTTTTCAAACTTAAAATTATATCACAGCGATCAAAGGTGATTGTCCGCACAATATGTACTAATCTTGACTAGAAATTCATTAACCCATCTTGACATTTCGTCTGTTTATCACTTTGCATTTTCTGCATTTGGAATCCCCACTTTGCATGTAAATTTCCGGGGAGAAAAATAGCGGTAAACTGAAAAGATCTGAAGTATATTCCTAGAATGAACAGCAAAGCACCCTTTTTCTCAAATCACCATGAACACGCACTTGAACACACCGAACCAGTCATTGCCGCCACCACCAGTAGCTATTCTCGCTTGCTGCTCCAGGTTGGCGCCGGTGTTGGGCAATGAAGAGAGTGACATAGGAGAGGGAGCGTGCGAAATTAGGGTTTGAAGTTTTTGGTGGCAAGTTTACGTTGAGATCCAAACTTCAGGAGAGTTAATTTGGTATTTTTACTAATTCTGAAGGTCTCAAGGCCTGTGAAACTTTTGCAATTCAAAGTTAATTTTCTTTTCCCGCTGAAAAAGTATGAGAGAGCAGAGAATGGGTGTCGAAGAAAGGGCGAACCATGACTAAGCAAAATCCTTATTCTTCAAAGGCAATTGCCGCTTGCTAAATTACTGGAAAACTGCACCAGTTCCTATAGATTTCGCTGGAGTCTTGAATTGTGAAAAGTGAGATTGCATCTTCACTTTCGATAAGCTTCGAGGTCATGAACTTATCGTGGTTAGTTAATAGTCTTGCATATCGTTCGTGATTAGAAGATTTTCCTTCCTTATTCAAATCAACTCCCATGGAGAATTTGTGAGTGCTCATGCTGATCCAACTAGATACACACAAAAGCATAAAGAACCCTACTCCTGATATATGAACATGATTTGCCAGGATGAAGAGGAATATACACAAGAATTTGCTTAGCTACCCTCCAACCAGATGGTAATACATGAACAAGAACTCAAGGTCATCTTCTCATTTCGATAAAATCACGTCACGACTTAAGACGTATGATCATGTACGAGTATCCATATGTCTCTCTCCACCAAAACAAAAAAATGGAAAAGAAAAATCCTAGTAAGAGACTATCAAAATCTAATGGAGTTGCAACTGTTTGTGCACAAAATTAAAGAAAGTACGATGAATCTAGGAACAAGAAAAGAGAGTGATGAGCGGTTGAGCGTATTAATGCCCAGGTCCTCTTCTGCTAGGTCCCGAAGCCAACTTCAACTTCAGGCTCTTCACATAACTAGGACGGGTAGTCCCGTTGCTATTCGACGAAAAGGCGAATGAAGCCATCGTCCCCATTGAAGCACGATGATCTCGATCTCGATCTTCTCCGCACCTAGAAACCATATTGGCCCGAAGATTCCGGGCATGGATGTGGCCGAACTGCCCAGATACCACCACCAAGATCAGCAGGCACAAGACCAAGCAGGAGCTCTTCATTTGGCTGGGTGCTGTTCTTTACTGGTTGCCTCTCGAACTTGCCAAGGAATAGTAGGACACAGCACCACTTTTCGTTTGCGATGTCTTCTTGATCTTGGCGATCTGAGTGTTTTTGGAACTTGGGTTTGCGACTGGTTGTCTATATATATAAGAATGGGAAGAGAGCAAGGGGTGTGAGGGACGGTGAAGCCTATACCTAAGCCCTTTTGGTCTGTGCGTGTGTATGCATGGCGGGGCCTTTGAATCTTTCATGGATGAGGGAATTCGTGTTTTTGACTCGGCCTTTAGAGAGAGAGAGAGAGAGAGAGGGAGAGGGTTTGAAACTTCACGTGCTGCACGAATTTGACTTCCGCTCGCAGATGAAGTCACAAGGCAAAGCAGTGTTGTTCGAAGCGTGGGGTTCCTTTTCCTTTGCATGTTCGCAGCTTTGGGTTTGTACACGCTTTGTGGACCCCCGAACGTGCGGTGTCTGATGCACCCCCCCCCTCTCCCGGCCGCGGTGGAGAGACCTCGGAAAGTTTGACGACCGGCCAGATGAGGTTAGGGAGGAGAGGACAGGGTGTCGGAGCCCCAAGTGTCGCGATTTCGAAGATGGTTTGGACGAAAAGGTGTGGGGGCGACGACAACGCTGCGGTTTCAGAAATGGAAAAAGGGCTGGGGAGTTTGGTGAACTGTCCATCTCTCACCGGGCATGGACGGAGACGGTGCTCATGGTCCAGCCTGTCGAAACAATTGCCGGGTAATGCTCGTGGTTGTAATTCGTGTCGACCCATGTTACCGTGAAGACGTTAAGTCTTATTTAACGAATCGAATGACTGAGTTGCTCTGAAATGTTCATGTCATTGTATGTATCGAGGGTATTATTGTGTCGCACTGTATTTAAATTACATATCTGTGTTTTTACTTGTAAATCGTAAATGAGTCAAGTGTAGTATTGTATTTGATCTCCATGAGAGACAGAGGAATGCCGACATTGATGTTTTGTTTGGAAAGCATGAAGGAGATGAAAATTGAGAAAAATTCAAAAAATTCAAAAACTTCTTTCTCTCATTCTCATGCAATCAACTAAATCATTAATATTTTAAGACACTGCGAATCGGATTGGCTTTGCCCAAAACATATTTCTTTTGTTCCAATAAGAAAATCGAACCGACGGACTTACACGTTTTGCCCAATATGTAATCAAATCCAAAACGGTGGCAAATGTGACATCAAATCCTTAAAGTTTTAGAGGCGGTGAAATCGAGCCCTTCTGCTAATTGCTCCAGCAGTTTTGCTGAAGCGGCAGTCGAAAATCCCGCGTGTTGAACTTCAATTTTTATTATACATAGGTGGTGCTGACGTGGCATTTACTACGTTAGAAAGAAGTTTTAGAAAACAAAAACATAAACAGGACAACGCAAAAAAAGAAGGTTAGGAAAAAAAAAAAGGAGAAAAGCCAAACACTGAAAAAAAAAAAAAAAAAAACAAAAGGAAGGGAGAGACGAGATGAACCGTCCGCGGTGGTGGAGGGGACGATTGTTGGTGGCTCTGCCGCTAACGACCACCGTGTAAGGGTCGACTGACCCTTGCAAACACCATGAGAGGGCCGGCCGACCCTTGAGCGATCAGGCTCTCGTGCTCGTGGTGAGGGTTATGGGCCCTCACGAAGTCCCTGGCGAGGGTCACCAACCTTCGCTAGAACGGCGGGGGCAGTGCCCACTCGACGGTTCTCTCTTTCTCCGTCTCTCTTTCTCTTTCTTAGTGTTTTTTCATCTTTCTATTTTCTTTTAAAAAATTGTAGTTTTTCTGACATGGTGACACACTAACACCACCTATACTAAAACAAACAAAATTTGACACATTGGGTTTTTGAAGTGGATCGTTAGAAAAGATGATTGCGTGGAGTATAGACCGTTTACGATTTGATTGTGCATTATCAAGTGTCTCGGATTTGATTGAATATTAGACAAAACATTTACTGTCACTGATGCAATTATCCCTAATCTATACTATGATTGGTGTCATCAATCATTTTGTATTGAGACCATGGTTATAGGTAGGTATGGTGATGTATCATCGTGGTCTCGAGCATAAGGATGCCTCGATTTAAGAGGAAGACCATACCTTAGATCGTGGGTTTAATTGAATATGTTGACGGGTTTGACCCGAGCTCACCTCTCGGCGATCTTTTCAGGCGACGGTATTTCGCCGTGTGACACAACAGTTATCGCTGCACTTCGTTGAAAAAAGCCGCACTTCGTTGAAAAAGGCCAAGAGCGATTGTACTCTCTTCTTAACACACGCATTCAAATGCTTGACCATCCACCTTGTGATCCTCAAACGTGTTTAAATCTCACATAGTCATCATGCCAACTATGTTTGACATAACGCAAGATTCGATTTCTTCGGAGGAAGTTCTCTCAATTTCAAGCTGCGATGTACCCACTTCCCAGAACATCCGCTTCTTGGTGTGGTCGGAGGACAGATTTTCCTTGGATCTGGTCCGATCGGTGCAGATCCAAATGTGTTCATCGTTTAATGCGTTCACGGCCGAATAGTCAAAGGCTCTCAGCTGTCAATGTCAGGCGCTTTTTGGAGCGAACAACAATTTTCAGCTTTTCATTTCGACGGGCTCCTCCGTCAATGATTCCATGCTTTGCAAATGTCAAACATTCCTCTCTGTCAACAATATATGCTGCTTTTGACTTGAAAATGACGATCATCCATCTAGGGGGAGTTTCACTGACTTAACATGGCGATGTACCATTTGGTGCGTCCAGCTCGTCCAAGTCAACACTCCGTCTACAAAAGTCTGTATGTGCAACTTTCATTAACAGCGGAATCATGCGACAGTCACTTCGGGCCGCGTTCTCTCCGTCCACGTCGAAGAATTAGCCACAAGAAGCGAGAAAAGCAAAGAGGTTCTTCTCTCTTTTTTTGCCAAGGAATTACGGAGTAATGCTAGACACCTTAAAATTAAACAGGACAATTAGTACAGTAATTGATGGACAGATGACAAGTGGATATTTAAACAAAAGTAGGCCATATTCAATATCTTAATAATAATTGGCGAATTGATTTTAATAGACTTCGCATTTTCTCATCATATACCGGGTATATGAGAGACCGGAAAAACGTCAAACGGGTGAAAGTCATACGAGCTAAAGCCACTTGTTGTGGATCGACATTTGATATTTGAACTTATTCATCTGCCATGGCGAGTATTGGAGGAAAAATATAGAGCGGGTCAAAGCCACGTTTAAGGATTTGATAAAGAATCATGTGTTCCTCTCCCTAGTATAAGTTGTAGTATATTATTACACTGGAAAAATTATCTAAAAAATCCTAAGCCTATTGAACTTTTACCAATTGAGTCCTAAATATTTTCACTTTTTACCAATT
Organism: Syzygium grande; assembly: GCA_024733475.1. Lineage (NCBI taxonomy): Eukaryota > Viridiplantae > Streptophyta > Magnoliopsida > Myrtales > Myrtaceae > Syzygium > Syzygium grande. The sequence continues at coordinate 20,947,736 of JAMXDD010000006.1, read as the reverse complement.
GAGTCCATCCAGATTTTAGTCGGAAATTGGCCCTTGCCTATGGTTAGCGAGGGTCGGCTGGTGATCCTTGCCAGACTTGGAAGTAGATAAAGAAAAAGAAAGAAAGAAAAAAAGAAAAAAAAAAAAAAAAAAAATTAAAAAAAAAATCGAAAAAGTATTAAAATATCATTAAAAATTATTTACATCAGCCCAGATCGCCGTACGTGGCATTATCGGCATCCACATCAGCTATTTAAGGTCAAAATTGGCTGAATGGACTCAATTGGCAAAACGTGAAAAGGTTTAGAATTCAATTGGTAAAATTGAAATGTTTAAAATTGAATTGGACAAAAGTACAATAGGTTTATGACTTTTTAGACAATTTTCCCTTATTATACCTTCACCAATGCAATGCAATATATGCCAGTTGCAATCATGTGTTCATTTATTTATCCATTTTATAGCTGCGAAAACATTTGCAAAACAACGTTAATGCCTAATGCTTGGCTATAGCGTCATCTCCATACGTTATCTCCATACGATAGATAATTCCTTAATCATATCCACATCCACAAAATGTACTCACATGGATGAAGAGTCACGAGATTTGAGATGTATGATTATGCATGTGGGTTAGCATGAGTCCGACTGTCTGAGTAACGTCGGATTTTTCTGACCTAGCCCATGAAGCAATAAGGAGAGAGCGGTGGTGTTCGAAGGTCAAGATGGTGTATCCAAGTGCAATTATTATGGTATACGATAATTTTTCTTTAAGGTTATGTTTGTTTCATGAAAAATTTAACATTCATAAAAATTCTTTTTCCAAAAAAAAAAATGACATTATATTTTATTTTTGCGTTTGGCTAAAATCCGAAAATGATTTGGAAATTATTTTCCGTCATTTGAAAAGGAAATATTTATTTTTATTTTCCTAAGCGATTTACACTTTTGGTGAAATATAAATACTACACAAGCTAATTTATCAATTTTTGAATAAATTTTTGTTGAATTGACTTTTTATGACATAAATAATTGGAAAAATTCTAAATAAGGACCTAAAGCAGACTTTGTATCAAATAAGAACATGAAGTGATATGTCAGACTCAAATAACGGCTGGAAGTGGCCATGGGAGTTTCAAATAAGGGTCTAACTTTGCCAGTTACCGGACGGTGAAATATTCCGGCCGGCGACATGCGAGGTCAAGGGCATTTTCGTCCAAAAATAATTTTTTCTGTTTTTTTTTGGTAAGGAAAAATAATTTTTTCATTTTTCCTTTCCTTTCTTTTTTTTTGACTTTTTATTCTTTTTTCCTTTATTTTCTTTTTTTCCTTTTTTGATCTTCTCTTTGTTTTCTTTGGTGGTAAGGCTTGAAGCCCGGGAAAGGCTTGAGGGTCTTCTCTTTGTTCTAGTGGGGGCCACCCTTGTCGGCCATGGGCAAGGCCGCCCTCGAAAGCCACAGGCGAGGGTCTCACTGGCCACCCATCGCCCAGGTGAGGTCAGCCCTCGCCTCTGGCTTTTGAGGGTGGCCTCGCTCAAGGCAAGGGTCGCCTCGCTTGAAGCTAGCGAGGAAACCCTCACCTATTGTTGGCGAGAGTGGCCCTCGCCCATAGTCGGCAAGGGCAACCTCGCCCAGGTGAGGCAGTCCCTCGCTTGTTGCCGGCAGGATCGGACAAGGGCCACCCTCACCTAGCCCTTTTTGGGTCCTTTGGGCAAGGGCCAGGATCCTTATTTGAGCCAAATTACTTCATGTCCTTATTTGATATGAAGTCCACTTTAAGCCTTATTTGAGAAAATAAAGGATCCTTATTTAAAAATGTGCCTTTATTTGATATAAAGTCCACTTTAAGCCCTTATTTGAGAAAATAAAAGGCATTTAAGGCCTTTATTTGAAATTTTCACTAAATAATTTGACGAATCATAGACAATTTATTTCTCTCTTATATTATTTTTATCACCATTTCCTCATCTTACGCTGCTGGTGGGCTTGAAATCTAGTTTGGGCCTGACTAATTTTCTCACTTTTTTTAGTCCAACTCAGAATTTCCCGTTTCCTCTTTGTTTTCCCCTTCTTCTTCGTCCCTTTTATGTTGTGCCCAGTGAAGCCTAACGCCTCAAATGCAGCCACAACCCAACCACGATGGCCATGGCATTGCTTGGATGGTTTGTTTTTGGCATGTCTGAGGCGGTAAAAGCGTTAGTTTCTGGTCGTGGCGAAGGTTCAGTGCCCTTGGCATCACGGTCAGTGGTGGCTATGGATTCTTGATGGTGGTTCCAAGCGACAGTCAGCGGCGGCGGCATCGTGGATGGTGGACTGTAGAAGATGATGATGGCACTCAAACAATGGGAGTGGCTGTGAAAATTGGAAAGTTCTACGGTGGCGAGGAATTGTTTCTTTTATTTTTGATTGGCGGAGGTTTTGGATGTTGAAGAAGATGGTGATGATGGATGTGAGTACGGTGGTTCAATGACGTGTGGCGGCTGACAATGGCGGTGGTGCAGTGGTGGCGGTGCAAGTAAAATTTATAGAGAAGACGGTAGTGAACGATGATGTGCCATATGGGAGAGTGCCAAATTGATTTCTGTGTTTCGAAGGTAGGAAATCGTTTCCTTTATTTTTCAACGTGGATTTTCCAGTTCAGGGAAGAAATATTCCATGATTAAAGATTTTTCCAGCACCTAAGACCGGAAAAAGATGAAAATATTTTCTTAGAATTCGTTTTCTAGCAAATAAATGGAGCCTTGGAATTCTTCTTATGATGCTTTAATTAGAAGTGAGCATGAATTGAACAAGAGGTAAAATCAGGAACTAAAGCTGTTTACTGTAGAAGCTAAAATCAGGAACAAAGAGCTCACAATTTTTTTTTTAAAAATTTTGAGTTGAGACTTTATCTTTGTGAGCTTTTTATTTATTTATTTATTTTGAATTGTTAACTCGTTAATAATCACCGGTTTAGAGCCAATTCAAAACCAGTTCTTAAAGTGAATCGGCCGAGTTGGTTCAATTCTTGAGAACCAACGGGTCCAAGGCTCAATCTGGGGACTAAACCGAGTGAACCTACAATGTTCTGCTGGAAACTGGCTTTGAACCGTTCTCAAATTGAACCTGAACTATTGCTTAGCCCTAGTTTTCATGCTCGTACTAGATCTGCTGGTGTAGTCAGATGCTGGTTTGATATGATACCCTTTTTTTTTTTTTTCCCTCTGCATAATTTGATCTAGTCAAAACCCGAATTTGTTTCTATGTCCGACTGCCTACTCAACTTCACTTGGCAAATTGAGTTCAAGATGGATTTCAGAGCCCATTTGTTTCAACTCTGGGCCTATGGTGGTAATTTCATAACCATTTCAGAATAACGTAATTATGTGGATCCCCAAAGTATACTATAAAGGCCCATTTGCTCCTTTTCTCAACTAAGAAGAACTCGATCTAAGTTATCTAAGGATGGAATAGCTATTGCATCCATTTCAATAGTAAAGTGGCATTTTCCTTCCAAGATAACTTTGGTAACCTTGTTTGCACTTAGGGACGGCGACAGAAGGGGTGGGAGCAAATGGGGAGCTCCCCACCTCCGCCCCACAATTAATTAGAGGAGCCCCATATCTATCGGTGTGTGTGATCGACACTGGGATTAAGGTAGAAAAAGTGTAAAAGATATTGCTACAAGCGCCTATAGAAAGTTGCTTTATTTTGGAAAATCTTCACATCAAGAAAGAACGGGAGACAAATAAAGCAAGACAAGGGTGATTAGCAGAGGCAACGGGGGTTGGCTGGTGGAGAAGAGAGGCACGGTTGAGGTGGAGAGCGGTTCAGACAAGGGTGGTGGAGGTGGAATCCAGGGCGACTGACAGCGGCGGCAGCGACGATCTTTGTGTAGCTGCCAACAATGGTTCCCACACTATTTTTTGGCTAAAAATACCATTTTATGTTAACAAATCAAATTACCCTTTAATCATAAGATTCAATTAAATATCAATAGTTTTTTTTTTGGTAAAAAATATCAATAGTTAACATTGCCTCTCTCTCTCCTCCCTTTTACTAAAGGGTTAATACCACAAAAAATCTTAAACTCGTATATTTATGACAATTTTATCTCGAACTAATTTTTTGACCACAAAAAACTCCTAAACTGGTACACATGTGATAATTTTATCTTGAACTATTTTTTTGACCACTAAAAACCTCAAATTGGTATATTTGTGACAAATTTATCCTTCGTTAGTGTTCATTAAATTAGATTAATATCATGAAAAATCACAAATTGATAAATTTGTGATAAACAAAAGGGTAAAACCTCAAACTGGTACACCCGTTAATTATCACATGTCATTAAACATAGCAATTTGACAGTAAAATTTAACAGAAACTAACGGAGGCTAAATTTGTCACATGTGTATCAGTTTAGGGTTTTTGGTGGTCAAAAAATTATTTTGAGATAAACTTATTACATGTATACCAGTTTGGGGTTTTTGGTAGTCAAAAAATTAATTCGGGGTAAAATTATCACAGGTGTATCAGTTTAGGTTTTTTGTGGTAAAAAAATTAGTTTGTGGCAAATTTGTCACATATGTATCAATTTGAGATTTTTCGTGATGTTAATCCTTTACTAAAATTAATCTTATCTTCTCTCTCCTTCACAAACCATATGTGCGCTAAGTTTCCAAAAAGAAATTAGTTAACTTGGCTCTAGTGTTCTTTTGAATTTGAATTAGTAAAATAAAACATGTTTTTATTCCAAGTAAAACTATGTTTCGAAGTTGAAAAAAAATTTTTCCTTTTTGTGATCACGATTATATTAATTTGTTAAAGATATAACCTCGTTAAATTCGAGTTATTTGAAATCATAGATCTTTCTTTTGTCTAAGTTTTAAGTGATTTTGATGGAAGTCAAAATCAAGCTAGTTACAGTTTCTTCTCATTCAGACCTATATTTAATCTTAGAAATTTTTTTTTTTGAGGGTATGGTTCAGGAGTAATATTAATAACTTTCTTTCTGATCGAACAGTAAAAAAAGTTTAAATTTGATTTCTTCCGTTTTTTTTTAATCTTCTTTTTAGCCTTCATGGTTTTAAGATTAGAAGGAATAATGAACTAAATTCTTAAATTTTGATTTTGCTATATTGGAGGAAAAGTAAATTGGTCTTTTCATGCTAGGTGGAAGAAAAAATAGAACAAGAAAATTTGAATTAAATAAATATATGAAAGTAGTAGCTCATAGATTATTAGTTTTCCCTAAAAAGTGTTATTGAATGTCAATACATGCTTAACAAACTGTAAGGCTGATACAACTAACGCAAAAGCGTGAATAACAAAAATGATTCGAGAACGAAATAAATTTTATAATAAAACACAAACACAACAAGGGGTGAGCACCGAGTCCAATTCAACTTAGGAATCGGATTGAACTGGCCTTGATCGGCCATTTCAAAGCCGGATCCAGGGAGAATTGGTTCAGCTTTGAGTTTCGCAAACCTAGAACGGTCCAAGACTGGTTTGATTGCTAGTTCCAAAGCTGGAACCACTCGTGCTACCAAGGTACCGCTTCAACCAGTCCGGTTCTCAGAATGAATAGATTCTAAATTGGTTTTGGAGCCTCTTAAAATTTTTTTTTGGCACCTATCAAGAACGAAACCCAAGTCTTCAACATGAAAAACAACAGTACAATCACTTGACCCAAATGTATATGTAGGGAAATTGTGGAAGTTTTACATTTTCTTACAACAATTTGGCCCAAAACATAATATGTTCCGGATCTTGAGTAGAACCGAACACTGACGATTTCAGAACTGACCGGTTCGGTTTCAATTTCAATCTTTTGGAACCGTGGGTCACAGGGTCGACTTCCGGTTCTAGGTCAGGAATCGACCCAACTTACAATTGATCACCCCTAAATACAACTGATTTACATGGTTCGACATTATGTCTATTCTAATGGGAAAAGATTGATGAGATGATTTCACTGCAATCAACGAAGAAAAGATTATGTTTTTCTAAATCCTAGATACGCTCAAACCCAAAAGAATCAATCGCAGAAGAGGAGTATTCTCATGCTCTCAATTCTCTTGGACAACTGCTTGCAAAACTCTATAGACTTCTAACCAGTTTCTCCCCTAAAAATAAGCTCTGAAAATCGGGATTGAACAAGTTTGGATTGGGGCCGCTCAGGCTTGAGCACCCACCAGAATACATCTGAGCGCCTAGCCATTGCATTGAAAATCACAATAGCTATCGGGCCCCATCCGGGAGCCTAGCTAGCTTTGTTCGAGCACCTGGACTTGGTTAGCTACTCCTTGGCTGGGCGCTCTCCCGATGGCCTGGTTTGTGTAAGCGCTAGGTAACTGGTTTCCTCACATATTCGGCAGTCTGCCTCTGTCTCTATGCCCCCACAAACACACCAAGTATCCCATCAAACACATATATGTGTCAATTCCGAATCAAACTTGAATACTTCGAGGCATAATCAACAAATCTCCACTTTAGCGAGAAGTCCAGCTTTAACCTCATCGATCGACATCTCTGCCGGGCTCCTTTGGCCTCCTCACCCGATGCAAATGTCAACGAGTCCAAATAGTGCTGGAACTTAATTTACAAGATATGCTAAGTTAACATGTATGTTAGATCATGCTGTATGCACTTTCTCAATCGATGTGGTTCTCTATGACACATGTAGCACCTCGAATATTGAATAATGGATCTACACGGTTCGGTAGTGCGCCGACTCTACAGGAAGAGATTGACAAGATGGTTCCATTTTAATCGGGAAAAAAAAAATCACATACGTAGATAGTCATGGCCACGGTTTGGAACCGGCTGATTCCGGATCGTGGCCATGTATGAACCGGAACCGGGCCGGTTTCGGGCTTGTTCCGGTTCCGGGCCGGTTATCTTTTTATTTTTTTTATTTTTTATTATTTTTTTGCCCGTTGCCAAGGCAGCCTACAAAGGTAGCCTTGGCAACGGGCCGTAGTAGGGCCTGCAGACGTGCAGGCCTTGCTGCGGGTTTTCTATTTTTTTTAAATTTTTTTTGGAATTGAGTCTGGATTTGACTGGGCCGGTTCCGTGCTAAAACCGGCTTGTGGCCATGACTATACGCAGGAGCCGATCCCAAGTCAAATGTAAAGCTTCGAGCCATAATCAACGGAGGCTAATTTGATCAATTAATATATAAAATAAGTGTATTTTAATCAATAAGGCTGTGAAAACAGGGTCCACATGTATTTATTGAAAAAATTGAGCCGTGCGTTTCACGGTACGGACTTACAGTCGCCACTGTAGGGTGACTGTAGTAGATGTACAGTTTATAGGGACGGTACTGCCTTCTCTTCTCTCGCAGAGTCGCAGGTAAGGATAAATTGTTGGCGGGACCCTTCGAAGCTTGTCCGAATCTTCGATGAGACTCGTCCGGGGTCCTCCATCAATGGCGGAAGGCAGGACCATTGATTGAGGCTCCATCTGCTTCAATTTCATGGTGGAACAAAAGCTGGCGATTGGCAAGCCCTCACGAATGCATGACTCCCCACTCCGCTTGGAATTGTCGTTGGAAAACTTAGCTAGATATCCATGGAATTCGGATGATGTTCCTAATCGTCCAACCTTCCATCCTACTTGATTTTGGAGCATGTCATGAACCCGGAATTGATATATCCAGAACGTGCTTTTTTACCAGGAGGGTATTGAAGTGTTTAGAGCCTCTCGAGTTGCTGTTGTTAATTTATTATTATTACCTATTAAGAGATAAAATAAGAGCTGGGTCTTCGCAGTGGGATTGTAGAGGCTCGTGTATGTGGAACTATCCACTTTATCTGTAGCTTATGTTGCTTCTGCAAAACGATCTTTCCCAGACTTTTTACAAATGTTCATTATATGGTATGTTCACCTCCGATAGGGTAGATTCTTTCAAGCAAATTGACGTTGATACATAGATTGTTCATCGACTATTATTCCATTCAAGCTTTGACAAATCTTCGTTGTACAACTTGTCATCCTTCTAGAACGGTCCTTCCAGACCTAGACAAAATTTTCGCCCGATAGCTTATTCTTCTTCTGTAAAGCCAAAGCCTTTTGACGCTCGATTATAATTTTTTTTTTGGTCGGAGACATTTGATTATAATTCAAGGGCTGTCTTTCAAACACGAAGTTTCACCCTAGTACAGATTAGGACAACAACTGCGAGATTGCAAGAACAAAATGTTTCATTCGTGAGGGACAATTTTTTCCTCTTCAGAAATCTTGCTATTGTCAAGATTTTGAAACCTGGATCCATCCTTTGTCCTATCTACCCCCACACCGTCCGTCCATTCACCCTATAGCTAATGGTAAAGGCTCATTTTTGGTTCTTCTTACCAAAACATTGACATTTTCTTGAGTTTTGCTCTTTTTCGCCCGTGTTTCTTCTAAATTTGCAAGGATTTTAACCTCTAAAGAAGGAGCTACTACTAAATGAAGCTATTTCGATTTTGCGTCTGTGCCAACCTACTATCCGACAATGCTTTTTATTGTGTACTTGACTCCCAAGTGAATTTAATGCACATGAGCTGTTAGATGGCAGAATGTGAGGGGCTAGTAAGGATAAGAGAGGAGTGAACAGGTGATTTAAAATAATTCTGGACTAATTTAATGCGGAAGTAAAATACCAAGAATAAATGTGAGCTTCTTAAATGCCAGCAACCACCTCGATTTGTTTTAAAGACTTCAAAGCTTCAAAATAGGCATTGAAAGCTTTTAAGTAGCGTTGGTCTAACCTTAATTAACCATTAGAATATCCTTTTGTGGAGCATCAAAGGGCATTTCCCAAAGTAGAACACTCTGCTTTGCAGTTTTCCCGGCATCCTTTCTGCTTATCAAAAAATGGCGAAGCACGTTTGATACCCTAGGTTGTTTTTAGCATATTCCAATACTTGAAGATAGAAGTGAAACACCAACTTTAGTCCAATTAAAATTGATAAGGAGCTGGGTCTTTACAACAGGATTGTAAAGGCTCGTATGTAGAACCGTCCACTTTAACTGTAGCGTGTATTGCTTCTGCAAAATGATCATTCCAGACTTTTTACAATTTTTCGTTTTATGGTCTATTCACCTTCTACGAGATGGATTCTTCCAAGCAAATTGATGTCCATATGATAAATAAACTATTCATCGACGATTGGTCCATCCAGGCTTTAACGAACCCTTTTTCTACAACTTGTTCTCCTTCTTTAAGCATCCTTCCAGATTTAGACATAATTTCCGTCCAATTGCTTGTTCTCCTTTTGCAAAGCCAAATCCTTTTCATGCTTTAGACATCTTGTTGTGAAAACTATCTGCATATGATTTGAGTATGAAGAAGTTGTTCGTTATGTACACTCAAACACACATAATGTAGTCTTTGATTATTTTGTCAAGTTCAAAACACCATAAGATATTTTTTTACCACATTGCACATGCTACCAGAAAATATAATGAAAAAATTAATGGCTATATCATAATGGAAGTTCAGGAGATATTGTGTAACAAATGAAATTTAGGACAAATGTATGTCACCTTCAGAATTCGGGAGAGTTTCGTCTAATTTCATTTCTTTTCCTGCGTGGTTTTGGTCCTCGAACGGAGACTCGCCCCACCAAGCACGTCAGATTCCTTCGTTCGAATCAAGTCATTTCCTCATTGCCCTTTGAAGAAGCTTGACTTGGGCATGCTACCAATTCAGTGTCCCCGCCGTTCAAAATACCACAAGATAATTATTTACCACATTGCACATGCTACCGGAAAATATAATGGTAAATTAACAACAATATAAGAACGAAAGTTCGGGAGATATTGTGTAACAATTGAAATTTCAGGACAAATGTATGTCACATTCAAAATTCGGAAGAGTTTTGTTTAATTTCCTTTCTTTTCCTGCATGGTTTTTGTGACGCCTCATAACGTCACGCGTGGCACGTGTCCTTTTTAATTTTATTTAATATTTGTAACTACGCATGCGGAAGCACACCAAATATTTCACAACATTCCGGACAAGAAAATCACACGAGTTTCATAATATACATATCTTCAACTTTATACATACATCAGCAGTTGTTACCACAATATAATACATAGTCCTGAGAAAAAGGTTGGGTCTACTAGCACCACTAGCCCCACAATAACCCAAAAGCGAGCCACCATCGACTCAGGGGTTGATGGCCTCTAATAACGTCTCGTCCCCCTCCATTGCCATGTCCAAGGGGACCATCCTATAAATTGAAAAATAAGGGGTGAGCTGAAACTCAGTAAATGAAATCTCTAAGTCTAACGTAGGAGTTCACCTTTGTATCCACCTTGGCATAACAATCACAAACATTTGGAGTAACATAATCAATGCATGAGCACACACCTTACCGTTTTTGCAAGTGCCTCACACGAATGCATGGTATATAATTTTTTGATGCATCGGTATCATTTGATGCCTTATTAACATGCATATATGTATATTCATGAGCATGCATCATATTCATTGTTTCATCATATCCCGATTCGCTGGTCTTCCCTATTCACGAGGCATCTCAACTCCGAGGCATCTTGTACATCCGACGGGGCATCCCGATTTGCGGGGCATCTCGATTCCGAGGCATCCTGTAACATCTGCCCACGGGGCATTTCGCCATACTCATACATAATCTTAAATGCGGGACATCTCGACTCCCGAGGCATCCCTATCACATAGCAAGGCATCCCAACTCCGGGGCAACGTCGCCACCCTTACGTAAACGACGACACTTTTCGTTTTCAATATTCAATGTTATCATGCAGCATTAATGCACATGAACATGTTTAACATCAACATTCAATGCACATCATTTCCACGATCAACGTCCAACATACAACATTTTTTCATGCATAACCATTCTCACAATCAACATTCGGTACACGACATTATCTTACCAAAATATAATCCCCATGTCTTTTCTATGCATCACTTACATAAGTAATAATAACACATTTACCTTTTATTCATTTTCATGCAACTCTGATAACATTCTTAGAGAATTGACAACATGAACATTGACAACTCAATTAATCGACGACGTGATCATCAACAACATGAAAATCGACTCAGTAATTAATCGACAACACTTAACTAGTAATTCGGTAACTTAATCAAATTACAAATAAATCACTTTCAAGTTGATTGTTCGTTGCTTCCACATTTTTCACACAAAAATTGTCATCATATCGTATAGAAAATCAAACACCCCTTTGGAAACCAATCAAATACTTCCTAAACAATCCATCAAACACCTCCTAAGCTTAACGATCAAATTCAAGTGAACACAAAAATTTTACATATCATCATTAAAATTTACCTACACTTGACAGCAAAGGCAAACAAAATATAACAATCATCAACCAATCAAGTCAAGTACTCATTAGAACAACCTAGATTAGCACCTAGAGTTTTCATTTACCTCAATTAAAGACTTGGACAACTCAAAGCCTTAACCACCTTCAAAGCAAGATAAGTAAACAAAGATTAACAACTTTCAATTTTGTTAAAGAAAACATAATAGAATCCACCAAATCACCTCATAAACTCTTGAAAGATGGAATTTTGAAGCCTTTACGGCATACAAAAACAATATTTTTTTTCACACGAAAGATTGGAATGTGAAAATAGAAGAGGAAAGCGACAGAAGATCTCTCTCTCTCTATTGCAAGAACAAGTTGAAATTCCTTTTTGGAAGCTTGAAGACATACGAAGGTCTTTTTGTAGGCCAAAGGAAATGAATCTAGCTAACCAAGGTTAAAAGTAACGATGACTTTGGGTTAAAATCATTATACCTAAGAATAGAAGGGTATGTGTTCCAATTGAAATGCTTCAAGTGGCTCTAAGTAGATAGCTAGGATACAAGTGGCCTAATAAGATTAACTAGAGAAAGATATTTTGATTCAAATGAAAGATGGCTTCTTCTTGGCCAAGTAGATGAGTGAGTCATAATGACATTCATTGCCTTAATAAATGAAAGGGTAAGTGTTTCAATAGAATTGATTCATGTGCCTACATATGCTAATAGCTAGGGTGCAAATGGCTTGATATTATAAGTCAAGAGAAGATGTATTTATGTGAAGGAGAGAAGGCTTCATTTCATTTGGCCAAGTGTGAACAATAATCATTCCAAGCATTAATAAACTAAAGCCAAGTTTCATGAGGCAATGATGACCTCATCACTACCAAGCTCCATATCTTTAAGAGGAAAAAGTACGAGGGGGTTAAATAGGAAAAATAAGCACAAATGGAAAAATTGCCGATTGGTTCGATAAAAAGATTTTCATAATAAACATTTTGTTAGGTTACCAAAGTATCTACTAATTAACATATAACAAGAAAACCAATGTCCATTGAAAATACCAACAGGTCTAAAAAATAACCCACTAGTGAAAGATAATGGTTGTTGAGAAAATCTTAACTTAGTTAATTTAGAACTTGAAAATCATCCAATATGAAACTCCGAGCATATCAATCCTTTCTTCAACTAATATGACAGCAATTAATAATTTATCGTCACACTACACCATCAACGTATGCATCAATCTCCTATCATATCGGACTCTGGACAATAACTTTAATGTAAAATCATTTTAAATATTAGTACAGAAAGTGAAAAATTTCGGATGTCACAGTTTTGGTCCTCAAATGGAGACTTGCCCCATCAAGCATGTTAGATTCTGTCATTCGAACCTGTTGACACCTGGTTTTTAGATTTTTTTTTATATTTTCAAAAATCTCAAAATTAGGATTAGGAATCTTGGCCAAGCCTAGAAACCTATTTCTAAACCAAAAAATATTTTTTTTTATCATTTTCCTGAAATTTTCTTTAATTTCTTTTAGTCAAAATGAGTTAGAAAATCAAGAAAATTTGCAAATGGAATCAGAAAATTCCATAAAAATAGTCCTTAGTCTTATTTTAAATCCAATTTCACTAATGCATCATCAATTTTGGAAAATCTCAATCGGGTGTGTGTTTTTCCCAAAATTGGGCAAAATCAAACCCTAATTGAACAAAACATGCAATTAGATCTTTTCTAGTCATTTTTAAGTCATGGTATCTTCACAAAAAATGATTTTGGGACCTTGAATTACATAATGGTCTATCCAATTGAACAATTTAATAAAGAAATCAGAAAACCCCAAAATTCAATTGAAAATTAGAAATTTTGAGCCCAAATTGGGAATCGTGTCCAATTCGAAATTGTCAAAACATGAGACCATCATTTCTAGGGATAATCAAATGTGGGTAATTCAATTTAGACACCAACTTTGCCTAATCAGGTCATTAAGGCATTGACTTGAACAAAATCTCAATAACCTGAATACAAAAGTTCAAAAATCTTGGATATGATTATGTCAAAAATTGGGTAAAATCACATATTTGGGTTCAAAATGTGATGAGGAATTCAATTTTGGGGTTTAATTTTGAAAATTCGGTTAAAATTGGGCTCAATTTGCTTTTTTAGCCAATATCGAGCTTATCGGGTCTGCCGGGTCAACCCGACCCGACCAGGGAACTCGTCTTCTTCACCCGGTTCATCCTAAAACATAATGAACCCAGAAATATCTTCTCAAACCATGACTTTGCCGACCTTCTCCGATCAAATTAACACGTTTTAATTGAATTGGCCAGTTGAAGAATCTCCAGCTGGTGCTAGAAAGTCATTCCAACCAATCCGAAGGCGGTGGAAATAGATTTTGGGAGGGAAAAATCGACTAACAAAACAAAATAAAAAGGGAACGTGATGAACAGAGGTGCTCGATGAAATGCCAGAGAGAGAGAGAGAGTGAAATCGAGCGAAACAAAGGAGAAAGATCTAGAGAGGGTTGAGGGTCCCTTCACGAGTGTTCGACGCCGCCGTAGACGGCAGAATGCTTGTGAATCGTGAATAGGCCGTGACCATCCCCTCATCGTTTCAGCCAAACCGGGCTTGTTACGAAGGCCTGAAAATGAACTTCGACTGACGCGCTCAAGACTCTTCCAGCGAAGCTGAAGCCTTCAGCTTGAAGTTCAAGTGTCCGTGAACAAGTTCACGGCATTTGATCAACTTGGAAAGCTTTTCTGAACCTTCGATCAAGCAAGTAAGGTTCATTCTTTAACACTGATTTTTCCAAAATTCTAGAAAGTAACTTTGAACTCAAAACCTTGTCGATCATGTATTTTCTTTGCAAATCTAAGTTTATTAATGCCTATGAGGAGTTTTTGATCATTTTTTATGAAGTTTGATTGCATTTTGACCATCAGATATGCATAAACCGAGTTGGCCATTACCAAAAACACCTCGCCGGAGCTTGAAGAACCTTCACCGGAGTATCCTCGTGGCCTTAAGCCACTCAAGTCAGTCTTCCTTGATTTTTGTTTGATGTTTTGTTAATAGTTAGAATCGATTTAGACGGTTAAGGCATTTTATGTGACAGTTTGCGAGCTTGAATAGTTAGTTCGGAATAGGGTTGCAAGTAGGGTTTTTCCGATAGGCTTTTCGCTGGCCGGCGATGGTCCCCCAGCGAATCTATAAGTTAAGGATGATAGTTGGTAATATGAAGTTGGTCCAGAATAAAAATAAATGGCAAAACGTCCATCGGAAGGTCGTCGAGGAAGGGCTTGAAGTGGCGGCTTTGAAAACATTAGGTTGGAATTCATGCATACCAAGTGCTCAACGAAATGCCGAAGAGAAAAATGCATTAAACGACGCCGTTTTGGTGCTGTGCTCGCCGGAGGGGGTAATCGGCATTGGTGCCGGCAATTCCCGATTCGGCCAAGTTGAACCGAGTCAGTCCAGTTCACCATCCCGGAGGGAAAATTCACATAAAAAAAATCTAAAAAATCTAAAAGAAAATTAGAAATTTTCGAAAAATTTCAGAAAATTAGAAAATTTCATAAAAAATAAATTTTTTAGAAAATTCATAAAAATCTAGAAAATTCTGAAGACACAAATGAAAAATGTGAAAAATTCAGAAAATTTATAAAAAAATTAGAAAATTCGAAAATTCATAAAAAATTTCAGAAAATCATAAAAATGAATTCTCATCTAATGAAATTCTCATAAATTCAATTTTAGAAAAAAAAATTTCAAAAATTCACAGAATGATTCAAAAATACTATGGCCAACCTTAGAAAGTGAAACTTGAATTTTTAGAACTGCCTAAGTGGCATTTTTAGAAAGACATCAAATTCGGGGGTTATAATCCCTAAAAAAATCCTAAAACCCTAAAAAGACACAAATCATGAAATGAATAAGTCTTTAGG
Organism: Syzygium grande; assembly: GCA_024733475.1. Lineage (NCBI taxonomy): Eukaryota > Viridiplantae > Streptophyta > Magnoliopsida > Myrtales > Myrtaceae > Syzygium > Syzygium grande. The sequence continues at coordinate 20,932,507 of JAMXDD010000006.1, read as the reverse complement.
GTTTCATTAGGATTTAGATGTTTTTGGGTGCATTTTGATTTTAAGAGACAATTTAGGATTGTTTGGTTTGATTGACATTGATTGCGTATATTAATTCTTAATTGATTTTCCCACAATTAGAATGGACATGATTAATGGATAGGCCTCGAAAACTTGCGTGACACATTAGACATCGTATCATTCTTAGGTACCGAAAGGGCATTAGGGATCTCGATTTGGGATCATTAGCGTAACCAAGTCCCCGTACTCAGAATCTCTAGTTCGTAGAATCGTGGTATTTCTCCCATATCCCGATTAGGTTTCTAGTCAATCTACCAATAATGATTAGTGGTGACTTCAAAATCGAAAACTTAGATCAAATAGGAAATTACCATCCACTGTCACGTGATATCTGGTTTGGAAGAGACCCTTGTACGGAAACACCTCTTTAGCACACAAACCTCGAAAATCCCAAAAAAAAAAAAAAAGCGCTGCAACGGGACCAAGTCATTTCCTCGTTGCCCATGTGAAGAAACTTGACTTGAGCATGCTACCAATTCAATGTCCCCATAGTTCAAAACACCATAAGATATTTTTTCACCACATTACACATGCTATCGGGAAATATAATGGGAAGTTAACGGTTATATAAGAATGAAAGTTCAGGAGAATTGTGTAACAATTGAAATTTTAGGACAAATGAATGTCACCGTCAAAATTCAGGGGGAGTTTTATCTAATTTCCTTTCTTTTCTTGCTGGTTTTGATCTTGAAACGGAGACTCACCCTATCAAGCATGTCAGATTCTGTCATTTGAACCAAGTCATTTCCTCGTCACCCTTGTGAAGAAACATGACTCGGCCATGCTACCAATTCAATGACCCCACCGTTCAAAACACTATACGATATTTTTTTGGGTTAACACCATGAAAAACTTCAAACTGGTGTATTTGTGATAAATTTATTCCAAACTAATTTTTTGATCACGAAAAACTCCAAACTAGTACACCCATTACAAATTTACCCCAAACTAACTTTTTAATTACAAAAAATCCCAAACTGGTATACTTGTGATAGAGTTATCAAAAATTAATGTTTTGACCACAAAAAAATCCTAAATTGGTATACCTATGACAAATTTACCCTCTGTTAGCTTCTATCAAATTTTACAGTTAAATTTATTGATGTAGATGACACATGGTGACATGGTTTGGTGACGTGGCAAGTCCACATGGAAATTTATAGGGTAAATACCACGAAAAATCCCGAACTGGTTAGCTAGTGGAGAGTAAATTTTTCACATGTGTATTAATTTGAGGTTTTTAGTAATCAAAAAATTAGTTTCGGGTAAATTTGTCATAGGTGTACCGGTTTATGATTTTTTTTTGGTCAAAAAATTAGTTTTGAGTAAATTTGTTACAAGTATACAGTTTGGGGGTTTTTCAGGGTCAAAAAATTAGTTTGGGGTAAATTTGTCATAAGTGTACAAATTTGGGATTTTTATGGTATTAAACCTATTTTTTTTTTACCACTTTGCTCATGCTACTGGAAAATATAATGGGAAGATAACAGCTATATAAGAATGAAAGCTCAGGACACATTGTGCAACAATTGAAATTTCAGGACAAATGATGTCAACTTTCAAAATTCGGAACAGTTTTGTCTACTTTCCTTTCTATTCCTGCGTGGTTTTGGTCCTGAAACAGAGACTCGCCCCATCAAGCATGTCAGATACCAATTCATCTCCTTGTCACCCTTGTGAAGAAACTTGACTCGGCCATGCTACCAATTCAATGTCCCCACCTTTTAAAACACCATAAGATATTTCTTTACCGCATTTCTCGTGCTACCGGAAAATATAATGGGAAGTTAACAGCTATATAAGAATGAAAGTTTAGGAGATATTATGCAATAATGGAAATTTCCCGACAAATGTATATCACCTTCAAAATTCGGGAGAGTTTTGTCTAATTTCCTTTCTTTTCTCGTGTGGTTTTGGTCATGAAACAGAGACTCGCCCCGTCATGCATGTTAGATTCTGTCACTCGGACCGAGTCATTTCCTCGTGGCCCTTGTGAAGAAACTTCCCTTGGGCATGCTACCAATTCAATGAGCCCACCATTCAAAACAACATAAGATATTTTTTTACCATATTGCTCATGCTACCGGAAAATATAATGGGAAGTTAACAAATATATAATAATCAAAATTCAGGAGATATCGTGCAGCAATTGAAATTTCAGGACAAATGTATGTCACCTCCAAAATTCAGGAGAGTTTTGTCTAATTTCCTTTCTTTTCCTGTGTGGTTTGGTTTTGGTCCTGAAACAGAGACTTGCCCCATCAAGCATGTTAGATGTCATTCTGACCAAGTCATTTCCTTGCCGTGTCATTCTGACCGAGTCATTTCCTTGCCGTCCTTGTGAAGAAACTTAACTTGGGCATGCTACCAATTCAATGTCCTCACCGTTCAAAACACCATAAGATATTTTTTTGGCCACATTGCACATGCTACCGGAAAATATAATGAGAAATTAACAACTATATAAGAATGGAAATTCAGGAGATGTTGTGTAATAATTGAAATTTTAGGATAAATGTATGTTACCTTCAAAATTCGGGAGAGTTTTGTCTAATTTCCCTTCTTTTCATGCGTGATTTTGGTCCTCAGATGGAGACTCGCCCGTCAAGCACGTCAGATTCCGTCATTTGAACCAAGTCATTTCCCATTCGCCCTTGTGAAGAAACTTGACTCTGGCATGCTATCAATTCAATGTCCCCACCGAGTCGTTGGTGCCATGTGCGCTATCATTATACCATAGTGGACAAACGCGAAAGTTACGTTTGGCTTATACGTTTGGAGTGAAGAGACCTCACTTAGTCTTTGCCCATGGACCATTATTGATATTTGTCTAATCAATTGATCGTGATGAATCGCCGATTTAGTACATGAACATGGTTTGTGTGGCTTTCTTTGATGTTTTTGTAAAACTTTGCACAAATCCATTGTTAAGCATATTCCCGACTTTACTACCATGCTAAAAAAAACTTTAACTGATAGAAGGAGGAAAGCCACATGAATGAAGAACAGGTAGAAATTATTGTAAAGCGATGTGTGGTAGAAATTTCAACATGCCTGATTATTCATCTAATTGCAACCGATGCTAGACCTTCTTCTAATTAATTAGTTCATACCACACAAATATATAATTTTAGTAGCCCATATTACAATGTCACTACAGATCCCGCGGATCAAAATATAGTATTACAATGATTCCTTTTCTTTCCCATGAACCTTTGAGGTTGGGCCATAAATAAGTCATTACCGAGCATCATAACATACGCAGGCGAATCCAAGGGAGGCTGGCGGTTGCTGTTGCCCGTCTTCAGATGTATCGTGCAATTTTTTTTTTTGGTAAAGATATCGTGCAATTTTCACTCGTTATACTGAACGAAATTTCTTTGGGCTTCATCACCTTTCAATATGATTTGACCAAATATGTTTACTCCGATCCTCTTTAATAAAAAAGCTCACATTCCCCTGGATAGTAGAACAAGTCTTGTGTCACTACTTTAATCAGGTTTCTCACGACTATCAAGATGTCCATCTTTTCAACATCCTTTTCATTTGTTGTCCTAATATTGGGCGCACTTTAGCTTTTGGCAGTAATACGTGGTAGATAATCAAACTATTAAAACTCCAATAGATGTCCCTTTCTATCCTTTTCCAGTCAGAGGAACCTGGAGGGTCAAGTTATCTATCATAATTAGGGAAGGGAAAGGTACTGGCCATTGGTCAAAGTATGCTTTCTTTTTCCCAAATAGATTTTCGTACTATTTTGTTTTAACGAGACCCAATCAGTTCTAATCTTGCACCACCAAGTCCTATATAACAAAGTGGAGTACGGGAATGTGTTATATGCGTAATAATAATACATAAGAGATCACCTGGAATCCCATGAATGCCATGAAAAATCCTCTTCTCTCGCTATGTTTTGTAAAAGTTTTTCTGATGGGAACTGCATTAATTAAAATTGTAATTTACCGTTTTAAGGGATTTATCTAATAAGGTAAGATATAAAGATTCCTAAATAGTTTACTATGGAACTAGCTAGTATAGGCTGAGTAAGGCCCGACCTGTGATGAGAGGGTTTGGCTTAAAACTCTATAAATAGAGTTCAAGTTTCTCCTCTAACCCTAATACACAAATTATCTCATATAAGGAGTAGTTGCAAAATGCTATTTTGAGAAGTAGTCTAATTGAGTTAGTGATACAGAAGGTAATAGAGGGGAAAAACTTACGCTGAGGATAGTTACTATTCCGCATAAAGAACAATAAATTCCAAATCAGGTGTTCAAATCTCTTTTACTTGATTACTATGCTCTAGATTCTAGCTATAAAGATCTTGAGTGCCGTTTATCTCAGCCGACATGTGGTATCATAGCTGCCATAGACTAGATGCAGAACATTTGGATTTGGCCCATTTTTGTGACTTTTTGGTCGAATAAAATTTATTTTTGATTTCATAAATGGGAAGAGCTCATCAAGACGAACATTTTGAGTGGCGGTGCGCCACCAAGGGACACTGCATGCGCCGCCATGAGTTGCAACGCCTAGCGCATGCGCTAGACTGACGTCAACAACCCACAGTGCGAATTGATCCGATTGACTTGGGTCGACCAACCCAGTAACCGACCAAGATCCGACCTAATACTCGACCCGACCTAGTAACCGACCAAGGTGACCCGACTCGAGATTGGACCCAAACTTGGACCCGACCCGGTTGACCGGACCCAATACTTGAAGTTGTGTCCGTATCTTCAATTAGACTTGTTGGTGGTCCTCCATGTGCTTCCACCATCAATGGCGGAAGAAAAGCTTGCAAGTGGCATTCCCTCCCGAATGCATGACTCGCCTCTATGTGATCACCACTCCTCTTGGAATTATCCTTGGAAAACATAGCTAAATATCCTGTGAGATTTGAATAATCTTCCTAATCGTTCACCCTTTCCTCCAACTTGATATTGGAGTATTCCATGAACTCGAAATTGACAAATGAAAAATGAATTTCGTTGTTGTGATGGCACCGATGTATTTAAAGCATTTCCAACATATCATTGTCAAGCTTAGTAAAAAAGAAAGGGCAAAAATGGCACAAATAGTTCTAAATTTTAGTCTAATGTGCAATGTGGTCCATAAAATTTTTATTTGTATATGTGATCTTTGAACTGTAGCTAAATGTGAAATGCAGTTCTTAAACTTTCAATTTGTTCAATATGGTCCATAAACTTTTGGTATATATACAATTTAGTTCATAAATTATATGAAAATGTTCAATGTTATCCCTGAACTTAAATTAATGGAAGTCTATATTTTCTCTCCACCTTCATTGCCCTTGGAAACTTCTCTTTTCTACCGATGGTCACATTCTCGCAAAGTAGATTCAACCAATCATAATGAACAATTTGGTGCTTCTTACCAAAATATTAGACATTTTCCTAGACTTTTGCACTTTTCCACCGTTATTCTTCTAAAGGTACAAAGGTCTTAACCTTTGAAGAAGGAGCTACTAATAAATGAAGTACATGGCAATGCATATCCTATTTGTGTAGCTTTGTGTAAATTTCCTATTTTTTGGTCCCCTACTTGGTTTTGGTCCTCATCGTACTTGTGAAGAGACTTGACTGGAGTATGCTAACAAGTCAATGTCTTCACTACGTCGTTGCTGCCGTCCGTGCTCTGATTATGCCCTAGACGACGTGCGTGTGAGATACGTTTGGGCTCTTAATAAAAAAGTCTACGTTCCACTGAATAAGATAGTAGAATATAGACTTTTAGTTATGTCCCTACTTTTATCGGTTTGTCATGACTATCCAGCTATCCATCTTTTTGAAAATCTTTTTCACGAAAAAATCATTCAAAAAGTTTTAAATTTATTATATGACCATCAATTTTAGGGGTGTGCAAAGAAACCAAAAACCGTCCAGACCGCTCGGAACCGTACCGGACCGGCCCAGAACCGACGGTTCCCATGAGGACTGGTCCGGTTACTAGTTTTAATTTACTAGAATCGGTAAGTAGCGGTCCGGTTCCCAGTTCTAAGCGTGGAACAGCACAACCACCCACCCGAACCGGATCGATAATATATATAATTTTTTAGAAAAATTTCAACCAAAAAGAAAGAAAACTTTTTTAGAAAAATAAAAATCATAAAATCCCCAATCTAAAACTCAACTTACAGCTCCCATCAACTCACGGCCGCGTCTTTAGCCATTTATTGCCTCCCACTCTCACTTTCGATCACCTCCATTTGTGTAAACTTGACGGGACAAGTTCCATGGATCCACTTGGGAATCGAACCGCTGGTCCGATCCGGTTCCCAGGTGGATTCATAGAACCAATATGCAATTTCCGGTTCCAATTTCTCAGAACCGGTCCTTAGTGGGCGATTCTCGATTCCATGTCGGGAACCGCCCACTCAGACTACACTCACCTCTAGTCAATTCGGTCCTAAATGTTTTAATTATACTAATTTAGTTCTAAACCTTTTGATAACTTGTCAATTTAGTTATACACTTTTAAATATATAATTTAGTCATAAACCTTTTGATAATTTATTAATTTAATCCAGATTCATTCAAAACTGTGAGGTTTGTCGATGTCGAGCAAAGTGGTAGTTTGGGGTGAAAATGTTAGTAGTCAAAGTAGTTACAGCATTATTGTACCTTACTTGACTATTGGATTTGACTATAAAGCTTTATGTACATGTAATCTCCCTCCTTCCTAGACCAAAAAAAAATAAAAAATTCTCCCTCCTTTGAATAGTTTAAGTTTTTTGGTTTAATTTTCAAGTATAGTATTAGGGTCGAGTTTCTACAATCTCCACACATCAGTTTTATTTTTCGAATGCGCGGCTCCTTTTTTTTTTTCAATTGGACATGCTCTTCCATACGATTTCAACGAAAATGGGTGTTAAAATATCATCTCACCTCACTTGGGTACTGGATCTGATAAGACCTTATTTAAATGCGATGTCCCAAGAGTTAATATCTTACATTTCTGGATCGGAACAATCAATATATGCCTCAAATTTTAAATGGATGACATTGCTACGGTATTTCAATTGCGGGTCCCCGTATCCTCTTCCCTCGGTGCAGTTATTGTCATAGATTAGGAAAGAGAACGGTAATGGCGAGTGGTCAAAGTACGCCTTTTTCTCATGAAAGACCAACCGAACCCCAATATATCTGCATACGTCAATGTTTTAACCAGAGCAAATTTGTTTCAATGCTCCACCACAAAAAGTTCTATATAACATAGTGCAATTTGGTAACGCCTCATATGCGTAATAGCACAGAACAGATCACCTGAAATCCAATGAAAGCCATGAGAAATCCTCTTCTCTTGCTATGTTTCTCACTGGTCTTATCTTTTTCACTTGCATCTTCAGTTCGCCTCACTTTGCTTGAAAGATCCTCCCTTTCAGTTGAAAAACCGGATGATATTCTGGTTTCGGAAGATGGTGCTTTTTCTGCGGGTTTTTATCCCGTCGGAGAAAACGCTTATTGCTTTGCTATATGGTTCAGCAAACCATCTTGTAGTATCCATAACTGCACCGTAGTTTGGATGGCAAACCGCAACCAGCCCGTCAACGGAAGATCCTCAAAGCTTTCTTTAAGAAAGAATGGTAACCTTGTACTGATCGATGCTGATCGTGCGGTTGTTTGGACCACAAGCGCCGGTTCATCCTCCGGGTCATCAGGGCAGTTGCTGCAACTCCTTGACACGGGCAATCTTGTCCTTCGTGACAAACAGCATGTCGTTTTGTGGCAAAGCTTTGACTCGCCGACCAACACACTTCTTCCTCTACAAAACCTCACTAGGAACACCCCGCTCGTTTCCTATCGAAGCAAGAACAACTTTTCTTCTGGCTATTACAGGCTTTATTTCGACAATGATAACCTTCTTCGTCTTCTTTTCGATGGCCCTAAGATTACCAGTGTCTATTGGCCAAATCCATGGCTTAATAGCTGGGACGCTGGAAGAACATCTTATAATGATAGTAGAGTTGCAATGCTTGATCCTTATGGGAATTTCACTTCATCTGATGGTTTGAAATTCTTAACATCTGATTACGGTGCAAAAGTTCAAAGAAGATTAACGGTAGATTATGATGGTAATGTTCGAGTTTATAGTCGGTCCGAAGGAGAGGAGTGGTTAGTTTCATGGCAAGCCAAATCTGACCCATGCACAATTCATGGCACTTGTGGACCTAATAGTATGTGTACATACAACCCTAGAGAGGGAAGAAGTTGCATTTGTGCTCCCGGATATGAAAGGGAAAACCTTGCCGACTGGACTCAAGGATGCAAGGCTAGATTCAACAGCTTCTGTGACAGCAAAGTCGAAACCGAATTCGTCGAGTTACCTCATGCCGATTTTTATGGGTATGACAAGGGCTTCTTTCAAAAGTACACTCTCGAACAGTGCAAGAAATTATGCTTGGATTCGTGCAATTGCTTGGGTATCCAATATAAAAACAATAACTGTTACCCCAAGTTGCTCTTGTTAAATGGCCATTATTCTCCCGATGTTGAGGGGGGCATCCACTTCAGGCTCCCAAAATCCAATCTTTCCTCCTACAAATTGCCGAGGATAGATTACGCTCCTCTGCAATGTCCAGCCAACGAAGTTTTGCTACCAAGGACTTACGTTAAAAGAAAAGAGAGTTTGGTAATCAAGATTTTGCTCATTTCCGTCGTGGCAATAGCTGGAATGGAGGTCATAGTTGTACTCATGGTTTGGTGCTTCTTACATGGAACCCGCCCCGAGAAAGGTGAGGCTCACATCGATGGATACCACACTGGACCGACTGGATTCAGACGGTTCACGTACGATGAGCTAAAGAAAGCAACACAGAATTTCAGTGAAGAAATTGGAAGAGGAAGTGGAGGAATCGTATACAAGGCTGTGTTGTCAGATTGCAGGGTTGCAGCGGTCAAGCGGCTCAATGAGGCTAACCAAGGTGAGAATGAGTTTCTGGCTGAGGTGAGCACCATAGGAAATCTTAACCACATGAACTTGATTGACATGTGGGGGTACTGCGCAGAACGAAAGCACAGGCTTTTGATCTACGAATTCATGGAACATGGTTCCTTAGCGGAAAATTTGTCTTCTCCGACTGAACTCGATTGGTCCAAGAGGTTCGAAATTGCAGTAGGGTCGGGTAGGGGACTCGCTTATCTTCACGAAGAATGCTTGGAATGGGTTCTTCATTGTGATGTGAAGCCACAGAACATTCTCCTTGATTCCACGTACCAACCGAAGGTGGCGGATTTTGGACTGTCGAAGATACTCAAAAGGGAGGGCCTGAAGAATTCAAGCTTCTCAAGAATCCGAGGAACAAGAGGTTACATGGCTCCTGAATGGGTTTATAATATGCCAATTACCTCCAAAGTAGACGTCTACAGTTATGGGATTGTTCTGTTGGAGATGGTGACTGGCAGGAGTCCAACAGGAGGGCTTGCAAATACTGAGGGTGGTGATGAGAATGAGAGCAAAAGGTTGACTTCTTGGGTGAGAGAGAGGAAGAGAACAGGAGTTCCCATGGAAACATGGATAGAGGAAATTGTGGATCCAAGGTTGACAGGGGAATACGACATTAGGAAGATTGAAGTTTTGGTTGCAGTGGCTCTTCAGTGTGTGGAGGAAGACAGAGATGCAAGACCCACCATGAGCCAGGTGGTGGAGATGCTTTTGCGCTACGGAGATGAAGACGAAGATGAAATGATACTAGCATAGGTCCTCTCATCCCTCTCTCTAGAATAAATTACCATTATAAGGTAATGATCTTTGCATATTTAGAAGTACAAGGTAAAAATAGTCACCGAATGTTTCCAAGTATATGGTGCTAGTCTTTGGATGTATTGAGTCTTGAAAGTGTGTTACTTTGCCTGTGTTTATGCTACTTTTTGGATAATAACATAAACAATCTCAACCGTTTTTCTCATATTGAATATGCATCCGCTATTTTTATGATATTCACATGTTTTTTCAACGCGTGTGTTGAAGAAAACCAACACATCACATGTTCGAATTTTTAGAACAGGTGAAAATGGATGGTACAAATAATTGTGAGATTTTTTTATGTGAAAATGTGCGAAGTGCTGACATAGATGATCAATTAATAGGCAAAAGTACACTAGAAGTGCCACAACTTATATACGGAGATCACTTTGGTGCCATAACTTTTTTCGGATTATTTTTTTTTTTTTTTAACCTGGGAACCCCCACACGGCCGACAAATGGAGATAAACCCCGGGGCGACACGTGCCACCACACACGTAACTTTTTTAACATTTTGTGAGATGAAGAGTGTGCTCCAGCAGCACCAACTTTTTTTCGGATCAAACCTTTTGAAAAAAAAAACGATTATTTTAGTGCCAATGTTGACGTGGCTTGTCGGAACCCGATGTGGCGCCGACACGACTACCGGAGAGGTCCAACAAGATTAAAAATAAAAACAACGCCGTTTAGCCCTGAACTTTTTTAAAAAAATTATTTTAGTGCCAATGCTAACCCACCACCACTGGCTTGGTCGGGAATCCGAGTCAAGGCGCGACCCTTGACACGGCCTCACGGGAGAGGTCCGTCTCGCCCATCGAAGCATTAAAAATAAAAACGAGCGCCTGCTTTTGGTGGTGGGTTGGTGGTGTGGCAAGGCTCCTTCATCGTTCTTAACCTTTTTTTTTAATTATTTTTATTTTTCTAAAAATTAAAAAATAAAAAAACCACATAATTTCCACATGTATAAGTTAGACCATTTTTTTAAATATAAATGCCAAGTCAGCTTTTTGGTCGAAGTCACTAAAGTGATCTATTTTCCTCTAATTTGACACCAAAGTGACTCGATAAAAAGTTATGCCACCATAGTGATCGCCGTATACAAGTTATAGTGCTTATAGTGTACTTTTACCTCAATTAATATATCCCAGCTTTTGACATATCTTACGTACATAAAATATCTACCAAGCCTATAATAAAATAGTCTATAACACGCAACATGATATGGAGACTTTGTTAATAAAACCTATTCGGTACATATAATGAAACTAATATCGGGCTGAAGGTTACGACAATCCAAATTTACTTAATAATAATCGTACTTTCATGTCAATAAAGACGTGTAGTTTATTAGTAGATGACCCACAAGTTTTAAAATTTTTTGCTTTAACAAAAGGATAATAAAAAATTGCTTTTACTTTCTTGTGCACTAGTACTATTCCTGTCCTTTGAACAAACTCTATGCCATCTTTAGCATATTTCCTTTGTACTCGTGTATCAATCTTTTTCACGACAAAAACTGTTTTGTCACGAACTTATGATAAACATATATTTTTCGATACACTACAAAAAATCTGGATTTTTGCCAGAAAATTTTCCAACGAAAATTTTCGTCAGCATTATTTACAAATTTTCCAACGAAAAGTCAAATTTGTTGGAAATTTCCAACTAAACAATTTTTGTGGGAAAATTCGTTGAAATTTCAATCTAAAAAACTTTGCGTTGGAAAATTCGTGTTGAAATTTCAACAAAAAAAATTCGTTGGAAATTTCCAACGAATTTTCCCACCTAATTTCAATTTTTGGGCAATTATTTTAGGGTGTACACTTTCTCTTGTTGGAAAATTCGTTGGAAATTTCCAACGAATTAAAAAACCGATATTGTTCAGCTTTTTTGAAATTGTTGGAATTTTCGTTGAAATTTACAAGAATTTTTTTTCGTTGAAATTTCAACGTGCGTTTCCAATAATTTCAATTTTCGGGACAATTATTTTAGTGTGTACAATTTTTTGTTGGAAAATTCGTTTAGAAATTTCAAAAGGGTGTCAATTTTCCAACGAATTTAAATTTTCCGGGTAATTATTTTAGTGTGTACAATTTTTGGTTGGAAAATTGATTGGAAATTCTTACTATTTTTTTTTCGTTGGAAATTTCCAAACTTGTTTTCCAAAGAATTTAAAAAATCGATACGGTAAAATTCGGACATTTTTATATTTGTTGGAAAATTTGTTTAAAAAATTTCCAACAAAATTTTCCAACTAATTTCAAATTTTGGCGAAATATTATTTTAATATGTACAATTTTTTTTGAAAAAATCTGAGGGAAATTTCAAAGGAATTTTCCAACGAATTTCAAATTTTCTCAAATATTATTTTAATATGTGCAATTTTAAAAAATTCGTTGGAAATTTCTAAATTTTTACCAAAATTTGAAAAAACATATACAATTCCCCCAAACACAATTTGAAAAAACATACATAATCTTTCCTCTATTAATTAGACTCTCTCTCTCTCTTCATGTTTAAAAATGGTCCCCTCAAATTGACCAATTTTTCTAATAAATATAAATGCCCCAATTGCTCCTAAAAAACTTTTGGTGAGGTGAGAATATGGAGCAAGCAAGAGTTCTTCTTCATCTTCTTGAGCGAGAGAGAGTGAAAAAGCTAAAAGGTATGCTAGGCGTTTGGTAATCTCCACCTCCCATTTTAGCTAATCCTAATTTGACACCAAAAACTGTTTTGTAGTGGAAAACTTATTTTTTTTTGATTAAATTTCCAACGCCAAAAAAAAAACCTTTCTATCATTTTATCAATTTTTTAATAATTTTCCAAAAAAAAAATTGTTGCAAATTTCCAACGAAAATTAAAATTTTTCGATTCAAAATTTTCAAATAAATTTTTCAACGAAAAAAAAGTAAAAAAAAAGCGTTAACATTTTATCTTGTGGAATTGTAAGAATAATTTATGAACTGTTCTCATTTACTACAAGCATTATTTACTGATTTTTTTAAATAATAGAATTATTCTTCCAACTTTATTTATATATTTTTCAATGCAACTTGGCCATGCACTGCAATCTAATCATATGCTCTTCTACATTTTATGACATCGTGCCGCGTGAACTCCTACAAGAATAAAAGAAAGAAAAAGAAATCGAGTTCGCTTTCTCCTCGTGACCGGCTGCTCTCGTGTCTGGGCCAGAAGAAAGGTCCAAGTGGAGCGCGAATTTCTCTTGATTGCAATAGCCCTTCTCAATTAGACTACAAGTTAGGAATTTGCCATAATTGGCTTCTCTTTTTGGTTATGGTCACGTCACCGGCACAATAATTGGTATCTCCACCAAGGTGAGTGCGTTTAATAAGGAAAGTGCGTTAAGAGCATCTTCAAAGGAAATTAAGTTTAGTAAAATTTTTACAAAGGGTGTCAATTTTCTGAGAGATATAAATATGTAATTGTATAAAAGAGCGACTTTTGTCATATGCGGTGAAAATATATGTTGTAAATCTTACTATTGTAAAAGGTAATGGCTAGACATCTACCAAGCTTGTTGACCAAAGCTAATTTGAATCATCGATACGGTAAAAGGAAAACGGGAATGTCACGTAACCAATTATCGTCAAGGATTTTGTTTAAAAAATTATTAGAGGCTCAATCTAAACTAAACTGGTGGCGGCAGCGCAAAGTCGACAGCAACGGCATGGGGTTTGTGTCTGAGGGCAGGGATAAGAGGAGATGGGGTTGGGTTGTTAAGTTCACTCATAATTTTTTTTGGAGCTCGTGAATATGTGCCTTCTTGACAACAACGTTAACATTGATGCCAGTCTGCAGCATAATCTTTCCTATTAATTAGACTCATCAAATTCGCAGGTCATGTCGAAAATGGTCCTACTCAAATTGACCAATTTTCATGTAATATAAATTTAATTACCTCTATTGACCCGACCCATATTGCTAAAATATTTTTATATTTAATCAAATCTAGAAAAACTCATACACAAACTGAGGTGAGAATATGGAGCAAGCAAGAGTGAGATTGAGTGAGGGCGAGAGAGAGTGAAAAGAAAGCATAGAGGTTGGTTGGGTATGCTAGACGCTTGGTAATCTCTCCACCTTTTAAAAGATCCCATTGAAATAGCTAATCCCACATAAAAAAACTGGATTTTGCCACAAAAATTTTCCAATGAAAAAAATTCGTTGCAAATTTGAGTTTTTCCAAAAAAGTCAAATTTTGAAAATTTTATCTTGTGGAAATTTTTTCGAGGAAAATTAGAAAATTTTCAATTTTTCGTGGAACTTCGTTGTTTTAACGAAAAAAAAGCGTTTTTTTAGAAAATTTTTTTCCAACAAAAAAAACTAAGAATAATTTATGAACTGTTCTCATTTACTACAAGCATTTTTACTGATTTTTTTTAAATAATAGAATTATTCTTCCAACTTTATTTATATATTTTTCAATGCAACTTGGCCATGCACTGCAATCTAATCATATGCTCTTCTACATTTTTCCATGACATCGTGCCGCGTGAACTCCTACAAAAATAAAAGAAAGAAAAAAGAAATCGAGTTCGCTTTCTCCTCGTGACCGGCTGCTCTCGTGTCTGGGCCAGAAGAAAGGTCCAAGTGGAGCGCGAATTTCTCTTGATTGCAATAGCCCTTCTCAATTAGACTACAAGTTAGGAATTTGCCATAATTGGCTTCTCTTTTTGGTTATGGTCACGTCACCGGCACAATAATTGGTATCTCCACCAAGGTGAGTGCGTTTAATAAGGAAAGTGCGTTAAGAGCATCTTCAAAGGAAATTAAGTTTAGTAAAATTTTTACAAAGGGTGTCAATTTTCTGAGAGATATAAATATGTAATTGTATAAAAGAGCGACTTTTGTCATATGCGGTGAAAATATATGTTGTAAATCTTACTATTGTAAAAGGTAATGGCTAGACATCTACCAAGCTTGTTGACCAAAGCTAATTTGAATCATCGATACGGTAAAAGGAAAACGGGAATGTCACGTAACCAATTATCGTCAAGGATTTTGTTTAAAAAAATTATTAGAGGCTCAATCTAAACTAAACTGGTGGCGGCAGCGCAAAGTCGACAGCAACGGCATGGGGTTTGTGTCTGAGGGCAGGGATAAGAGGAGATGGGGTTGGGTTGTTAAGTTCACTCATAATTTTTTTTTTGGAGCTCGTGAATATGTGCCTCTTGTCTTGACAACAACGTTAACATTGATGCCAGTCTGCAGCATAATCTTTCCTATTAATTAGACTCGTCAAATTCGCAGGTCATGTCGAAAATGGTCCTACTCAAATTGACCAATTTTCATGTAATATAAATTTAATGACCTCTATTGACCCGACCCATATTGCTAAAATATTTTTATATTTAATCAAATCTAGAAAAACTCATACACAAACTGAGGTGAGAATATGGAGCAAGCAAGAGTGAGATTGAGTGAGGGCGAGAGAGAGTGAAAAGAAAGCGATAGAGGTGGGTTGGGTATGCTAGACGTTTGGTAATCTCTCCACCTCCAGGATAAAAGATCCCATTGAAATAGCTAATCCTATGCATATTGTGTACACATCGGATTGCACAAATTGTGTAGTATCATAAATAGCTACTTCGGGGATTACCCATCCGCCAGGAGAATTTATGAACAAATACAAACCCTTGCTATCATTCTCTATATTGAGATATACCAAAAGACCAATAAGTTGATTCAAAATCTTGCTATCAACCTCTTGGCTTTAAAAAAGTAATCTTTCTCGATAAAGTCGGCTGATTTGGTCAAAGTAAGTTCTGAACCCATTTTAACACCCACATTATTTTGGGTTTTACTATTCTAAATCTATGTATGACCAATTTACTGAATATAACTAGTCCATATAACAATCCATTCCATCATTATGGGTTAAGAAATGGATTTATGACCTGTTTTGATAGGCTTATCATTAATTAATTGATAGATTGTTTGATCGGGTAAGGCTTGACATGGTTGTGGGGGCGGGTGAGTGATGGTTTGAGTGATGTTGAAGGAAGTAGAGATAGATCAGAGTGTATGGAATGAATGTTGATGGATAAATGAAAATTCAGGATAGAATACGATCACCACCAAGACCTAAAAGACACGCCACCAACCAAGGATCAAGATTGGGATTGACGAAGTTCATCAGCAAGGCCTAAAGAACGAACCACCCGTCGAGGATAAATGATTTTGGGATCGGAGAAACTCACCACCAAGGGCTAAATGACAAACCACCAACTAAGGATAAAGGAAGTTCACGACCAAGGAATAATCCACTTACCAGGGATAAGAAATTGAGATAGGAGAAGCTCACCACCAAGACTTAAAGGAAATTCCACCACCCAAGGACAAATGGCTTCTTGTTTTACCACGAGGGAAGCATCCACCTTCTATGATAAAGAACCGGTGATAGATAATTGCTCACATAGAGAAAAATTTTATATATTCATCATATTCAAGTCTTATCTTTTACAAACGAGATTACACCTCTATTTATAGAGATATTGCTAAACAAAAAAAGAAGACTCTTCGAATTTCTGGAAACCGAGCAGACTCTTGGAGAATTCACTGTATTAGGACTCTTGAAAGAAGCACCACAATAAGGACTCATAAAAGCTACGAATTAAAAGACTCAATCGCTAGGACTAAATGCATGTAACTAATTATTAGTTACATTGAAACTTGATAAAACTCTCTAAATTCATGTTCCAGTCTTGAAAGCCAAACAAACATCTTGGAAGGTGAGCAAACAACTATGAAAGTCGATATGAACAGCTTATGGATGTGAGGTGGTCGATTTGTAGTTTTAGAATCGGCAACAAGCTTGTAATTTGACAATTAGATAGTTGATCGACAACCATTGAAACAATAACTTGTCCACTGAATCAACAACTTCATCGCATGATCGGGAACTTCAACCTTGAATCCACCAAGTCAACAAGCTTGTAATTTAACAACTTCATCGCATTTTGCTTCCAAACATAAGAATTGAGCTGGATTAGTTGATGAGGTCTGAGCTGAACTTGCAAGTTGATTGATAGAGCCCGATGCTCCTGCATCAAGGCTTACGAGGAAATGTGATCTATATGATATTTCAATATGAGCAATCATATCTACATTCACAAAATGTACTCATAGGGATTAAGAGTCGAGATATATTTTTTTGGTTGAAGATTTGAGATAAATTAAACAGGCAAAGTCGGATTTTTCGATTTTAATACGATCCCACATGAAAAATCGACATTTTGGCACGAACGGCTTTTTACATTAATTAGTTGAAGCTTGTGATGATGGAACTTTGATAAAAAAAATAATCGATGTTAAAAAAAACCAACAAGGCTAGGAAACTATACATAGTAAGCATTTCACATGGGTACAGAAAAGAAAAATATTGGTAATGTTGTACAATTCAAAGATCTAACGGAAGAAAATTCATTCTATTCTGTACCCATGTGAAATGCTGAACCGGTAGGTTCCTAGCTCCCGGTAGAACAAAAAGTCTTCCTCATTTTTTCAATATATTAATATATAAATAAGTGTTTTTATTACATTTTGAGTTGAGACTTTGTTGTTGTGAGCCTTTTCTTAAAATTTTAGTTGTTAACCAGATAATTAAGTAATTTTTTTTATTAAAAGTATGCTCATTGGTTTTAGGGCAGGTTCAAAACCACTTCCATCCGTTGATCGATTTGCTTGGTTCGGTTCCTAAGTAGAATTAACAAGTTCAAGGCTCAATTCAGGGACCGAATCGAACTTGGTCGATTCTCGTGAAATGTGATTTATATGATATTTCAATATGAGCAATCATATCTACATCCACAAAATATACTCACAATAATTAAGAGTCAAGGTATTTTGTTGTCGTTGAAGATTTGAGATATATGATTAAACAGGCAATGTTGGATTTTTCGATTTTAACACGGTCCATTGTGAAAAATCGACATTTTGGCACAAACGGCTTTTTACAATAATTAGTTGAAGCACGTGATGATGGAACATCGATAAAAAAATAATCGCTATTCAAGAAAACCAACAAGGCTAGGAAACTATATATAGTCAACATTTCACATGGTTACAGAAAAGAAAATTATGGAAAGTGTTGTACAATTCAAAGATCTAACCGAAGAAAATTATGCAAGAGCCGTAGAATCCCGACCAAGCCATGAAGCAATAAGGACAGAGCAGAGGTGACGGAGGGTCAATTTGCCCTTGCAATTCTTTTCTTTTTTCTAGAGCTTTGATTAGAGGTAAGCATGCTTTGGATGAGAGCCAAAAAATCAAGAACTAAATCAGTTTATCCAAGAACCGTCCAAGACTGAAGCGGGTAGAACAAAAGCCTTCCCCATTTTTTTAAGTATATGAAAATATAAATAACCGTTTTTATTACATTTTGAGTTGAGACTTTGTCGTTGTGAGTCTTTTTCTTTTTTATTTTGAGTTGTTAAGAAGATAATAAAGTAATTTTTTTAATAAAAAGTGCGCTCATTAGTTTTAGGGCAGGTTCAAAACCGGTTCCATCCGTGGATCGTTCTGCTTGGTTCAGCTCCAAAGTAGAACCAACAGGTTGAAGGCTCAATTCGGGGATCGACCCAAACCCAATAGAATCTATGTTCTTGAAACTAGCCTTGTACTGGACCGATAAGGCCGATGGCCGCTTTCCAACGAGGACCAGGACCGTTGCTTACCCCCGGTTTCTACATTCGTACTAGACCTGGCGGTGCAATTGGATACCATTACTGCTTAATTTTGACCAATTTGTGTCAACTCTGAGCCTACGGTGGCGTCTCCTAACCACTGGGCTTTGTTGTTGTGGACTCTTGTCCAGACAAACGAGATTATGTGAATCCCAAAAGTATACTATAGAGGTCCATCTGCTCCTTTTTGACAACTACGAACTTCTTGACCCAAGTTTACTTGAAGGGGGCAAACCTATTGCATCCATTTCAAATGGTAAATTGGCATTTTCCTTCTAAGATAACTTTTTGTAATCTGCTTTACACTGAGCCCCATGCCAGCCCTTTGCCACCATGTAAGGCAAGTTTTTATATCTGCCATGCTTGTCTTCTCCCCGCTTGCAATGTGAAGTTGAGAAAATCCTAGAAGCATAATCGGATGTAGGATTGATATGGAGATTACATCGAGATTAATGGGAAAAATGCAATGGAATTGGCTACAAGAGACTATAGAGAGTTCCCAGGGATTAACCAGGGAAAGTTGAAAATATTTATTTTGAAAATCTTCATTAGTAATCAACATAGACTCTGAGAAAAGTAAAGTAAAGGTTCTAGAGCCACGATGACGGGCAAAGGTTGTGTGGTGGTATTCGTGCAATGGCCTAGAGTGGCTTTTTTGAAGGACTTATAGTTGAAGAAATCATGAAACAGTTAAGGGAGGTGCTATTTCCATACCCTTTCTGGGTGAACAAACTAAATTACCCTTCGATCACAAGATTGGGTTCACTAGTAATATTTAACATCATCCCCCCTCTCTCTCCTATATTAAAATTGATATTATCATCTCTCTCCTTCATATACCATATTCGTGCTAAGTTTTCAAAGAAATTAGTCAACTTATCTTTAGTGTTCATTTGTATTACCTCTGGTGTTATTTTGGCAATGTGCCCCTCTTTCTGATAGTAGTAACATTTAAGCGACTTTCTTCTCGCCCTAGACTACGATCTAAACTTGGGTCCATTGCTAGAGCCCCTCTCTAATTTCTGCCTCTAACCATCAAACCATTAACGCCACTTCTCTAATCATTGCCTTGCAATTTCTTCTGCCATTCTTTTGAGAACAGCACAGACTTCACTTCTTCTACGGATATAGTCTCATGTCCTCTCATTAGAGAACCACGAAAGTGCTTGCAAGAGCATTAATGTCTTTAATAAACTCATTCAATTGATCCTAGATTGACGTTCCCTCAATCATCTTGCATGTGAAGAACCATTGAATCGGGAAAAGTTTTTCCGCGTGGGCGTTTATACAGTGCTTCAAGTTTCATTCAAACTGCAGCTACACTCGTTTCATCTGCCCTGGTGACTGGTAACAAAAACATTGTCCCCCATATTTAACAGAATTACATTGGGAAAATTACAAAAAAAGTCATAAATCTGTTGCAATTGTGCCAATTAAATCATAAACCTTTTTTTTGTGTCAATTAAGTCTTAAGCCTTTTGCATTTATGCCAATTTAGTTCATCCACCAATTTTGGCCGATCGCCACTGATATGTACAATTTTTAATAATATTTAAATATATTTTCAAAATTTTTAATTATTTTTTTCTTTTTTTTTTTTCTTCCTTCATCCTCTAGCCAATCACTAGACTGAGGCGACCAGACAGAGACGAGGGCCGATGAGGTTGACCTCGCTTGCCCCTAGTGAGGACCGAGCTCGTCCTTGCCCAGCAATGGCAAACCTTGCCATTGGTAGGCGAGGTTGACCTCGCCAAGCCATTGGTGAGGGATCACCTCGCTAGTGGCTGCACGAGCTCGCCCTCTTCCAGCGATGGCGAGGCTCATCTATGGATGTTTGCCTTGATGCGGTGATCGTCTAGAGGAAGAAGGAAGGAAAAAAAAGAAAGAGAAAGAAAAAAAAGTAATTGAAAATTTTAAAAAATATTATTAAAAATTATCCACGTCAACACCGGTCGTGCCTAGTTAGCGTCGGCAGCTGGCCAAAATTGGCCGGATGGACTAAATTGGCACAAATACAAAAAGTTTAGGACTCAATTAGCACAAAAAAAAAGCTTTAGGACTGAAATGACACAATTCCAATAATTTAGAACTTTTTTGATAATTTTCCTGAATAACACTCATAGCCTTTTCCAAAATATTAGTTTTTTCTTCCACTTTCATACTAGAGGAAAATTTATCATCTTCATCTCGCTTTAACGCTAAATCCAAACATTATGTCTCCAAAAATGTATGCATCTTAGCGTGTCACAATTTAAAATTGTTGCTGCCAGTAAATTTCTCCAACGTGAGTTTGTAGAAGCCAGAGCGATGATTGTAGATGAACAAAATTCTCAGAATAATCAATCAGTGGTAACCCAATGTTTTGATGCCTTTTTTTTTTTACAACTAACGTGAATGTATGAACAAACGAAATGATTCGAATAAAAGAATAAATTACAGAAATAAAACCTAAACACAATGGATTTACGTGATTCAACGGTGTGCCTACTCCACGGGGGGAGAGATCGATGAGATGGTTCCACTATAGTCGGCAATGAAAATATTACAACTGCTTGAAACATTTAAATTAAAGTGTTTCCCAATCCCAAATACCTCAAAACCTACAAGTATCTATCACATAAGAGGAGTATTTCTATCTGACCAAAAAAACCAAAAAAAGAGATAGAGGAGTATTTCTATGCTCTCGGTTCTTTTAAACGACGGCTCTTTAGATTCCTCACAAGCTTCTCTTCTAAAAATAAGCTCTAACAATGGGGTTCCAATAAAGGGTTAATATCATGAAAAATCTCAAATTAGTATACCTATGATAAATTTATTCAAAACTTATTTTTTCACTGCCAAAAACTCTAAACTGGTACATTTGTGACAAATTTATTTTTCATTAAATTGGATTGATATCACGAAAAATCATAAACCGGTAAATTTGTGACAAACATAGGAGTAAAACCCTAAACTAACTCACCTGTGAATCTGTTACGTGTCATCTAACTTAACAATTTGATGGTAAAATTTAACGGAAACTAACGAAGGGTAAATTTGTCAAAGGTGTATCGGTTTGACGTTTTTGATGATCAAAAAATTAATTTGGGGTAAATTTATTACGGATGTACTAGTTTGAAATTTTTTGTAGTATTAACTCTTCAATAAATCTGGATTGGGGTCACTTGGGCTGGATCCCACCAACATAAATTCGGGTGCTTGACTACCGCCCCGAGAAAACACAATAAATTTTGAACACTATTCGAGTGCACGACCGGCTTTGTCCAGGTGCCCGAACCTGCTCAACAGCTTGGCCACTCCTTGGCCGAGTGCTTGCCTGGTGGTCTGGTTTACTCAAGTGCTTGGCGGGGCATTTCCTTGCATCTCCCATCGTCTTCTTTCGTCTCCATGCCCCCGCAAACACTCCGAGAACCTCAACAAACACATATGAGAGCCAATTTCAAGTCAAGTGGGAAACTTTGAGCCAAAATCAACAGAGGCTAACTTAGTCAATCGATGTAAGAATTTTGTGCTCTAACTAAAGTCGCCACTTATGGATGACTGTACCGGGCAGATGTACATTTAACGTGAACGGTCTTGCCTTCTCTTCTCTCACAGATGACGACAATTTTGTGGCGGGACGTTTTGAAGATGTGTTCGAATCTTCGATTAGACTTGTTCGTGGTCCTCCGTCAATAAACGAAGAGAAGCTTGCAAGTGGCAAGCCCTCCCGAATGCATGACTCGCCTCTATGTCGTCACCACTCCTCTTGGAATTTTCCTTGGAAAACGTACCTGTGAGATTTGAATAATCTTCCTAATCGTTCACCCTTTCATCCATCCAACCTGCTATTGGAGTATTCCATGAACGCAGAATTGACTTATGAAAAATGAACTTCTTTGTTGTGACGGCATCGATGTGTTTAAAATATCTCCAATATATCATTATCATACTTAGTAAAAAAGAAAGGGTAATATAGCACAAATAGTCTCTAAATTTTGATTCAATATGCAATATAATCTTTGAATTTTTAATTTGTTTAATGTGATCCTTGAACTATAGCCAAATATGCAATGTGGTATTTGAACTTTTAATTTGTTCAATGTGATCCCTAGACTTTTGATACATGTTTAATTTAGACCTTAAACTATATGAAAATATTCAATATTATCCCTGAATTTGCATTAATGGAAGTTTGTATTTCCTCTCCACTCGCGTTGCCCTTGGAAGGAAACTCCTCTTTTCTACTTATGGTCTCATTCTCGCGAAGTAGATTTAACCAATCTCATAAAGAACAATTTGGTACTTCTTACCAAAATATTAGACATTTTCTTTGACTTTTGCACTTTTCCCCTGTAATTCTTCTAAATTTACAAAGGTCTTAACCTTTGAAGAACGAGCTACTACTAAATGAAGTACTTGGTGAGGCACGTCCTTTTCGATTTTTTGTCTAGTCCTTTTCGTACTATACAAAGAATGCTTTCTAAGAGAAAATTCATTGTGTACCTAACTTGCATGTGAACCTAATGCATATGAGCTACGAGATGGCAGAATGGTAAGTTGTTGGTGGGTCGTCTATATTTAGCAAGTCCTCTCATCCAGAAGGAAACGTGTGTCCGTAGACGTACGTGAAAGTGGTAGGGGACCGGAGTTTTGCCAATTAATTCATTACATGCTTTAGTACGTATCAAAAGTTGTTGGGAGATTTCGTCTATATATAGTTGAACCACCCATATATGCCCCATTGTTTATGCGAGTTCTATAAAGAGCTCATCAAATTTCATGGCTCACATATATTTATGTTAGAATTAAAACATTTGGCCTCTTTTTAGACAAGTCTGCCGTCCCACTGATAAGACAGTAGAATATAGACTTAGGTCACCACTTTTATTGGGTTTTTTTATGACTATCAAGGTGTCCATCTTTTCAACATCGTTTTCATTTGTTGCCTTAAATTGGGGGCACGTTTAGCTTTTAGCAATACTACGATGTAGTCTCATTTGCAAGGTTACCCAAATCCTGACCCTTTGGCTGATAGGGACGGTCCATTTTAGCCTGTTTCAAGTCCTTCGAATTCGTCCTAAAATAAACAAAACATCGTTCAATTATAATGAGATCCTAATTTATTCAAAACTTTGAGGTTTGTCAATGTCGAGAAAATCTGTGGTTTGGGGTTAAAATTTTAGCGGTCAAAGTTGTTCAAGTATTATCGTACCTTACTTGACTATTGAGTTTGACTACAAGCCTTATATATATATATATATATATATATAATCTCCCTCCTTCGAATAATTTGAGTTTTTAGGTTTGATTTTCTAATATAGTATTAGAGCCGAGTTTCTGCAATCTTCACACATCAAGTTTATTTTGCATATGCATGACTCCCTTTTTTTTTTAATTGGACATGCTTTCTTCCATACGATGTTAACGAAAAGCGATGTTAAAATATCATGTCACATCGCTTAGGTACTGAATCTAATAAGACCTTATTTAAATGCGATGTCTCAATAATTATTATCTTACACTTTTGGATCAAAACAATCAATATATACCTCAAATTTTAAAGAGTTAATACTACAAAAAACCTCAAACTAATATACATATGACAAATTTACCAAAAACTAATTTTGTCACCATAAAAACCCTAAACTGGTATACCCGTAATAAATTTACTCTCTATTAGTTTCCATTAAATTTTACCATCAAATTATTGAATTAGTTGACACGTAACAGTTGACGGATGTACTAATTTAGGGTTTTACCTCTCCATTTGTCACATGTTTATCAATTTGTGATTTTTCATGATATTAATTTAATTCTAGAGGGTAAATTTATCACAAGTGTATCAATTTGAGATTTTTAGTGGTCAAAAAATCAGTTTGCAGGGATTTTTTATTATCAAAAAATTAATTCGAGATTAATTTATATATAAATTTGAAATTTTTCATGGTAGCAACCCAATTTTAAATGGAGTGACTTTGCCACGGTGTTTCGATTGCGGGTCTCCGTAACCTCTTCCCTCGGTCCACTTATTGCCATAGATTAGGAAAGAGAAAAGGTAATGGTCAGTGGTCAAACGTCAAAGTATGCTTTTTTCTCGTGAAACACCAGCCGAACCCTAATATATCTGCATACGTCAATGTTTTAACCAGAGCCAATTTGTTCCAATGCTCCACCACAAAAAGTTCTATATAACGTAGTGCAATTTGGTAACGCCTCATATGCGTAATAGCACAAAACAGATCACCTGAAATCCAATCAAAGCCATGATAAATCCTCTTCTCTTGCTATGTTTCTCACTGGTCTGATCTTTTTCACTGACATCTTCAGTTCACCTCACTTTGCTTGAAGGCTCCTCCCTTTCAGTTGATAAACCGGATGATATTTTGGCATTGGAAGACGGTGCTTTCTAATTTATTTTTAGATTTCAGTCAAACACCGAAAATATTATTATTTTTTCAAAAAATAATTTTCTGAAAAATAATTTTTAAAAAATATTATATCTTTTTGCGAAATAAACGAAATCCTATCATGTACTTGACTTTTACATGAACCTAATGCACATGAGTTGTTAGATGGTAGAATGTCAACTTGTCCCGTCCAGCACGTCAGATTTCCTAGTGGTTCTTGTCCTCAAACAGAGACTCGCCCATCAGTCAAGCATGTCAAATTTCTGTCATTCGGGACCAAGTCATGTCCTCGTCGCGCTTATAAAGAAACTTGACTCGGGCATGCTACCAATTCAATGTCCCCACAGAGTAGTTGGTGCCATGTGCGCAAACATTATGCCATGGTGGACAAACGTGCAAGGATGCGTTTAGATTATACGTTTGGAGTGACGAGACTTTACAGATATTTGTCTAATCCATTTGATCATGATGAATAGATGATTACGTAAAATTATGAATATGGTTTGTGTGGCGTCTTTCTTTTACGTTTCTGCAAACGTGGATTAAGAGCAGTACGTAGAATTTGACTAATAGGAGTGCATGTATATATGTGAAAAGGAAAACACTGACTCTGATACCATATTAGAAAGAAACTTAAACTAATAATAGGAGATAGACCACATGAATATAATGAGCATATAAGACTCGTTGTCAAGAGATGTGGGATAATATTTCAACACGCTTTATTATAAATATTAACTATTCATCTAGTTTTCGCAACCGATACTAGACCTTCGTCGAATTAATTAATTAATTCATACCACACAAATATATAATTTTAGTAGCCCATATTACAATGTCACTATATTGATTCTTTTTCTTTCCCATTAACCGTTGAGGTTGAGCCGTAAATAAGTCATTATCGAGCATTGTAACGTGCACAAGTGAATCCAAGGGAGGCTGGCGGGCGCCGTCGCCCCAGTCTCTAGATGTATTGTGCAATTTTCATTCATTATGCTTAAATGGAATTTCTTTGGGGTTCATCACCTCTCAATATGACTTGACCAAATATGCTTACTCCGATCCTCTTTGATCAAAAAGCCTGCATCCCCCACGGATAAGATTGTAGAATATGGTCTTATGTCACTACTTTTATCAGGTTTCTCATGACTATCAAGGTGTCCATCTTTGTGACATCCTTTTCATTTGTTGTCCTAATATTGGGCGCACTTTCAGCTTTTAGCAGTAAACCATGGTAGATAATCATGCCATTAATACTCCAAAAGACGTCCCTTTCTATCCTTTTCTATTTGGGAACTTGGGAGGTCTCCCAAATCCTGATGTGATATCGTCTCTTTGGCCGACGCGGACGGTCAAATTTAGCCTGTTTCATGTCCTCTGTGTTTGTCCTAAGGTAGACTCACCCGTCAAAAGTGGCAAAACTTGAACAGAACCATTCAATTATAATGACGAGGTCCTTATTCATTCAGAACTTTTAGTTCTGTCAATTTCGAGCAAATTGGTGATTTGGGGTTAAAATTTTAGCTGTCAAATTTATTAAAGTATTATCCTTGAATATTTGGGGTTAATATTTTGCACATGCCTTCCTCTCTACGATTTCAATCTCTTTGTACAAGGTGCTAAAATATTATGTCATGTGGTTTGATTACCGTACTTGACCGGACCTTATTAATTACGATGTCAACCAATCGATATCATTTAAGTTTTTGGATCGGAACAATCAATACATGCGTCCAATTTTCAATGGATGACATTGCTCCAGTATTTCAATCCATTGCGGGTCCGTGTAACTGGTTCCGTCGGTCAAGTCATAATCCTAATTAGGGAAGAGAGGCACTGGTCATTGGTCAAAGTATGCTTTCTTTTTCCCAAATAGATTTTCGTGCTTTTATGTTTTTAACGAGACCCAATCAGTTCTAATGCTGCACCGCTAAGTCCTATATAGCAAAGTGGAGTTCGGGAACGCGTTATATGCGGTCAAGCACATAAGAGATCACCTGAAATACCATGAATTGCATGAAAAATCCTCTTCTCTTGCTATGTTTCTCCGTGGTCTTGTGTTTTTCATTTATATCTTCAGTTCGTCTCACTTTGCGCGAAGGCTCCTCCCTTTCTGTTGAAGAACCTGACGATACTTTGACGTCGGAAGATGGTGCTTTTACAGCGGGCTTTTATCCCGCCGGAGAAAATGCTTATTGCTTTGCCATTTGGTTCAGCAAACCATACTGTAGTATCCATAACTGCACCGTAGTTTGGATGGCAAACCGCAACCAGCCCGTCAACGGAAGATCTTCAAAGCTTTCTTTAAGAAAGAATGGTGACCTTGTACTGGTTGAAGCAGATCGTACCGTTGTTTGGGCCACAAGCACCGGTTCATCCTCCGGGTCATCAATCAAGTTGCTGCAACTCCTTGACACGGGCAATCTTGTCCTTCGTGACAAACAGCACGTCATTTCATGGCAAAGCTTTGACTCGCCGACCAACACGCTTCTTCCACTACAAAAGCTCACTAGGAACACCCCGCTCGTTTCCTCTCGAAGTAAGAACAACTTTTCTTCTGGCTATTACAGGCTTTATTTCGACAACGATAGCCTTCTTCGTCTTCTTTTTAATGGCCCTAAGATTGCCAGTGTCTATTGGCCAAATCCATGGCTTAGTAGTTTGAACACAGGAAGAGCACCTTATAATGATAGTAGAGTTACAATGCTTGATCCTTACGGGAATTTCACTTCATCTGATAATTTGAAATTCTTAACATCCTATTACGGTGCAAAAGTTCAGAGAAGATTAACGGTCGATTATGAAGGTAATGTTCGAGTTTATAGTCAGTCCGAAGGAGAGGAGTGGTTAGTTTCATGGCAAGCCAAATCTGACCCATGCACTGTTGTAACCATTACATGTTAATGGCTCGACATTAGTGTACGGGTAACCGTTACAACATTAGTGCATGTGTAACCGTTATGACATTAGTGCACATGTAATCGTTACATTCCCTCGTCTATAAATAGACATGTCTTCTTAGTTCAGAGGAGATATAGAGAAAGAATTCCTCAAAATACTTCTAGAGCGTCTCTTGAGTTTTCTCTTCAACAATATTCCTCAAGTGTGCTGATTTCAAGAAGTGTTCGATAGAGTCCTGTTCGTATAGTGCTAATACAAACACGTTCGAGGTATTGTATTCTGGGAGATATAGTTCGTGAAGCTGCTTAGCACCGTTGGCAGGAACTAATTGTCTTAAGGAGATTCAGTTAGTCGTACCTCATCTCTTGTTTTACTTTTATCACTTTTTTGAATTTATTTGATTACAACAAACAGTGTTACGTGATTTTGTTCTTCTATTTTTTTTTATAACAATCTTAAGGCAATTAACTTACTGTTTGTTATTTTTATCACAAAATCGAGATAGCTGATAACAATCAAGTACCCAATGATGTCCATAATGTTTCTTGAGACATTCCTATGGTCATTTCGACTGATGAGGTTCAAACCTCGTGGCCTGGTGTTGTGGCAGCAAATGCTGCGAGCCTTCGAGTTGAAACCATCTATGGTGGTACGGGTGCAAGTCATTTGACCGATATACCCGGGACTGTTTTTCACAACAATATAGGCCAAATGGCGTATGGTTCAATTCCTGGGCGGATGGTTCAACAAGCTTTGCCTAATTTGATGGTGCCATCTCCAGTAACACCGAATGAGAAACTAGAGAAATTCATTGGCGTGGACTTTAAGCAGTGGTAGAAGAAGATGTTCGTCTATTTGACCACGCTAAATCTGGTCAAATATTTATCGGAGTTATGCCCAATAATTAGCCTAGATGAGCAAGATGTTGCGATGCTTGGGGCATTGGAGGCTTGGAAGCATGGGGACTTTCTATGCTGAAACTATATCCGTAACTATTTGGTAAATTCTCTATATAATGTTTAGTGTAACATTGAAACTGCTAAATAGTTATGGGAGTCCTTAGAAAAGAAATACAAAATTGAGGATGTAGGCACCAAGAAATTTGTGGTTACCAAGTTCTTGGATTTCAAAATGGTGGATTCTAAATTTATCATGAATCAAGTCCAGGAATTGCAAATAATTATGAACGACATCTTTGTTGAAGGAATGATACTTAGTGAATCATTCCAAGTGGCAGTTATTATTGAGAAGTTGCCTCAGTGCTGGTCAAACTTAAAAAATTATTTGAAACACAAACAGAAAGAGACGAGCCTTGAAGATCTCATTCTACACCTTAGAAGTGAGGAGGACAATAGGAGAAATGCAAACCATCCTATGGAACCGAAGGCCAACACTGTGGAGTTTTCCAATTCCAAGTAAAATAGGAAGAGGAAGAAGTCCTTTCAAGAAAAAGGCAAGCATAAGGAACGGTCCCATAAATTCCAAGGGACATGTTTTATTTGTAATAAGCCTGGCCACTGGGTTAAGGATTGTAAGAAGCGCCCAAGCAAAGGCAAAGGCAAAGGCAGCGGTACAACCAAGCAGTTGAATCTGATAGAGCAGGAAGATAATGAAAGACTTATTGCTATGATGGTGTCTGAGGTATCCTTGGTGTCAAACAATACTGGTTGATGATTGGACATAGGTGCCACAAATCACATTTGTGTGGATATACAAGGTTGAGGAAGATGAGATGATTTATATGGCTAACTCTAGATCAGCAAAAGTTGCCGGGAGAGGAAAGGTGATCCCAAAGTTCACCTCTGGCAAGGAGATCACCCTACAAAATGTGTTGCATGTACCGGAGATTCGAAAGAATCTCATTTTTGGCCCCATACTTGTCATGAGGGGTTTCAAAATTGTATTTGAATATGACAAGTTTGTACTTTCCAAAGGAGGGATGTATGTGGAGAAAGGATATTTGTATGATGATATGTTCAAAGTCAATGTGGTTGTCATTGATGTTAACTCAAAATTCTTGTAGCCAAAGACTATTAATAAAGAGAAGTCTTCAGTTTACACTATTGTGTCTCTTTATCTATGGCATGGTAGATTAGGACATGTAAACTATGGTACAATGAAGAAAATAGCAAATTTGGGGCAAATTCCAAGGTTTGAGTTGGATGCCTGTTACAAGGGTGAGACTTGTGTTGAGGCTAAATTTGCTAAGAAACCTTTCAAATCAATTGAAAGAACAAGGGGAACCTCTACAACTAATTCATAATGATCTATGTGATTTGAAATTTGTAAAAAGTAGAGGTGAAAAGAAATAGTTCATCACTTTTGTGGATAATTATACTCGATTTTGCTATGTTTATTTATTAACTAGCAAAGATGAGTCTATGAACATGTTTATCAAGTATAAAAATGAAGTCGAGAACCAACTCGATAGACGAATCAAAGTGCTTAGGTCTGGCAGAGGAGGAGAATAAAATTCTTCCAATTTAAAGGAGTTGTGTGCTAGCTTGGGGATAATTCTCCAAACAAACGCACCTTATACTCCACAACAAAATGGAGTTGCTGAATGGAAGAATAGAACTTTAAGGAGATGGCTAACGCCATGCTCTTGAGTTCGGGCTGACCTCAAAACTTGTGAGGGGAAGCAATTTTAAGTGCAAACTACATTTTAAATAAGAGTTAATACCACGAAAAACCCCAAACTGGTACACTTGTGACAAATTTATCCTAAACTATTTTTTGACCACAAAAAATCCTAAATTGGTACACTTGTGACAATTTTATCTCGAACTATTTTTTTGACCATCAAAAACCCCACACTGGTATACCTATGATAATTTTACCCCCGAACTAATTTTTTGGACACCAAAAACCCCAAATTGGTATACCTGTGACAAATTTACCCTCCGTTAGTTTTTGTTAAATTTTACTATCAAATTGCTAAGTTTAATGACACGTGATAATTGACATGTGTACCGATTTTGGATTTTACCCCTCTGTTTGTCACAAGTTTACCAATTTGTGATTTTTTGTGATATTAATATAATTTAACGGACACTAACAGAGGGTAAATTTATCACAAATATACCAGTTTGGGGTTTTTAGTGGTCAAAAAATTAGTTCGGGGGTAAAATTATCACAGGTGTATTAGTGTGGAGTTTTTGATGGTCAAAGAAATAGTTCGGGGTAAAATTGTCACAAGTATACCAGTTTGGGGTTTTTATGGTAAAAAAAATAGTTCGAGGTAAATTTGTCACAAGTGTATCAGTTTGGGGTTTTTTGTGGTAAAAAAAATAGTTCGAGGTAAAATTATCACAGGTGTACCAGTTTATGATTTTTCGTGGTATTAACCCTTTAAATAAAGTACCCTACAAAAGTGCAGGTAAGACTCCATATGAGTTATGGAATGAAAGGTTACCATCCTACAAATTTTTGAAAGTGTAGGGATGCCTAGCCAAAGTGGCGATTCCTCCTCCTAAACAAACTCGGTTGGGACCTAAAATGGTGGATTGCATATTCATCGGTTATGCTCAAAATAGCAGTGCATATAGATTTTTGGTTCACAAATCTGAAAATGTGGAAATCCATGTCAATACTATCCTATAATCAATGGATGCTAAATTCTTTGAGGATATATATCCTGCGAAAAGAAATCAGGGTGAAACTTCTCAGAAGAGAATTAAAAATTCAGAATCTGAGAGTGAGGAAGTTGAGGCCGAAGAAGCTGAACTTCGAAGGAGTAAGAGCTCGAAGATTGAAAAATCTTTTAGACCTGATTTTCTGACATACATGTTAGAAGGTGAGCCTCATACGTTTCAAGAGGCAATGTCAACTCTAGAAGCTCCTTACTGGAAATAAGCTGTTGACATTGAAATTGACTCTATCTTAAATAATCACACTTGGGAATTGGTTGATCTTCCATTAGGAAATAATTGGATGTAATTGGATCTTCAAAAAGAAGCGTAAAGTTGATGGTTCCATAGATAAGTATAAAGCAAGAATTGTTGCCAAAGGGTTTAGACAAAGATAGGCTTTAAACTACTTTGATACTTATTCACCTGTAATGAGAATAACATCAGTTAGGATGTTGATTACTATAGCTTTGCTATACAATTTGCAGGTGCATCAAATGGATGTGAAACTGCATTCTTGAATGGTGATCTCGATGAGGAGATTTATATGGAACAACCTGAGGGATTCAAGGTCAAAGGACAAGAACCTAGAGTGTGTAAACTTGTCAAATCATTGTATGGACTTAAACAAGTTCCTAAATAATGGCATGAGAAGTTTGATCATGTGATGATCCAAAATAGATATAGAATCAATGAGTGTGACAAATGTGTATACATTAAATTCACAACCGATGGATGTGTACTTATCTGTTTATATGTCGATGACTTGTTGATTTTTGGAGATAACGCTGAGGTTGTCAAAATCACCAAGAATGTTCTCGAGAAGAACTTTGATCTGAAAGACTTAGGTGTCGTGGATGTTATACTCGCCATCAAAATTTTAAGGAATTCTGATGGTCTAGGTTTAACACAATCTCATTACATTAAAAAGGTAATTGAGAGGTTTAAAGGGTTCATCATTAATGATGTGAATAATCCTTTTCTTCCACACCTAACTTTAAAAAGGAATACTAGAAACAGTATTAGGCAGCTGGAGTACTCTCAAGTGATCGGTAGCATCATGTACATCATGAATTGTACTAGACCAGATATTGCACACTCTGTAGGAAAACTGAGCCGGTATACTAGTAATCCTGGTCATGAGCATTGGAATGCTCTTTTGAGAGTGTTGGGTTGTTTGCAAAGAACCAAAGATTATGTTTTGCAATATAGCAAATATCCTGCTGTCTTGGAAGGTTACTGTGATGCCAACTGGATTTGAATTATGTTTTGCAATATGGCAAATATCTTGCTGTCTTGGAAGGTTACTGTGATGCCAACTGGATTTCGAATTATGATGAATCGAAATTGACTAGTGGATATGTGCTCATGCTAGGAAGTGCCGCAGTATCATGGAAATCCTTAAAGCAAACTCTAATAGCACGCTTCACGATGAAATCAGAGTTTGTTTCTTTGGATAAAACTGCTGAAGAAATAGAGTGGCTTCAACAGTTTTTAGAGGATGTTTTGTTGTGGCCAAAACCCATGCCTCCGATATGCATTCACTATGACAATCAAACAACGATTGCAAGGGCACAAAATGTGATATATAACAGTAAGTTTGACATATTTATTGTAGACATAATACCATAATGTAGTTACTCTCAAATGGAATAATTTTTTTGGACTTTGTGAAGTCAAAGGAAAATATTGCAGATTCATTGACAAAAAGTTTGTCGAGAGAGCAGGTAAACTACGCATTGAGGGGTATGGGGTTAAAAGCCTTAACTCAATAAAGAGATTCCAGGGTGGAAACCTAACCTAGCGATTTGAGATCCCATGGACTAGGTTCAATAGGACAGCGCAAATTTTGGAAACTCTGGTGTGCACACTATCTCCCACTCCTATGATGCAACAGTGCTTCCTATAGCGTTTGAAGGGTACGCTATGCGTTTAATGATTCCTATAGCTAGGACTTCAACATCCTAGTAAGGTATGGTAGGATACCTTCAATAGGAATGCACCTATATGCGTGGAGCTGGCCGACTTTATGAAAATCTCTAAAGGCTAGATTTTTTAAAGCACGCATGAATCCTGAGAAGTTCAGGGCTGAAAGAATAAATGCAATCGATAACCAATCTTGATCCAGAGATACTCTGTGTGAGGTCTATTGTCTGGGCTTACACCAACAACTGGCGGTTCAAGGTCTTGTCCAATGACTGGTTAAGTATGTTCGATAAACTTTCATTGAAGAAGGCTCAAAGTGAACCTATCTTGATGTAATTTATCTGCACAGCACACTTGAATTTATTTGAGTAAGTCAAAGTTCTGTTGAGCCATTATATGGGGGATTGTTGTAACCGTTATATGTTAATGGCTCAACATTAGTGCATGTGTAACCGTTACAATATTAGTGCATGTGTAACCATTATGACATTAGTGGCTGAACATTAGTGCATGTGTAACCGTTATATTCCCTTGTCTATAAATAGACATGTCTTCTTAGTTCAAAGGAGATGTAGAGAAAGAATTCCTCAAAGTACTTCTAGAGCGTTTCTTGAATTTTCTCTTCAATAATATTCCTCAAGTGTACCAGTTTCAAGAAGTGTTCAATAGAGTCATGTTTGTATAGTGCTGATACAAACAAGTTCGAGATATTGTATCTTGGGAGGCATAGTCGTGAAGCTGCTTAGTAGTGTTGGCAAGAACTAATTACCTTGAGGAGATTCGACTAGCCGTACCTCATCTCCTGTTTTACTTTTATCACTTTCTCCTGTTTTTACAATCGTACTTGAACAAATTTAGAACCCAGAGTCGTTTCTATGTTTCTATGTCCAGACTTCTTACTCACTTCACTCAATTTAGAACCCATTTGTGTCAACTCTGAGCCTATGGTGGTATCTCCTAATCATTGGGCTTTCTTGTTGTGGACTCTTGTACTAACGAGATTATCAGGATCCCAAAAGTATACTATAGAGGCCCACCTGCTCCTTTTTGACTACTACGAACTTCTTGATCCAAGTTTATCTGAGGGTGGCAAAAGCTATTGCATCCAATTGAAATGGTAAATTGGCATTTTGTATTTTCCTTCTAAGATAACATTTTGTAATCTGGTTTACACTCTGCCCCATGCCAGCCCTTTGCCACCATGTGAGGCAAGTTTTTATATCTGCCATGCTTGTCTTTTCCACACTTATAATGTGAAGTTGAGAAAATCCTAGAAACATAATCAGATGCGCGATTGATGTGGAGATTACATCGAGATTAATGGGAAAAGTGTAAAGGAATTGGCTACAAGAGATTATAGAGAGTTCTCAAGGATTAACCAGGGAAAGTTGAAATGATTTATTTTGAAAATCTTCATAAGTAATCAACAAAGAATGTGAGAAAAGTAAAGTAAAGGCTCTACAACGACGATGACGGGCAAAGGTTGTGTGGTGGAAAGCAGAGGCACGGTTGAGGTGGAGACCGGGGGAGGTGGTAGAGAGTAGAGTCAAAGGCGTGGCGGCCGCTGTTAAATGTGTGACTCAACATTGAGCCAAATTATTGACCACTAACACCATGATGGATGCCAACTCCAGTGGAAGTCATTAATGGGCACTTGTTGCGGAAACCAAGCGATCGAACAATAAAATAAACAGAACAAAAAAAATAAATCGGACACCAGATTTACGTGGTTCGATTGTAGTGACCAATGTCCACGACGATGACAATAGCAAGAAATTCCACTATAGATCAAGTGATACAATAGAGATTACAACCACACTCGAGTTATTCAAATACTCTAAGTATTTTTCAAGTCCCAATTACACCTAATAACTCACTTAGTGTTTAGCCCCAATTCCTCACGAAATAATCTCTCAATTTTATGAATAAATTATACACAAATCTTACTACAAGATTTAGTCGCTACAAACACTTGAACTCTTGATGTAATTCTGTAAACAAAACCACGAAGCCACTGCCAAGCACCCAGCACCTATGGATGTCACTCAAAAATTTAGCACCCACGGCACTCAGAGAAAACGGCACTTCAATTTGTTGTAAAACACCAAAGACTAAGAAATATATATCCAAAAGAAGGTACCATCAGTGACCAACGGGAAAGTGCTAAAAAAGTCCTAAACCTTTTGCATTAGTGCCAATTTAGTCCTAAACCTTTTTTTTATGCCAATTCAATCCTAAACCTTTTACATTGGTGCCAATTTAGTCCTAAACATTTTTTTGGTGCCAATTAAATCCTAAACCTTTTAAATTGGTGCTAATTTAGTCCTAAACCGGTCAATTTTGATCGGAATTTGCCGACGTAGATGCCTACCGGCTGGCAATCGGTCACCGGCGCTGACGTGGATAACTTTAATAATATTTTAATATTTTTTTGAATTTGTATTTTTTTTTCCTTTTTTTTTTTTTTTTTTTCACTTTTTGTTTTGGCCCCCCTCTCTCCAGTTGGTTGATCGCCGTCCGGGACGACGGCCGAGGCCGTGAGGCTGGGCGAGCGACCGCCGGCCATTGGTAAAGGCAGTGGCCTCGCCTTGGCCTCCAGCGAGGGCTCAAGCCTCACCATGGTCAGGCGAGGGCTCGAGCCTCGCCATGGTCGGGCAAGGCCCGACCTCGTCGGATCCGGCAAGGTCGAGCCTTGCCCGACCAAGGCGAGGCTAGCCTCGCTGGGCGAGGCCGCCGCCCTCGCTAGTGGCCGGCGAGGTCGAGCTCACCAGCCTTTGGCCCTTCCGGCGGTTGCAAACCGCGCCCGCCGAGGAAGGAGAGGGGGACAAAAAAAGTGAAAAAAAAAGAAAAAAAGGAAAAAATAAAATTTTAAAAAATATTAAAATATTATTAAAGTTGTCCACTTTAACGCCATGTCGGCGCCGGTGATTGATCGGTTGGCGTCCACGTCGGGCAAATTCCAATCAAAATTGACCAAAAGGATTAAATTGGCACAAAAAACAAAAGGTTTAGGACTGAATTGACATCAATTTAAAGGTTTAGGACTTAATTGGTACCAAAAAAAGGTTTAGGACTAAATTGGCATCAATGCAAAAGGTTTAAGGCTGAATTGGTACAAAAAAATGTTTAGAACTAAATTGACACTAATGCAAAAAATTTAGGACTTTTTGGCACTTTACCTGTGACCGACTTCAACATGAAGAGAATCCATATAATCCTAATTGGATTCGGTCAACTAAGTTCACGTTCTTTGACTTTCCTTTTTCTTTTTCTTTGTTTTTCAACGTGAAGTCCAACTAATCAACCAAGAAGGAAATCCCACCGCTAGGAGATATTCACAATTTGGTCCAATTCAAAATACACGTTGGACTTTCCAACTTATGTGGCCGAAGATTCCAGCACATGTTAGGAAATCTTATTTTCGAAACTTGGTCTTACATTAATTTATATTTCTAAAGTTCAAATTTTCGCTTTGGACTCAAATTCAAGACATATTTTAATAGCACTAATTAATGGAACCTTCTTCTTCAATTGTTGTGGCCGACAAAAGCGATAGAAAAAGTGAAGCTCCCACAAACTTCTTTTTGCCAAGATAGAATGGTTGCATGATGGTTCAAGAAATGATGGGAATGATTTCTTTATTACTAGTGGAGTTGGTATTGGCTCGTTGGTTGGAAGACAACAAGAAGTGGGTTCTTCAAGTGGACTTCTTTAAGCCACACTAATGAGTTTCCCTTCATTTGTTTATTGAGCAAATAATGGAGCTCTATAGCCTTCGTGCATCGAAGACACAGGCCATCATCCATCATTCCTCTTTCTTTTTGTTTGGCTTCTGCTCATTAAATATCGAAGAGGAGCTGAAGTGAAAGAGAGGGGGGAACGAACAAGAAGATTGAGAGCTCATCAACGAGAGAGATAAGAACTCTGAGAGATTTGTGCGGAGATTGAGTCCATCGTGTTGAGCTCTTAAACACTGTGGGTGTCGGGCGTATTATAGGGCTAGGAAAAACTTGAGCGTGAGTGATTGTAAACTCTATAATTCTCCAAATTATTAGTGGATTGTTTGCCAGTTTTCCCCATGGATGTAGGTTCCGAAATTCGGATTGAACTATGTAAATTTCTTGTGTCCTTTATTTATATTGTTCCTCATTATATTCTCTACAATTCAACAGAGACCGAATACATGGCACTGACCTTTGTAGCTAAAGAGTATATATAGCTCAGGGGTTTGCTGTTGGATCTTGGTTTGGAGCAGAAAAGCACAACTATTCACTATGACAACCAAGGTGCAATACATCCAGATAATAATCTGATTTTTCACGAGTGAATGAAACATATCAACATCAGGTACCATTTCATCCGAGATGTCATAACAAAATGCACAATTATTGTAAAGAAAATAGCGACAGCAGAAAAATTAGTTGACATGATGACGAAGCCTGTTCCTTTGGCGAAACTTGAGCTCTGTTTGAGCTCGATTGGTGTCTCTAGAGAATGACTGCCCATTGGGGCATTAGGAGAACTGGTAAGAATAAAATTATTATAAGCTTGGCTACAAACGTTGAGTCAAGGTGTATAATTGTTAAAAGTGTGACTCAACTTTGAGCCAAATTTTTTACCACTAACACCAAGATGGAAGCCAACTCCAGTGGAAGTCATTAATGGGCACTAATTAATGGAACCTTCTTCTTCAATTGTTGTGGCCGACAAAAGCGATAGAAGAAGTGAAGCTCCCACAACCTTCTTTTTGCCTAGATAGAATGGTTGCAAGATGGTTCAAGAAATGATTTCTTTATTATTAGTGGAGTTGGTATTGGCTCGTTGGTTGGAAGACAACAACAAGTGGGTTGAACCATCATGCAACCATTCTATCTTGGCAGAAAATAAGGTTGTGAGGAGCTTCACTTCTTCTATCGCTTTTGTCGGCCACAACAATTGAAGAAGAAGGTTCCGTTAATTAGTGCCCATTAATGACTTCCACTGGAGCTCCACCTTGACTCAACGTTTGTAGCCAAGCTTATAATGATTTTATACTTACCAATTCTCCCAATGCCTTGACTGGCTTTCATTCTCTACAGACGCCAATTGAGCTCAAACAGAGCTTGAGTTTCGCCTAAGGAACAGGCTTCGTCATCATGTCAGTTGGATTTTCTGCTGTCTTTATTTTCTTTACAACAATCATGCCCTTTGTTATGACATTTCAAATGAAATGGTACCTAATGTTGATATGTTTCATTCGCTCGAGATAAATCGGATTATTAGCCAGATGTATCATCCCTTGGCTGTCACAATGAATAGTTGTGCTTTTCTGCTCCAAACCAAGATCAAACAGCAAACCCCTGAGCCATATCGCCTCATTTGCTATAAAAATCAATGCCATGCATTCGGCCTTTGTTGAAGACATGGCCACAACATCATGTAAAGACGCTTTCCAACTTACTGACCACCTACCGGCGAAAATATGTACCTCGCTAACGACCTGCAGTCATCCAGGTTACTAGCATGATCCGAATTCACATACCCTTTGATCTCACTACCATTTCCGTCCCTTCGATATATGATACCAGCATCTACTATCCCCGTTAAATATCTAAGGATCCACTTCAAAGCTTCCCAATGTGTCTTACTTGGGCACTTCAT
Source organism: Syzygium grande (assembly GCA_024733475.1). Classification (NCBI taxonomy): domain Eukaryota; kingdom Viridiplantae; phylum Streptophyta; class Magnoliopsida; order Myrtales; family Myrtaceae; genus Syzygium; species Syzygium grande. Next base: position 20,893,489 of record JAMXDD010000006.1, on the reverse strand, counting down.
GTAACGACTGATGACACTTATAGCTTGTGAAATGTTATGTCTAGTGCATATCATGTCGTACATGATACTTCCCACTGCACTAGAAAGGGAACATAGAAAATGTGCTTCTCCTCCTCCTCAGCCTGCGGTGATAACTCATTAGAAAGTTTAAAATGTGCAACTAAAGGTATACTTATAGATTTTGCCGATTGCATATTAAAATGCACCACGATCTTCTTAATATATTTCTTTTGAGATAGATGCAACAATCCTTCATTCCTGTCACGTAAAATCTCCATACCCAAAATTTTCTTTGTAGCACCTAAATCTTTCATTTTAAACTTAGCACTCAACTGTCGCTTCAGCACATTAATATCAAACATATGTTTAGTTGCTATTAACATGTCATCAACATATAATAACAGATAAATCAAAGACCCATCTTTCAATCTCCTAAGATAAACATAGCTATCAAACTGACTCTTTGAATAGTATTGACTAGCTATAAAAGAATCAAAATGCTTATACCACTATCTAGGATACTGCTTTAGCCCATACAAAGATTTATTTAATAAGCAAACATGGTTTTCCTTACCCAGAATAGCAAATCCCTCTGTCTGCCTCATGTAAATTTGTTCCTTCAACTCACCATGAAGAAACACAGTTTTCACATCTAGTTACTTCAGCTCGAGATCCTATACAACAACTAAGGCAAGTAATACATGAATAGAAGTATGTCCTACCACACGAGAGAACACCTCATTGTAATCTATGCCCTCTCGCTAAGTATATCCCTTCGCGACAAGTCTCGCCTTGTACCTTGCTGCCTCGACATCGGAAATGCCTTATTTTCGTTTATAGACCCATTTGCATCCAACAATCTTATGGCCTTTAGGTACTTTTACTAGCTCCCATGTCTGATTTTGATAAAGTGATTCAATTTTTTTTTCACGCATGGCCTCTAGCCACTGCGATGACCTAGCACTTACCATCACCTTTAAATAAAAAACGAAGGCTCGTCTATCTCTACCTCATCACCTACAGTCAATGCATAGGCAATATCAAAATAACCGAAATGTATTGGTGGTTTGATTTACCTTCTCTATGTGCTCATGACTATAGTGTGTTGTGGCTCTACTGGTTGTTCTGTAGATCACTATCTTTAGGAATTGTCGCCTCATCTATAGTCTCTTTGTCCATTACCTCTAAGGTCTCCGAGAGCTCTATCTGAAGTTCCACCTTAATACTAACACCATGATCCGTTTGCTCTGTTGGTTGAGTCTCAAGGCTCTTCTTTTGAAGCATTGTAGTCTCGTCGAAAATCACATCTCTACTGATTAGAAAACCGGGTGATCTAGGATCAATACACCATAGCCGGTAGCCTTCCAACCCTTGTGCATAATCCAGAAATATGCACTTCTTCACCCTCGGCTCAAGCTTACCATCACTTGCATGAGCATACGTAGGACATCCGAAAATCCGTAATCCGGAGTAATCCGGAGTAATCAGGTTTCCCTGACCAAGCTTCCTTAGGAGTCTTCCACTCGGTAGTAGAAGATGGAGATCGATTAACCAGGTAACATACCATGTTTACTGCTTTGGCTCAAAATTCCTTGCTCAGTTTTGCATGTGAAGGCATACATCAAGCTCACTCAAGTAGAATTCTATTCTTCCGTTCTACAACGCCATTTTGCTTTGGTGTCTTAGGAACTGTACGATGTCTCACAATCCCTTCTCTTTCGTAGAACTCGGTAAAATCTTTACCATATAATTCCATGCCTTTATCGGTTCTCAGGCACTTAATTTGTTTACTTGACTGCTTTTCAATCAATACCTTAAAATTCTTGAACCGATGGAACATCTCGGATTTGTGCTTTAGGAAGTATACCCATATATTCCTCGAATAATCGTCAATAAATGTCAGCATATATCGAGCACCTCCTTTCGAAAGGACTAGAGATGATCCCCAGACATCCGAATGAATGTATTCTACCAGTTGCTTGGTAGAATGCACAGCTATATTGAGTTTAACTTGGTGTTGTTTCCCAAAGATGCAATACTCACATTGGTCTAGCTTCCTTGTCAACAACCCCTTTTGACTCAGCATCGTCATTCTGACCTCACTCATGTAACCCAACTGCATATGCCATAACTGAGTCAGATTTGAGTCGAACTCACCCAATGAAAACGCAGCAACTTCAGTCACAATCTCTCCCAGTAAATGATAGTGAGAATTAACTTTCATCCATTTCATGATCGTCATGGCACCTTGAGAAATTTTCAGTACTCTACCTTCAGCGGTGTACTTGTATCCAATGTCATCGAGTGTCCTAAGAGAAATAAGGTTTTTCTTGAGTTTCGGTACATACCTTACATTTGTCAGCGTCCACTCTACTCCATCATGCATCCGGATTCAAACTGTATCTATCCCCACAATCTTGCAAGCTATGTTATTTCCCATAAAGACTTTATTAGCCTTTACAGTTTGGTAGGTAGTGAACTAGTTCCTATGAGGAGTCATGTGATAGGAACATCTAGAATATAGCAACCATTCGTCTCCATACAGACTTGACATCACTAGTGTTTTTTTTGGCAATGTTCGCCACACTATTTGTGGCATTTTGCCCATTGCCTTTATTTCTTTGCTTTGGAAAATTTCTCCATATGTGCCCTTCCTCGTGACATTCAAAGCATTTTACGCAACCCTTGGATTTTCTATGTTGCAACTTCAGCCTGCTTTTGCTTTTGTTGTGGATCGGCTCCCGATGATGGTCTCTATCTCAAATAACCAGTCCTCGCATAACGTCTTGCGCTAGACTATTATCTCGCAACTTCCTCTGCCACTCCTTTGAGAACATGACAGATTTTACCTCTTGGGAGCTAATGGTAGTACGCCCTTATAACAAGGAGTCAGTAAAGTGCTCCCATGATTCCGATAGAGAGGCCAACAACATCATGCCTTGTTCTTCATTGTCTAGAATCTTACCAACATTCTTCAAGTCTATCATGAGTTAATTAAACTCATATAGATGGGATCTGATGGACGTACCTTTGGTGTATCGGAACTGAAACATCATCTTCAACATGTATAAGTGATTGCTCAAACCCTTCATTACATAGAGGGCATGAAGTTTTGCCCACAATGCCGCAGCATCCTTCTCCTTGATCACCTCTATGAGCACCTCATCCAATAGGTTCAACAGGATTATGCTCTTCGCCTTCTCCATTAGCTTGTCCTTTTCGCCACCTTTCATTGTTTCGGGCAACTTGTCCTTGCCCTCCAATGCCTTGGCCAAACATTGAGTTGTTAATGGTGCCTTAATCTTGACGCTCCATAACCCAAAGTTGTTCCTCCTGTTAAATTTCTCAACTTCTATTCTTGCTCTAGACATAATTGCAAAATCGTAGCTCTGATATTAATTGTTGAGAATCGATGGCGGAAGCAGATCGTATTTTTGCAACTATGTTGGGAGCTATTTGTAGAGAATATGATGAGGAACAATATAAATAAAGGACACGAGAAATTTACGTGATTTGGTCCGAATTTTAGAACATACGTCCACGAGGAGAACCATCAAATAATTCACTAATAATTCGGAGAATTACAGAGTTTACAATCATGCACGCTCAAGTGTTTCCCAGCCATATAATACACCTGATACCCATAGTGTTTAATAGCTCAACAGCCGCAGTGGCGGTCTTTGTGGAATGGCCTAGAGTGGCTTTTTTGAAAGACTTATAATTGAAGAAATCATAATACAATTAAGGCGGTGCCATTTCTACACCCTTTTTTTGGGCTCAAATTCACTTTTCTAGGTTAACCAACTAAATAACCCTTTGATCACAAGATTTGGTTCACTAGTAATATTTAACATCATCCCCCCTCTCTACTAAAGTTAATTTTATCTCTCTCCTTCACATACCATATTTGAGCTAAGTTTCCAAAAAAGAAATTAGTTAACTCATCTCTAGTGTTCTTTTGTATCACCTCTGGTGTTAGTTTGGCTCGTGTGACATTCTTGTTGCTCTCCGATCTCTTTGCTTTCTTTGGCTCAAGGACATTCCTTGCAATGTGCCCCTCTCTAATCATTGCGTTGCAATTTCTTCTGCCATTCTTTTGAGAACAGCACGGACTTCATTTCCTCTACGCATATAGTCTCATGTCCTCTCATTAGAGAACCACTAAAGGGCTTGCAAGATCATTAATGTCTATATTAAAGTCATTCATTTGATCCTAGATTGATGTTCCCTCAATCATCTTGCATTTGAAGAACCATTAAATCAGGGGAAGTTTCTTCGAGTGATTTATTCACATAGTGCTTCAAGTTTCGTTCAAACTGCAGCTCCACTCTCACTCGTAGCCTTTTCCAAAATATCAGTTTTTTCTTCCACTTTCATACCCTAGGAAAATTTATCATCTTCACCTCCCTACTACGCTAAATCCACACATTATGTTTCCAATAATGTACGCATCTTAAAGCGTCACAATTTATAATTGTTAATGCCAGTACATATCTCCAACGTGAGTTTTGTAGAAGCCAGAGGGATAATCGTTGATAACCAAAATTCTCAGAATATCAATAAGTAGTAACCCTATGTTCTGATACCAATTTGTTACAACTAATGCGAATGCATGAACAAATTAAATGATTTCAGTAAAAAATAAATTGCAGAAATAAAACCTAAACACAATGAATTTACGTGGTTTGGCGCTATGCCTACTCCACGGGGAGAGATCGACAAGATGGCTCCACTATAATTGGCAAAGAGAATATCACAATCGCTCAAAACGTTTAAACTAAAGCATTTCCCAATCCTAGGTACCTCAAAACCTGCAAGTATCTATCATGTAAGAGGAGTATTTTCATGCTCTCAGTTCTCTTAAACGATGGCTCTCTAAATCTCTCACAAGTTTCTCTTCTAAAAATGAACTCTAAGATTAGGATTTAAATCTAGATTGAGATCACTTGGGCGGGATCCCGCCAACATAAATTCAGGTGCTTGGCTACCCCGCCGAAAAAACACAATAGCTTCTGAACACTATTCGAGTGCCCGACAAGCTTTGTCCGGGTGCCTGAACCTGCTCAACAGCTTGGCCACTCCTTGGCCGAGCGCTTGGCTGGTGGTCTGGTTCGCCCAAATGCTTGGCGGGGCGTTTCCTCTCATCTTCTGTTGTCTGCTTTCGTCTCCATGCCCCCGGAAACACTCCGAGAGCCTTGACAAACATATACGAGAGCTGATTTCGAGTCAAGTGGGAAACTTCGAGCCAAATCAACAGAGGCTAACTTAGTCAATCAATAAAATAATTTTGTGCTCTAACTAAAGTCGCCACTTACGGATGACTGTACCAGGTAGATGTACATTTTATGTGGATGGTCTTGCCTTCTCTTCGAAGTTGTGTCCGAATCTTCGATTAGACTTGTTCGTGGTCCTCCATGTGCTTCCTCCGTCAATGGTGGAAGAGAAGCTTGCAAGTGGCAAGCCCTCCCGAATGCATGACTCGCCTCTATGTCGTCACCACTCCTCTTGGAATTACCCTTGGAAAATGTACCTATGAGAATTGAATAATCTTCCTAATCGTTCACCCTTTCATCCAAGTTGATATTGGAGCATTCCATGAACTCAGAATTGACATATGAAAAAAGAATTTCTTTGTCGTGACAGCACCGATGTGTTTAAAGCATCTCCAATATATCATTATCATACTTAGTAAAAAAGGAAGGAGAAAATAGCACAAATAATCCATAAACTTTAGCCCAACATGTAATGTAGTCCCTAAACTGTATTGCAATGCAATATCTAAATTTTCAATTGGTTCAATGTGATCCCTAAATTTTTAATATATGATTAATTTAGCCCTTAAACTATAAGAAAATATTCTGTATTTTATTTGAACTTAAATTAATGGAAGTCTGTATTTCCTCTCCACTTGTGTTGCCTCTGGAAACTTCTCTTTTCTACTGATGGTCTCATTCTCGCAAAGTAGATTCAACCAATCTCATAAAGAACAATTTGGTGCTTCTTACCAAAATATAAGACATATTCTTTGACTTTTGCACTTTTCCCCCTTAATTTTTCTAAATTTACAAAGGTCTTAACCTTTGAAGGAGCTACTAATAAATGAAGTACTTGGTAAAGCATGTCCTTTTTGATTTTCTGTCTAGTCCTTTTCGTACTATACAAAGAATGCTTTCAAAGGGAAAATTCATTGTGTACCTAACTTGCATATGAACCTAATGCATATGAGCTACTGGAAGGCAAAATGGTAAATTGTTGTGGGTCATGCATATTTAGCAAGACCTCTCATCCAGAAGGTAACCTGTGTCCTTAGAGGCACGTGAAAGTGGTAGGGGATCGGGATTTTTGCCAATTAATTCATTACATGCTTTCATACACATCAAAAATTTAGGGGAGACTTCGTCTATATATAGTTGAACCACCCGTATATGCCCCATTGTTTATGCGAGTTCTATAAAATTTCATGGCTCACATATATTTATGTTAGAATTAATACGTTTGGCCTCTTATTAGAAAAGTCTGCAGTCCTACTGATAAGATGGTAAAATATAGACTTGTGTCATTACTTTTATTGGGTTTTTTATGACTATCAAGATGTCCATCTTTTCAACATCATTTTCATTTGTTGCCTTAAATTGGGGGCACGTTTAGCTTTTAGCAATAATTCGTTGTAGTCTCATTTGGAAGGTTAACCAAATCCTGATGTGATGTCGTCCCTTTGGCCGATAAGGGCGGTCCATTTTAGCCTGTTTCGAGTCCTCCGAGTTAGTCCTAAAATAGACAAAACATCGTTCTAAGGAGGTCCTAGTTTATTCAAAACTTTGAGGTTGTCAATGTCTAGTAAATCCGTGGTTTGGGGTTAAAATTTTAGCGGTCAAAGTTGTTAAACTATTTATCGTACCTTACTTGACTATTAGGATCGACTATAAGCCTTATGTATACATGATCTTCTTCCTTTGAATAATTTGAGTTTTTGAATTTGATTTTTTAATAGAGTATCAGAGCTGAGTTTCTACAATCATCACACATCCTATTTATTTTACATATGTGTGGCTCCCTTTTTTTTTTCAATTGGACATGCTTTTTTCTTCCATATGATTGTAATGAAAAGTGGTGTTAAAATATCATGTCACCTCGCTTGGGTACTGAATTTGATAAGAGCTTATCTAAATGCGCTATCCCAACAATTTATATCTTATGCTTTTGGATTGGAACAATCAATGTATGTCTCAAGTTTTATATCACGAAAAACCTCAAACTGGTATACTTGTGACAAATTCACCCTTAGTTAGTTTTCATTAAATTTTACCTTTAAATTGCCGAATTGGATGACACGTAACAGTTAACGGGTATACAAATTTGAGATTTTATCTTTCCGTTTATCACAGGTTTACAAATTTGTAATTTTTCGTGGTATTAATCCAATTTTTTGGAGGATAAATTTGTCACAAGTGTATCATTTTAGGATTTTTGGTGATTAAAAAATTAGTTTGGGGTTGTTAGTTTGTAGGTTGTGCGGAAGTATGGTGTTCGATATCAATTATAGTTTGTGGCATGTGATGTGTGCAAGTGTATGTGTATAGTATTAGTTGATTTAGGAAAGGACAAGGGACAAAGTATATGGGATAAAGATAGTTTCACTCGTTTATAGAAATTATTTTACAAATATAGTTGGAGGAGGTGGTGTGGTGGAGGAGCATCATGATATGGAGTTTTCTGCCCATCTCCCCGCACACTCAAATGGTTGTATTACAAACCTATTTATAGGCATCATCCCCGACTCTAGAGGCTTTTGCCGACTCATGTTCTTCCCACATAGTCTTCAACTATGACTTCTTCTTGCATCATTTGTCTACCTAGAGTAGTCTAGATTGGACTAGATCTTCTCTTTGTATGCTGGTCACGTCCATGTAGAGAAGTCTAGATTGGACTAGAGATTTCTTTGTCAAAAATGGATCACAATTTCCAACATGGGAAAATCTGTCATATGTCACGCCCGCACTCCTCGGCGCGCCACATCCCTCGTAGAGGTCGATTTGTGTGCGATGTCCCAGGACGCGTCGCCGACCTAACACACAACACAGAGATTTAAAACACATGCGGAAGCAACACAATACTCGAATAGTTCTGAACCAAATAACCAAGGATAGCCACTCAGCAAACAACATGAACAATTACACTTGCGTTGATACTGGGCACTAGACACGATATTCAAATACAGCCCATGCTCAAAAATCAAAAGCAGTTCAAGGCCACTACAACTAGTTGGGGACTCCTCCCAAAAACGCTTCGGTATGCCTGCCATCCTCAAGGCTGGGGGTCTGAAAATGTGGTTTAAACAACAATGAGAATAATCTCAGTGAGTAATTCCCTAAACCTAAACTAGGCTAACATGCACCTCCTGACAGGTTAATTAAACACGCTAAGCAATGTATCATTAAATAACCATAAGTTTCAAGGCCCGCGGCCTAAATCGTTTATATTCTAGCCCTACAGGTTAGGCAATTTATCAAGAATAATCACGTGCAAACTGTGGTACAGGTACTTAAGAAACCATCTCGGCACACAATTGCCATTATCAGGAATAAATCAAATAATTCCGACCCGAAGGCCACGACCCTAAGGCCAACAATAGTTGAACTGACCCGAAGGCCATGACCCGAAAGTCACAGTTTGTTCTGACCCGAAGGCCACAATTTATTCCGTCCCGAAGGCCCGACCCGAAGGCCACAGTTTATTCCGACTCGAAGGCCCGACCCGAAGGCCACAGTTTATTCTGACCCGAAGGCCATAATATTCACGTCAGGTACGCGCAATTTTGCACTCACAATTCCAACCATATCGAGACATAATATGTGAAATCACATGTAATGGAATCATACAAGTCCCAACGCCAATATGTGCCCATGCTTAGCATGCAAAAATGCGTGTGTCTGCAGTTCCACTCTCAAGCAACACTGCGACTTCCAACAAGCATGCAAATCCACTCATAGACATGTAATTAAATCATGTCAAGTCGTCTCTATCAATGCCATGACAGGTTCTAGTAGCAATTCAATATATTTAACTTAGTCATAACATACCCTAATAATACAGTTTAAATGCAATTAAGCTTAAACACACCAATGGCACATAATTCTCGTAAATGACCTATCCAAGTTCACAAATTCGGGTCCACTTTACTACTTCCTTTCTCGGCCCATCAAGGAACGCAACATAACATCCCCACATTCATCACCAATGAGCCCACATATCAGCCACTAAACGAGTAATCACGGCATATTTAGAATTTCTTTAATTAAGTCCTAAATAATCCGAATTTAGGCTAATTAATCTCAATAATTCTTACCCATGAATAGCCCACCATAGGATGTTAAACCGCATCAAAATCGGCATCTAAAGCTTCCAATTCATCACATATATCATCACAATTAAGTCAGCCCACAAATCAAATCCTAAACCACTTAATTAACTTATAATCATTCGCGCCTCATCCCGATTCAGTATCAACATGGGCAGGCCCCACGCCGGTCACTCTAGGCCACTAAATATCCTCAAAATTTTCTATTTAACTCCCCAAAATATCATTTTGATCAGTCACCCATAATGCCAATTTAGGCGCGCATTAGAATCCGCATTCTAGACCCAAACTTACCTAAACTTGGGCCATTCCGATTCAATCCGTCCAACCATTGAACCGTGCCTCTCGGGCCACAAAACCTCCATTAATTTATCGCACTCAGCCCGTTGAATAGTCACAAAAACAACCACCACCCGGTCTATTAATTTCATCCACTAAATCTACCATTTTGTCCAAATCCCGACACCTATGCTTCGCCACATCACAGCACTATACGGGCCACTAAACCTTGACCAAATAATCATCCTCGATCACCAAAAACATCACAAAATCAACCCCTAACAGCAGCCATCATCTAACCCCTAAATTACCCTAAATTAACCCCTAAAATCCGTCTAAAAATGCAAATTGTTCTAATTAGGGTTTAGGGTCAAACTCACCGGATGTCTTAAGCTTGAAACGGCCGAACACGCGACGAAAAAGGGACTGGGCAGCAGTGTCCCTCGCCGGAACAGTGCAGCGAGTGGCAATTCTGGCAACGGCGCGAACGGCGGCGACGGACTAGACGATTCCACGGCTAAGATGGACACGGCAAGAGAGAGTGGGATGGCTGGACAAGGCTGGGTGAGGCAGTGGTGGTGGTGGGACAGCTCCGGCGGCGGCACCGGCGCTCCGGCGGCGGCACCGGGCGCACTGGGGCGGCACCGGCTCCGGCGGCGCGGCGCTCCGGCGAAGGCCTTCCACGGCCAAACAAGAGAAAGAGAGGGGGAGTGATGGCTGTGGGTGGAAGGGTTGCCGGCTGAGGAGAGGGGAACGGCGGCCCACGGCGACGACACTGGCGACCTCGCGGCGGCGACGGGGCGGTGCAGTGAGCTGCAGCGGCAGGGAGAGTCTAGAACAGGGGAAGCCTTGGGGGAGAGAAAGAAAAACAGAGGAAAGGGTGAGGGAGAGAGGACTCGGGACTGAGGGGGGTGCGGACTGGCGGTGGCTGGCCGGTCGAGCTGGCGACGGGCGAGCTGGCCGACGGCGGCCATGGGCGATCGGGCGCGGCGGTCTCGGTTCCGACGAGGGGCGGTCGTGGGCAGACAAAAGCCAGACGACGCGGTGCTAAGGGAGAGAGGAAAAAGGAAGCGGCTGGCGGCTGAGGCGAGGCGCGGCGGCCAGACGGCGCGCGGTGGCTGGGCTGGTAATCGGCGATGAGTTGCAGAGCAAAACCAAAAGCAGGAGCGTCGGGGGAAGCCAGGAAGGAGGAAGGAGGGTGAAGGAGAAGAAGAGAAAAGGAAAAGAAAAAAAAAAAAAGAAAGGAGAAAAAGAAAAAAAAAAAAAAAAAAAAGGAGAAAAAGGAAGAGAGAGAGATAGGTAGGTGGGGAGTAGGTGGGACTTGTCAGCCGCGTGAGTGGACCGGCGGAAAAGAGAGGGAGGAGAGAGAGAGAGAGAGAGAGAGAGAGAGGAAATAAAACAAATTAAACACATTCAAATATTAAACGCAAATCGAAGGTCCAAATTCAAAATTGAAAATGGTCTACTGGTCCAAAATAAGCCTCGCACATAAAAAGAAACAAAGCCAAATTAATTAAACCAAATTTTAACGAGAGAGGTCTACTAGTCCAAATTCGCACCTGGTCAAAAACTCCCATTTTTCCATTATTCCTGACAATCTCAACACTGGCTACAATAATATTGACACCGTCCAATTTATTTCGTCAATGGTCGGTTGTCAAAGTATGCTTTTTTCTCACGAAGCACCAACCGAACCCTAACTTATCTGCATAAATCAATGTTTTGACCAGAGCCAGTTTGTTCCAATGCTCCACCACAAAAAGTTCTATATAACAGTGCAATTTGGTAACGCCTCATATGAGTAATAGCACATAACAGATCACCTGAAATCCAATCAAAGCCATGAGAAATCCTCTTCTCTTGCTATGTTTCTCACTGTTCTTATCTTTTTCACTTGCATCTTCAGTTCGCCTTAATTTGCTTGAAGGCTCCTCCCTTTCAGTCGATAAACCTGATGATATTTTGGCATCGGAAGACGGTGCTTTTTCTGCAGGCTTTCATTCGGTTGGAGAAAACGCTTATTGCTTTGCCATATGGTTCAGCAAACCATCTTGTAGTATCTATAACTGCACCGTAGTTTGGATGGCAAACCGCGACCAGCCTGTCAACGGAAGATCCTCAAAGCTTTCTTTAAGAAAGAATGGTGACCTTGTACTGATCGATGCTGATCGTGCGGTTGTTTGGGCCACAAGCACAGGTTCACCCTCCCAGTCATCAATGAAGTTGCTGCAACTCCTTGACACGGGCAATCTTGTCCTTCGTGACAAACAGCATGTTGTTTCGTGGCAAAGCTTTGACTCCCCAACCAACACGCTTCTTCCAGACCAAAAGCTCACCCCAGACACACCGCTCGTTTCCTATCGAAGCAAGAACAACGTTTCTTCTGGCTATTACAGGCTTTACTTTGACAACGATAACCTTCTTCGTCTTCTTTTCAGTGGCCCTAAGATTAGAAGTGTCTATTGGCCAGATCCATGGCTTAAAAGTTGGGACGCTGGAAGAACAACTTATAATGATAGTAGATTTGCAATGCTTGATCCTTATGGGTATTTCGTTTCATCAGATAATTTGACTTTCTTAACAGCTGATTACGGCACAAAAATTCAGAGGAGATTGACGGTTGATCACGATGGTAGTATTCGGGTTTACAGTCGATCTGAGGGAGGGGAATGGATGGTTTCATGGCAAGCCTTTTTCTGACCCATGCACAGTTCATGGCATTTGTGGACCTAATAGCCTGTGTACATACCATCCTAGCGAGGGAAGAAGTTGCATTTGTGTTCCGGGATATGAGTGGGAAAACCTTTATGACTGGACTCAAGGATGCAAACCCAGATTCAACAGCTTCTGTGATAGCAAAGTCGAGACCGAATTCGTCGAGTTACCACATTCTGATTTTTACGGGTACGACAAAGGCTTCTTCCCAGGTTATACTCTGGAGATGTGCAAGAAGTTATGTTTGGATTTGTGTAATTGCTTAGGTTTCCAGTATAAATTCTTTAACTGTTACCCCAAGTTATTGTTGTTAAATGGCCGTTATTCACCCAGTGTTGATGGGGGCATCCACTTCAAGCTCCCAAAATTCAATCTCTCCTCTTACGACGTACCGAAAATAGAATATGCAACTCTGCAATGTACTGCCAAAGAAATTATGTTACCAAGGACATTTCTAAAAAGACAAAGGAGTTGGGCAGTCAAGATTTTGCTCATTTCTGCTGGGGCAATAGCTGGATTGGAGGCGATATTGGTACTCATGGTTTGGTTCTTCTTATATAGAACCCGCCCAGAGAAAGGTAGGGCTCACTTCGATGGATACCATGCAGGGCTGACTGGATTCCGACGGTTCACGTACGATGAGCTAAAGAAGGCAACACGGAATTTCAGCGAAGAAATTGGAAGAGGAAGTGGAGGAATTGTATACAAGGCCGTACTGTCAGATTGCAGGGTTGCAGCGGTCAAGCGGCTCAATGAGGCTAACCAAGGAGAGAATGAGTTTCTCGCAGAAGTGAGCACCATAGGAAATCTTAACCACATGAACTTGATTGACATGTGGGGTTACTGCGCACAAGGAAAGCACAGGCTTTTGATCTACGAATTCATGGAACACGGTTCGTTAGCAGAAAATTTGTCATCTCCAACTGAACTCGATTGGAACAAGAGGTTTGAAATTGCCTTAGGGTCAGCCAGGGGACTCGCTTATCTTCATGAAGAGTGCTTGGAATGGGTTCTTCATTGTGATGTGAAACCACAAAACATACTACTTGATTCCACATACCAACCCAAGGTGGCGGATTTCGGACTCTCTAAACTACTCAAGAGAGGGGCCTCAAGAACTCGAGCTTCTCAAAGATCCGAGGGACAAGAGGCTACATGGCTCCCGAATGGATTTACAACTTCCCAATCACCTCCAAAGTGGATGTGTATAGCTATGGGATTGTCTTGTTGGAGCTGGTGACTGGCAGGAGTCCAACTGGAGAGTATGAAAAGATTGAGGCTAGTGATGTGGAGGAGAATCAAACATTGACTTCGTGGGTGCGAGAGAAGAAGAGACTCGGAGTTCCACTGCAGACGTTGATAGAGGAAATTGTGGATCCAAGCGTAAGAGGGGAAGATGACATTATGAAGATTGAAATTTTAATTGCAGTGGCTTTTAAGTGCGTGGAAGAAGACCGAGATGCAAGACCCACCATGAGCCAAGTGGCTGAGATGCTTCTACGTTGTGAAGAAGATGTGTAGTCAGAAAATGATACAAGCCAGGGTCCTTAGTTGTGTCTACATATGTCATCGATCCATATACAATCATAGGGTCATAGTCATTACATATCTACAGGTATAAGGCAGTAGTTTCGGGATGTAATCCTTTTGGATGTACGAAATCATGAAAGTTAGTGTCACTTTGCCTGTGTGCCCTTTGCATATTGCCTTCAATTGAAAGCGACATTGTAGAAGCAAATATACTAGTTATAGTTAAGGCCGAAGCCGAGAAAATGCTCGCTGCTATGTTCGTCGCGTGACAATCAACTTCAATTCTGTGATTGCCACATGGTGTACACACACTAATTAAATTAGCATTACTTTAGTGATTTGCCATCCTCAACTTTTATCACCAACTAATTTAAATAAAAAATGGATCAAAAGAAAGTATCTTCAAATGTATTCTTAAATGTATTCCATCAGAACAACAATTGCAACTTTTTTGAAAGTTCACATTTTATCTAGTTTTATGTTTAAAAATCCACTGTTGACACCTAAATTTTTTGAGTTTCCCATGTAGTCTTTTATCACATAAAAGTTAGCGGTTGAAGTCAACCGTTCAAAAAATTTGATACCGCATTGTTTAATTTTGTTGTATTTATTTGCATTAGGCACTTATAGTATTAACATGTTTAGCATTATGCATATTTGCATCAAGTCAGCCATGGGTGCTCGTATTAATTCCAAAATCGCGGAAATTTGAATGAAACCTTGATCAAAGATTTCAATCAAACTGAGCTGGCTGAATTTGGGGATTTTGAGGAATGCTTGGATTCTAAAGATCAATCAATGAAGCTTTCAAGGAAAAAGAATTTGGAGATGGGGATAGAGATTGGCCGAGGGATCTTGCAAAGCGTGATTGGTGAAAGAGTGAATTTCCTTGATGAATAAAGACCGTCCTGAAGGCAGTAGCTTCACACCATTTTGGAAAGGGATTTTCTTACTCTAAATCAATCAGAGAGATATTCTCTCCAGCCAGCTAAACGGAGGAATTCTTGGGATATTTTTCCGTGATTGATAAGTTCACGGCTGAAGACAAAGGAAAGCGCGACAATTGAGAGGCGAAATCGGTGAAACAGACATCAATAAAAGGATAAAATCAAAGTAAGGAGCTAATTGGAATGTGCAAATGGGCTGGCCAAAATCGTGGAATGTCGTGAATCAAGGGAAGAGAAAAGGAAACTTAAAGATTTGCAGTCCCTAGAGCCACTATCAAAGGGCACCTTCAGTCAAGAACAACCCGGGGAGGGGGGTGAGAAGAAGATATAGAGGAGCTCGTAATAGAGAGAGATCCAAATATGTAAGAGACAAAGTAGTTCTTCTCTGTGGCTGTTGTTCTACCATCTCCCTTTCTCCATGATTTGCAGCAAATTCCTTTGTTCCAGTGAGCTTCTCATCAGCCCGATTGCGTCGCTCTTGCTGCTCATTGATGCTGTGTCGCTGCTGTTTGCTGCGGCATCGCTGCTGTTCGCCATTGTTCATTGCTCATTGCTGTGTCGCTGCTGTTCATCGTTGTTCGCTGCTCACTGCTGCTCACTGTTGCTGCTCGTTGCCGTTCGCTACTCACTGCTAATCGTCATTGCTGCTCCTTGTTTGCTGTTGTTTAACTGTTGTTCGTCGCTGACACTTGCTGCTCGCTGCTGTGTCACTGTTGCTGCTACTCACTATTGTTCGTTGCTGCTGCCCATTACAGTTTGCTGCTGCTGCGCTCCTCTTCTTGCTCGTTGCGTCCTTGTGCCTTCACTTCGGATCGACTTCTCGTGGAAAACTCTAACCAAGTCCATCCGCGAAGCCTTGCTTATTCTTGCCGTCATTGCAGCTGCTTACTACCATGACTGTCTTGCTAATGAATTGTTGCTAGTGCCTCCTTAAGCCCACTGTTGCTGCCTTTCGTGACTCATGAAGTCTGTCCTCGGGGAAATCCTAAATAAGGTAGTCAAGGTTTGACAAATCTCATGTAATAGTTTCATTTTAATATATAGTTTTCAAACACATGATATTTAGTGATGAAGCTTTAGAGTGTTATGGTTGTTTCAGTGCATCAACAAAGACATATTTGGCTCTCGAACCTTTAGACACTAAGGTCAAACCTTAATATTGTCTTGCGTGGATTGCTATGGTTGAGTACGTTATCAATGACATGATTAATTCGGACGTTTTTAGTGCGCACATTTACACTCTAGGTTTTCATATTAGGGCCATGCATGGTTAGTCTCGTAACACATATAGGTTTTGAATATGCTAGTTTTAGAATACATGTAGATTCAGGTTAGTTCATAGCTTTCATAAAAAAAAATCAAATAAAAATGTTATTTAGAATCATTTAGATTGCATGTAGACCTAGGTTAATTAGGGTTATGTCATACAACGCATGTCATTTAGAACTAAGTTTCAATAATCGCATCATGTACATAGTTTTAGTTATTACATCACATGCATCGTCCCCATTGCATATAGTTTAATAATAGTGGATAGTTCATTAGGCCACATTAAAGTCTGTTTGCATAACTTTCTAAAGTAATAGTTTGCAGAGATCTCGTGGTGATGGATAGTGATACGCTTTGCTTTCTTGGTGTGTTCAGGTTCTTAAAATTTTTTGCAATCTATTTACTGTTTGATTACCGGGTGTTGCTTTCCTGAGTGTGCACCTGTATGATCACCGCTCACATATTAGTGGCATAAGTAAGAAATGGATAATAACTGCATGCAAAACATTTTTGAAATAAAGAGAAAAGGTACCGATAGGGCGTTAGATTAATCTAGCGTAACCAAGTCCCCGAATTCATGACTCTTTGGTTCGCAGAAGTAAAATGTACTCCCACATTTTACTTGGGTGTCTAATTAACCCATAACCGATTAGTGGCAGCTCCAAAAGGTAAGTTTAATTATATGGCGAATTGAGTACCAAGTTGCGGTTGGATGGGCTCGGGAGAGTTCGCACTAAACTTGAACGATTGCCTTGTAAGAGGAACCTTCGTTCCCGTTTAGTAAATCCGTTAGCCATCTCCTGGTGGTTCACCTCTGGGAAAGTCACGACATCCACTTATTCCAAATATTACTTTTGTGGTTTGATGCATATTTGTTAAGCACAAACATGAAAACGACAGTAGTTTTTTCCAAAATCCATTTAATTTGAAATCAAGATACATTAAAAAAAATTTAATTACAAATAAGTGCGTGAGTTTTAATTTATTGGTTTATTATTCATAAATTAGTCAAATACATCAATTCAATTTTACAATTATCCAAGTGAAATTAAAATAGAGTGAATATTGTTAAATCCAATATTATGGAGAATCA
Organism: Syzygium grande; assembly: GCA_024733475.1. NCBI lineage: Eukaryota > Viridiplantae > Streptophyta > Magnoliopsida > Myrtales > Myrtaceae > Syzygium > Syzygium grande. Next base: position 20,876,298 of record JAMXDD010000006.1, on the reverse strand, counting down.
ACCAAGCATGTTTTAAAGGCAGGAAAATTATCCAAAAAGTCCTAAACTTATTGTACGACAGCCAATTCAATCCTAAACCTTTCAATGTTACCAATTCAATCCTGTAATAGCCCGAATTTTGGTGTAATTCCGGGATCAATAAAATTGGCATTATTCCGCATTTCATTTTAGTAAGTCTCGCTTAGAGCTGATCACTCTCGGTATACTAACCTATGGGATATGGCTAACTAGGGAAACGGTATGTGGACTAGGGACCCGATCGCGAATTGGGCACCGATCTCGGGAAAAGACGAGAAAATATTTTGGACTAATGTAGGCCGATCTTAGGAAAGGTAACGAATTTGGTTTGGCCAAGGCTAACGTTTTACACTCGGATCGTAGGTGATTCTGCATGATCGAAAAGTGCACGTGGCCAACCAGTCCTAAAACTTAAACCGAACAATGGTGGCCTCTGGGACTAGTAATAATTTCTCATTCTCTCAATGATCGGGACCATTATGACTTGGATAACCCTAGGTCGATACGTGTATGTCCTAAACAGACGTCCGTTAGTGTGAGATCCTGAAATTTGAAAATTAATGAGTTTTGGTCACGAAATTGGACCCAGACTTCGATATCGATTTTCGAAGACTTGTACAGCTATTTTCATGATTCTAATGTCATATTATATTAGCCACACACGTTTGGAGTCAGTCTGGTCGAACAATGAAATTTCGACCCGGAAGTCAAAAATTACGATTTTGCCCCTCGGGACACCGACTTGGATTTTGAGGCTGTATGAGGTTATTTTTCGACGCCAATGCCATTTTAGGGTGGCCACATGCATTTAGAGTTGTTTCGATAAAAATTTGAATTTTGGCTTGGAAGTGAAAAATAATATTATTTTATTTTTAGGACTCCGTATTTATTTTCGAGGGCTTAAAGGGCTGTTTTTGCGATTCCGATACTATATTATGTTGGCCACACCCATTTGGAGTTGATCTAGCCAAAAATTGGAATTTCGTCCTGAGATAGGAAAAATGATCATTTTGCCCCTGGCTATTTTTGGATTCCGAATTTTAGAAAAATTTTGGGATAATTATTGAGGGTTTATCAACTTAATTATTGGGGCTAATGACCTTTTTGCCCATCCATTATTGGATTGTGATGAATTAGGGCCGTAGGATTAAGGGTATTTTGGTCAAAACCGTCGGATTGGCGACACGTGGCGCCTCAAGCCTCAATATTTGACCGCCCTTGGACCAGACTCTCTCTCTTCTCCCCCTCATTCAGCCAGAACACCCTAGATCAGCCCCCTCCTCCACCGTTCTCTCTCTCTCTCAGCCATTTTTCGCCGAAGCACCGTCGGAGCCACCGTTTGCCAGAGCTGCTGGTCGCCGATACTGCCGCCGCTGCTGCTGCTATCCAACCACCACCCACCAGCATCACCACCCTCACCCGTCCCTCTCTTTCTCTCTCTTTTTCTCTCTCTTTTCCGTCCGGCAAGAAGGGCTGCCGGAGCTTAAACGATCGGGCTGCTGCCGCCGTGAGCCACCAGCCATCCATACGTCGCCATACATCACTGTCCGTACAGTGTCCTCGTATGGTTCCGTACAGTGTCCGTACGCCGTCCGCTGAAAATGTCGCCGCCGATTCCATTGTTCACCGGTGATCGGCCGTCGTTTCTTGTCGTCGTGGTCCAAGATTAAGTGAGTATACCTCCTAAACCTGGATTAGGACTGATAGTGTGATTTTCTAGACTGGCTTAGGTATTATCGGTGTATTTTGGATTGGCTTGGGTAGTATCAATGTATAATTCGGACTAGATTGAGAATGGTTTGATGGAAATAAAATCCAAGGAAATTAATGGGATTATTATGGATAATTATTGGACCCGGATTGGGGAAATAGTGGCTGTCCGTATTCTTGAGGAATGTACCGGATTATGTCGAATAGCAAGAATTGTTAGCTGGATAACCGGGATTACCCGAGGTGATTGGTTGTTGACTGATGGGTGCTTAATTGTGAAATGTTATGTTGTGTGCTCGTGTGGCTAAATCGTGCGGAGTGTGATTGACCAATTGATGGCTTGAATTGTGTATTGGAAATTGAGCCGCACGATATTAATTGGCCAAGTGAGCATGCAATTTATGAATTGAGCACTGTGTGGTGATTTCGATTTGACTGAGTGCCTGTGATTTATTAATGCTCATGTTGCATTATGTTGCATTTCATGGACACGCATTGGGTGTGCCGAAAATGAGGCGTGTGACGAAATTGTGCGAGATTGCGTATCTGACATGAGCATGTGATCACCTAATTATGCCATGATACGTTTTACGCGGGGCCCAGATAAAATTGGCAAGGTGCTGTGTGATCACTTAAGGGCTTTTGGGCTGATGCCGTCCTTATGCACTTTGTAGCAGGACGATGCCCGGTACGTCTGGATGACGATCAGTTTCATGCACTTTGTAGCAGGCTCAGGTTCGTAAGGAGATCAGTGTTGCGCCTTATGCACTTTGTAGCAGGCTAGAGACACTGGGCCAGATCGATGTTGCGCCTCATACACTTTATAGCAGGCTATATACACCGGGCCGGGAATTGTGTAGACTCGAGTCGTAATAAATATTAATAATCAAGTTGGAGTGCATTGTGAACCAAAATGAGAATATGGCATGAGCATGTGGGTGTGGCATGAGCATGTGTGTAGCATGTGTGACTAGTGTATTCATGCATATGCTTTGAGGATGTAATGATCTGCCTAACTTGCAAGGTATTTATTATGTTGTATTTGGACTGAGGACCCAGGTTATTATTTGTGTGTTGCATGGTTTTACCTATCAGGAGAGTACATGTTAGCCTAGTCTAGGTTTAGGTGTTATACTCACTGAGATTCGTCTCACGGTTGTAATAACCCACATTTTCAGACCCCCAGCTGTAGGGATGCCGAATCCGCCACTTTTTGGAATACCTGTACAGATACACCAATATACCAGTACATATCCCACAGGAAACGGGGAATCTTATGTGAGATACCGATCCGTGGTGTTTGTGAATGTGGGAGAGTATTTTCATCAGACGCAGGAATACGTGGCTTAGTGCTTGCGAGATGCAGACGGAAAACCTTGGGTAACCCCTTAGGACTTTTGATGTGCCAATTGACCAAGATAGATTGATGATTCCACGAATGGCTGATGGTGAGATAGTCAATCCTCAAGACGTGTATGACGTAGACGGCGTGGATGAGCCCATGCATGGGGAGCCTCAAGCAATCGCCGAAGATCCTGATCAGCTCGAAGACGAAGAAGAGGAATTTGAAGACATGGACATAAATGACGAGGAAGAAGTTGGAGAGGTCGCCGAGGTGGGGTCCGATGTAGAGATAGGAGCTGAGGAAGATGACGAGTTAAGTCTTTATCTGGACTCGGAGTTAGAGCTAGATTCGGAGGACGAGAGGATCGCAGCCGAGGATATGGAGTTAGAGGAGTCGAAACCCTCGAAGGAGTCTTCAGAGGAACCGTTGGGCAATTCGTCGGAGTCCTCGAACCCTGACTGGGAGCCCTAGAGCAGGCCGGTACCCTAGGAAGCGAAGACCGTCTCTTTTTGAATGGCGATCCTACCCTAGTTAGCCTAACCACCAGTGCCACTTACCCTTTTTGATATAGTGACAGTTGTCTACTGATGTTGAGGATTTTGGGGTTGTACAAATGGATAGTGTAAAAAGGTTTTTTCTATATTAGCATAAGTGTATATTCTTGTTTGATGGCTGTTCTACCTTGGTCTCACGTGTGTTGTTCTGTACGGATGTATATATAGTTATATACGTTGTTTCCGCATGTGCCTTATCTCTGATTTGAGTGTGTTGAGTCGGCGATGCATCCTGGGAGTGTTGCATCACAATCGATCGGTGGTGGGATGCTCGCACTTCGTGGGGTACGGGGCGTGACAAGTCCTAAACCTTTTAAAAAGTTGCCAATTCAGTCCTAAACATGTCAATCGTACCAATTTAGTTATAAACCTATTGACTATTTGCCAATTTAGTCATGTCACGACCGACCTCTGGCTTTTTGGCATAAAAAGGGGGGTCTCGTTTGGTACGTGCTAAGTTTATGTCTAGGACTTAATTCAGGCTCTCTCAAGCCCATACCATATCGCGACTTAAGGTTTAAGTTTTTAACCTACAAGTGATTTTTATTTAGGAGTCACCACTAATCGGTTTGGGGTAAGTCGATTAGACATCTAAGTAAAGTGACAAGAGAATCATTCTACTCCTATGAACCAGAGATTAAATGAGTTCGGGAGATTTGGTTACGCTAGTTGAATAACTAGTGTCCTTTCAGTACCTTTTTACCCTATTCATTTCAGAAAATATTTGTCAGTTAATTTGGATTGATTTTATGACATTTCTCCTAATATGTGAGGTGATCAAATGAGTACTCAATCATTAACGATTAGCAATCAAGATAGATATGCAACCTAGGCCTTTAACCCTAACTAAGGCGATAGCATTCAAAATACAATAATTTGTGCAATTATATTCTAATTAAAAATAACATGCATAATAATATTACAACAATAGTGAAAATAACATGCCAAATACTATCGTATAGCCCTATAGGATTATCCGATTTAAACATGATCAATAATCAAATAATTCACATGATTTAGAAAAATATTCAAAAAAAATGCTAATTTCTAAACTATTTCCTAATTTTAAAAGAATAAAAAAATTATATATTTTTATCATTTTTTAGAGATGATAATAATAATAATAAATATGGCAAAAATTTTAATTTTTTAAAATTTTGTTGAAAATATTTTTTTAAAATAAAATATAATAATCAAACCGGGTTGGGTCGGCAAACCTGGGTCGGGTCAAATCCGACCTAGGTCAACGAATCCGGTCCAAAGCGTTGATCCGAGTCGGATCTTCGAATCTGAACTAGGTCAAGCAGTCAACTTGAATTGCTGACCTTGATCATGATCTAGGTCAAGTCGGTTCTCGCATGCACAAGCACGCGGGGATGCCGGCCGAGCGAAAATCGACTGTTTGTTGGCCAACCCATGCTGGCTCCGGCCTAAATCTGGCCTCTAAGGACTACCAATGAGCTCCTACAGCCATTTAGCTTGCTGGCCAGCGAGCAAAATCAAATCGGCCTCGTTGAGGCATTTCGTCGAGCACCTAGCGTGCAGAGACAAAATGAAGCAACTTTGACCTACTTCGGGGCTTCGGCATCTTCCGACAACCTACTCTTACCTTTGATGATGACATATGGACTACGAGGAATGACGATATGGACCCGGATTCGTGCGAAATAGTTGGTGCGAGTCTTGGCCAAATCTTACTAAAAAACAGGGGCAAACAGGGCTTTGGTGAGATCAGGAAGACTCATCGATCGGTACCGCTTCGGGAGGGATCTCCGATCATCCTGCTAGCAATGATAGGGTTGCTGGTACTCCTCGGCGACCTGTAGACTTTCTCATTTAGCTCTCAAATCTCTGAAAATCTCTCTCTCTCTCTCTCTCTCTCTCTCTCTCTCTCTCTCTCTCTCTATCTGTTATGCCTTAAACCCTCCCCTCTCTCCGTCTATTCTCCGACTTTTATAGGGGTCGTTGGCTACCTATCCCACCCCAGAAGTCATGGCCTTAATGGCCTTGCATCAGTCATAGATGGAGCCATGACTGCGGTGGCCACCCTAGGCCGGCAAGAAGGGAAAGTGCACCTCTGCTTCTTGACTTCCATGGCCACCAAAAGGGGAAGAGGAGAGGGGGAGAGACTGGGAAAGGGGGAGGGATTGAACTGGCCATTAATGGCCTCCTTTGCTGCTCCCTTACCTACCTGTTGTGGCTGATAGGGATGTTAAGGTTTTTCCATCGTCTGTTGGCTCGACGGTCAGAAATAGAGGAAGACAGAGGAGGAAGATCAGCAATAAGGAGAGAAGGAAAAGGAAGAGCTGGGCTGGGCCAAGCTTAGCTCACACGGAGGGGAGAGAAAAAAAAAAAAGGAGCAGGCTGAGCCATGAGGGGGGAAGAAGAAAGGGCCGGGTTGACCCGGTCCGACCCGATTTTTTTAAATTTTATATATATATTTTTAAAAAATTATAATTTTATAATTTCTTTTGGAATTTAATTAAGAAAATATGCTCTAATAGGCCCTATTAATGCAAATGTGCCTAACGTCTATATGTAATGCAATTAGAAAAAAAAATAATATATTTTTTGTTTTAGGAATTGATTAAGAAATTAACTCCTAAATTTTGCATATTTAATTTTGGACAAAAATTAGAAAATAGGTGTAATTAGCTGCCCCTCTTTGAAGGCGAGCTCACGAAAGTTGAGCTCGTAGAGATTGCATTCAAAGATAAAATTATACCTAAATTTGGCCCATGCATGTACGATGAATGCTATTTTTGGCAGGATCATGAGTCTTATTTTTTATGATGCAATATAAGATTATGCATGTTAAAGCAAATAAAGACATACCTGAAGCTACTTACCTTGCCAAGAGGGTAGAATAATTCTAGGTAGTTGATATTATATGTCAAGGACCCGAACCTATCTTCAATCGCCTTGACTGGATTTCGTTTATCTAGGACCTAGATCTATCTTCGGTCACCTTGACAAGATTTTATTTGTCTAGAACCGAATCTATCTTCAGTCACCTTGATAGGGTTTTGCTTTGTTGAAGTACCCGCATCTTATCAAAGGTACCTGAAAAAGCTTGATGTGAATAGAGGGGGTCGATCCTATGTTCAGGGGGTATCATAATAATCGTAGGTACCTAGTGAACAAAGAGGTTAGTCTAATGTTCGAAGGGTACCATAATAATCATAGGCACGTGGTGAAGAGAAGGGTCAGCCCAATGTTCGAGGGATACCATAACAATCATAGATACGTGAATTTTTGGAACCAGACATAGGTAGAAGATACTTACCTGGGCACGTTCCTGCCTCTTGAGGGCATGTCTCTGGTCAGACAAGTTTTCGTATAAGAGTGTATATATATATATATATATTCATCGAAGAAATAGATAATTAAGGCTATTCTAGAATACATACATCTTTTGAAATATCTTAGTTACATCTTGCATAACGAGAAATGCTTTTCTTTTTCAAAGAAATACATAATTTTCCTTCTGGGTGGTTTGAAAAGAGTTTTGATAAAATAACTGGGGTTACTTACCCGAAGGTTTGATAAATCATCTACTGAATAATCGACCTTTATCGGGACACATCACTAGGGATAGTAAAGACGGCTTCTCCAATGCTCTAATTTTCGTGGCATACCACTAATGAGAAAGGAAAACTCTGGGCACACGAAAACATGTTGTGTCAGTTCCACTTGTGGAACAGGAGTGCTACTTTTGGTATCTGAACTTCTTCTAGGATACACGGCTAGAGAATAAGAAGGGACCTTGAGTCACGAAAGAACGTCAAGGCAATGAGGGGACACTGGCCACAGACGCATGTCATGTTGGTCTTATTGAGGGGACATTAAGCTGCAGAAGCAGTGTCAATGAAAAGGGGAACTCGAGGCTGTTGGGGAACGCCATGTTGTTCTACGGGGAGAACATTTGAGAGTTTTTGGGACATCTTTGGAGATACACCAGGTCAGGCGCTCTTTGAGTCCTTGAGGATGTTTTACCTGTCAAAGATGATTAGAGCAAATATGCATACATTCATAAAGGATATAGACAAGCTATGCTATTCCAAAATGTGCATTTTGAAAGCTCATGATTTTGCCATGTTTGCATCGCCACATATCCACTCAAGGTAATTATCAATTGAGACAATTTTTGCTCACAAAGTGGACTTCTCTAGATTCTAAACGAGGGGCCTTCAATCAAAAAGGAATTTCCACTCGCTCTCATTTAAAAAGGAGTTGTTTGTCCCGACCATTAATGCGAAAATATTGTAAACACCTAATCTGACCGTCATTAAATCAACAAAGGCTCGAGTTTTCTCGCAAGTGGTATGATCTTATCAATGTGAGAGGTCTTTATTAGGATCGTAATCCGGGCTTGGTCAATGGCTTAACAAAGGAGACTATTTGAGTCAAGGCCAAGAAAGAAAATATTCTGCAATTATCTCTGAGTTTACAAGTCAAGAATCCTGCAAATTGATAAAGAAATAGTCTTGCTCGCACTCCCTTGAGCGATATTTATAAACATTTGAAATTCTATATTAATTCAAGTGCCCTAGTCAAGAGAGACTTCATGAGGGACGTAACGTAGGCTTGGCTCACAGGTTGAGAAACGAAAAGATCGTCAGGTTCAAAAATGTGTGTAAGGATGAGACTTGGTGATCATCTCGGCATTGTCACCAGTCTTTTTCTCCACAGTTAGGATCCTCTTGAAAATTCCCCAGGGTAGTTTCAAGCCCTTTTTTTAGTGGACTTTTGTTCAACAATTGCAAATTCGCTTGGAGATACAAGTTCCTTTGCTTTTTGTCTATGAGCATTGACCTCGTTTTTACTAGGCACACTACTTTTTTATGCCCCTAGTTTTCAGTTTTTCAGTTTTATCATTTTTTACTGTTTTTTTTTTGTTGTCATGAACTAACCTAGACAAGTTTGAACAAAATAATATTATTAGGCTCTTGGGGTCTTTATTTTCATTCGGCACTACGGACCATGATGCTTGAACTGTGGTGACCTTTGCCTTGCTCTAGTGTGGAAATGATCACCAATTGGATTTGTATGAAACAAAATCGAAGGCTCAATTGGGCTAGCAAGGGATACAAGAATATGGGATAGAAGAAGAAATGCTCTTCGTCGTTCTAGAGCACTTGAATTATCGTGAGAGTTCATATGTAATAAGAACACTTTAAGATTAATACAAGTGATAGCAAGAAAATTTCCATCCATTTTTCTCACCTTGCGATGTCGACTTACCTCCAGTTGCTCCAGTGTGGGGTGATTCTTGACAAGAGTAATTTGAAAGGAACCTCCAAATGTATGGGCTCAACATATTTAAGCAAAGGATCGTCGATAGTATATGGAGTAGAGAAATGAATTGCCTCTCATCATTTTAGCTACAGTACCTTATGCGAGAAATCTCTTTACCTTGTAGACATGAAATTTTTTCACTCGTCTCATCAGGGATCAGTAATGAGGATGTGTATGGACTAAGGATTGTCTTTCATCATCCTGACACATCTCGTTCAGCATACACGAGCAGTTCGACATTATTCGTCGAATTGTCAATATTTTTACGTAGAATTGATGAATTAAACAGGTAAAATTACCGTGCAAAATTCCTTTCTAAAAGACATGCGATGCGTTTAGGGGACGATTAAGCGTCTATTTGTTTTAAATTGCTTCCTCTTTCTTTGATTCTTTCTACTCTTATAAAAAAAAGAGTTTCAAGGGAAATAAATGCTTACCTGTGCTGCAGCGGCGATAAGGGGAACTTACCAGGTAATAAGAAAGACCGTGTTAATGAATGACTCTTTGAGGGATAAAAATTGGGAACGATTCAACATTTCCCTTCGTGTCTCCCTTCACTTGTGTTTAAGCTGGCAATTCCTTGAGCTTTCTTGAATGTCAACAATTTCTGTTAAGAATAACATGAGCTCATGTTAGCAATAAGATGATTGAAGGTAAATTGAGAACGATACAAATTACCCTTTTTCTTTTTTTTTTTTGCCTTCAAAGCTATCAGAGTCTTTTCTTTTAAAACTCCTTTCATGGTTGGTCTTGAAGCTCGAATGAAATCCTCTATAATTAAGGGTACTCCCAATTAGACGGTCTTATTCTCAACATATGTTGTGTCAATACGGTTCCGGCACGTTGAGGAACTTCTCGAGAATTATCTGATTCTTAAGTGCACAAGGCATGTGTAATTGCTTGCGTAGAGATTTTCGCAGCAAAGCCAATTTATACTTTAAATGTCTTCGACTGATGTGAGCATCACTATTGTGGAGACTTCCATGGTTGTCAAGATCGGCCTCGATGCCATTTTGTCATATACAAAGTCCTTTTTAGTTGAACTCACTACTAGGGGTACCCTCATCAATATCTTTTCTGTCAATTCCCTTGTTATCAACGGGAATATAGAAGTTATTTCAAGGGTAATACTTCTTCACGGCATCAGAGTTGACCGAGTTGGAGAATTGACCTCCATCCATCTCGATCAGAATCAAAGTCTTTCCGGGGAGTGTCTTTTTCACGATATAGGGACCTTTGTAGTTTGGAGCGAACTTACCACCAAGTTGGGGGAATTGTGGTAGCACCTTTCTTAGGACAAGATCGCTTGCTGCGAAGTATCTTGGGCGGACCTTCCGATTGAACAACTTGACTACCCTCTGTTGATAGCATTGGCCATGACAAAGAGCCTTCAGCCGCTTTTTGTCGATCATATTCAACTGCTCCAGTCTTTACTGTTTCTAGTCTGCATCAAACAGTTTTACTTAGGACAATACTTGCAGCGAGGGGATTTCTATCTCAACAAGCAGGACTGCTTCCATGCCGTACACCAAGGAAAAAGGAGTTGCCCCGGTAGAAGTTCGAATTAATGTTCGATATGCCATTAATGCAAAAGACAATCTTTCATGCTAATTTTGGTAGTTCTTAGCAGTTTTTGCTAAGATCTTTTTGATGTTTTTGTTAGCTGCCTCAACAGCTCTGTTCATTTGGGGATGGTAAGGAGACAAATTCATATGACTGATCTTGAATTCATTGAATAAATCATCAACAAGCTTGCTATTCAGATTCGTCTTGTTATTTGTAACAATGGCTTTAGGGATGCCATAGCGGGCGATTATATCTCGTTTTATGAATTTTGCCACGTTTCAAGTAGTGGCGTTGGATATGATGTGACTTCAATCCACTTGGAGAAGTAATCAATCACAACCAAAATGAACTGGTATCCATTTGAAGCTTTCGGGTTGATTGGGCTAATCACATTGATGCCCCCACATTGTAAATGGCCATGGCTCAGACAACTAATGTAATTTAGTTGGAGGGGCATTTATACTGTCTTCGTAGATCTAACAACGGTGACAATTTCAAATATGTCGAATGCAATCGCTTTTTAGGGGAAGGCAGTAATAACCCAGTCTCGTTTATTTTCTAGCCAGCATGTATCCATTCATGTGTGGACCGCATACTCCTTCATGCAATTCTTGCATAATTCTCATTGCTTCAGTTGCGTCCACACATCTCAGTATGATAGAATTATAGGATCTCTTGTACAGGTTCTCACCATTGACGAAGAATTTTGTTGCCATGTTCATTATGTACCTTATGTCTGCAGGGGTACTCCCTTCAGGGAATTGCTACTCCTTAATGTAGTTCATGATATCATAATACCATGGTTTACAATCAAGTTCCTCGGTCACGGCCATGCAATAGGCTGGTCTGGTCAGGACTTCGATCTTCAGAGGTTCTATTTCCAACCCATTAGTGACCTATAACATAGATGATAGTATGGCCAATGCATTGGAAAATTGATTATGAGATCTAAATAGGTAGTCAAACGAGATCTCGTTAAATTCTATCATCAATTCTTCCAGATAGTCATGATAGGGTACTAGCTTAGCATCCTGAGTCTTCCATTCACCCACAATCTAGAGGATGATTAAGGTACAATCACCAAACACTTTTAGTTTGGTTATTTTCATGTCAATTGCTACTTATAGACCGAGAATACACGCTTTATACTCAGCTATATTGTTGGTGCAGGAAAATACCAATTTCGTGGCTACAGGATAATGTTGCCCATTTGGGGATATTAAGACTGGCCCGGTGCTAGAGCCAAATGGATTTATTACTCCATCGAAGAATAGGGTCCACATATGTTCTTTTGTCGATAAAATGCGATCATCTGGAAGATGATCCTCATGTGTTTCCCCAGGACATTGAGCTAGCATATTAGCGATCACTCAACCTTTCGCTGACTTCTACGATGATGTTTGGATGTCGAATTCCGAAATTAGAATATGCCATTTGGTTAATTTTCCCACTAATGCCATCCGGTTAAGCAAATACCAGATGCGGTCGTTTTTAGTTGCGAGAAATGTTTGATGGTGCAAAGTATATTGCCAGAGCCTATGTAATACCCATACCAATGCGACACACGTCTTTTCTTATTTGGAATAATTTTGTTCCAAAATGATGAATTTCCTACTCAAATAATAGATGGCCCGTTCTTTTCCATTATAGGAGTTGCTTTGGGCCAATAGGGCTCCCAACGATTCATTATGGATCGTGACATAGAAAGTTAGAGGATGTCCCGAAACTAACGGAACTAGTATAGGGGGATTTATCAAATACTGCTTCAATTTTTCAAACGCTTCTCAACAGTATTCATCCCAACTAATCTAAACGTCTTTCTTGAGAAGTTTGAAAAAGGGTTGTGCAGTCTTAGAGAGTTGAGAGATTAACCGTGAGATATAGTTCAACCTTTCCAAAAGGCTTTTGACCTCCCTTACTATGCAATGTAGTTCAACCTTCTCAACAGGCTTCTGACCTCCCTCATTGTGGATGCGGGCTTCAATTCACATATTGATTTGACTTTCGAGGAGTCGACCTCGATCCCTTTGCTACTCACGATGAACCCGAGTAATTTACCAGAGGTCACCCCAAACACTCACTTTGTAAGGCTCAAGCGTAACTTGAACTCGTGTAGCCGGCTGACTAGCTTCTACAGGGCTTTAACATGGTCCTCTCCGCATTTAGTCTTGGCGATCATGTCATCGACATAGACTATAATTTCTTTGTTCATCATGTCATGAAACAGAGTGACTATAGCACATTGGCACGTTGCCCCGCATTCTTCAAATCAAAAGGCATGACTTTATAGTAAAAGATTCTCCATGGAGCGATGAACGCCGTTTTCTCCTTGTCTTCGTTGTTCATCCTTGGTTGTACCCGAAGAATCCATCTATGAAAGAAAATAATTCGAATTCAGCATTGCTATCCATAAGGACATCTATGTGGGGGAGCAGAAAGTCGTCCTTCGAATTGGCCTTGTTCAAATCGCGGTAATCAACACAAACTCGAATCCGACCATCCTTCTTCTTCAATTGGCACAATGTTTGCTATCCAATTAGGGTATTGCGAAACCTCGATGAACTTTACTTTCAAGAGCTTCATCACTTCTTCTTCGATTTTTTTTGATAACTCGGGTTTGGTTCTTTGTAAACTTTGCTTCTTAGGAGGCATGTTGAGATTGGTAGACAAACTGTACTTGACAATTCGAGAATCTAGACCTGGCATATCAAAATAAGACCATGCGAAGACGTCTTGATAATCTTAGAGGAGAGCGATCAGACGTGTGGCCTACTCTTTAGAAAAGTTGGCCCCGATCTTCACTTCTTTTGGATAGTCAATACCATCCATATTGATAGCAACAGTGTTCTCGGTTGTAAAGGGCTTGATTTGTTTATATTGGTCTCAATTTCTTCGGATTTCAGTGGGATCATCATTTGAATTGTCAGAATCGCTGCTGTTGGCATCTACGGCATCTGGCTAGACCGTACTAACTCCCTTGCAAGTCACGAGATTATGCTTGGAATACAAGGTAGATTGATCAAAAAAACAAATGGGGTTATGAGCGTATATAGTTTTCCATTGTTCTTTTTCTTAAAACATTTTTGGAAGAAATAGTGAAATCCTTTGATTTTCAAAAAATTTAGAAACGAGGAAGCATGAGGTAGCCCAGGTCTCAGAATACTTTCCTTTACGTGGCTGGATATCATCAATGGGCCCGATTTGGGATACTATCTCATGCCCTCAAAACATTAGTTATTTACAACCCATGAATTTACAATCCCAAGAGAGGGAGATTGATTACAAGATAGGAAAGGAAGAGATTTTGATCTTAAAAGAAACCCTAGACTTACAGCTATAAATATGTGCTTTGTGCTTTCACAAAAGAAGTCTAACAATCAAGGTTAGACATATAGAGACTTTTTAGAATAAAAGAGGAGGGACATGTAGTCATTGGGTTTGTTCAGCAAGATTGGTAAGAAAATAGAATACCGAACCGATCGGACTCTTGGATCAAGACAAAGACAACTTAAGGCGTGGTTTTCGCAAAAATGGTGATCAAGTACTTGTTTTAGGTTGAAATGCATTGAAATTTTGAGGAGATCTCGACCGTACATAGTTCTTCAACCTCACTCAAGGAGTCGAGCAGATTAGAGATCTAGGGATTCAACCAAGAGCTACCAGGGATTACTTCACTTTTTTTTTCACCTACGTGGATTTGGTCCACAAACGGAGACTCGCCCGTCAAGCAACGTCAGATTCCTCCCTTCGGGATTAAGTGATCCCCTCTGTCGCACCTGGGAAGAGACTTTGACTGGGGCATGCTGTCAAGTCATTGGCCCCACCGAGTGGATGGTGCCAAATCTGCTATCTTTAAGCCACAGAGGACAAACGAATAAGATGCGTTAGGATTAAATATCCCCTTCTAATTTCCTATCGGGCATGCTTACAAGTACAACATCTTTTGTGTGTATCTAAAGGGAAAGAAGAAACCAACCAGATTCTTACTGATAATTTACACGCTCCACCATATTCACACACAGACGTTGCCCACACGGGGAGAGAGAGAAAGAGAGAGGGAGAGAGAGGGGTTGAAGGCGACATTCTTCGACTTTCTTAAGTATTCTTCGATGGGCATTTGCTTCTGAGTTGGAGTCGTGGAAAATTCCTGGGAAGTAGTTTTGTCTGTACATCGATGATTAGATTTACTACAAATAATTCGAATGCTGGAGTTTGTCTGCGACGGGATCCAATCGAGATAATGATCCTTGGTGCAATGTCATTGCGCAAGTCTTGATCTGCCCCAAGCCTCCAGATTCCGGAGAAAAATGGTTGGGATTATAAATAAGTCCCGATTAATTCTTCTTGCGTTGTCTTGATGTTCTACCTACTCTCTTTTAAGCACTCTCGGAGAAGCTGTATGCACAATGGTGACGATCAGGACAGCATTTACTCTTGAATCGTCTCTCTTTTCTCTATGTTTTGTTTCTTCAAGTAATGAGGAGATCAGCAGGGGTACTGCTTCTTGTAAAAAAAGCAAGACTAATGCTTGAGTAGTGTCGAAAGTCGGTCGTGTTTGATCAGATTTCCCATCCATCCTGATCTTAGTCGGTACTACGCAGGTTTGGAACTGAAGACAAGTTCGAGATCCCGTTGAAACTTCGAAACCCAGTGTGTTGATTTGCTTGGTCATAAAGATTAACTACTCATTTTAGTTTTCACAACTGATGCCAGCCCTTCTTCTAATTAATTAGTTCATACAGTGCAAAACTATAATCAAACTGATCTCCACCTTACTATGTGAGCTTTCCAACAGTTGGCCAACTCACCAAATTTCGGTGTCGATTGGCCACATCACACCGAGAAACATCTTAAGAACGTTTACACGAGAATTCTTCGCTCTTGATAACTTTTCGAGAAATATTAATCTAAGACAAATTTATAAAATTTGTAAAATAAGTGATAGCATCAAAACTTGTTATTAGGTGCTGAATTTAGCTAACTTGTTCAAAAGCTCATTTACAATCTACCACATTCTTAGTAATCCGCTTTAAAAGAGTCAATTTAGCAAAGCTCCCATTGCTCTTGCATCATTCCATGTTCCGTCACGGTATATGAAATTTCACCAATTTCATCCTCTCGCAACGGCAATAATAAACCTACTTTAGAACTAATTATTGGAAGATTCTGACGTAAAGGGAAAAAAAAAAACACTTAGCCCTTGGGATAATCTTTAGACGCCTTACTTTCTTCATGTTCTATAAAATTGATCTTATGTATAGCCATGGTAATTCATCAGAAGTTGGGGGTCTTTTTGTTTGAAATAAAACTATATTTTCAGAAAAATGTTTCTAATTTTCCGGTATTTTGATGATTGAAAAATAAGCGGTCAGTAGAAAAAAGTTTTCTGTTGACTGAGAAGCGCGGAACAAATCGGGAAAATGACTTCTCCTGCAGGCAAAAAGGAAATCATTTTCCGCAAGTGAAAACAATCACAAACAAGATCTTGTTGCGGGCGTAAATTCTCTCTCTCTCTCTCTCTCTCTCTCTCTCTCTCTCTCTCTCTCTCTCTCTCTCTCTCTCTAATTCTCTGATATGCCACATACTGATGTTCATAACAAAAGACACCATTAGATTTAATCTTTCCGAAATCTGTTTCTAAAAATTTTTCGTTGTATTCATTATTATTTTGTTGCACTGCCGAAAGGACGGCAAGAAGATGCTGAGTTTAAGTTTGTAGTTCAGTCTTTGCTAAATATAGATCCAGCCACTCCAAGAATATGACTAGATGATTTCTTTTTCCGATTGACCCTTGAGGTTGTAATTATCGAGCATCATAACACACACAGGTGGATCTAAGGGAGGCTAGCGGGTGCCATCGCCCTTGTCTCTCCATATGATTTTACTAAGTATTTTTACACTAATTTTCTTAATCACGAAGTGTGTTCTTTTCCCACGGATAAGATAGTACAACGTAGACTGATGTTACTACTTTTATAGGGTTTCTCATCACAATTACGACGGCCATCTCTTCAACGTCTTTGTCGTTTGTTGTCCTAATGTTGCGCGCACTTTTAGCTTTAATCAATAGTAAATTGTACACAATTAAGCTCTTAATACTCCAAAAGATGCGCCTTCCTATCGTTTTCTAGTGGGGGAACTTGCAAGTTTATCCCAAATCCTCATATGATGTCATCCCTTTGGCCATTGGGCCGGCCGGCCGGTCCATTGTAACTGGTTTCCAAGTACTCCCCATTCATCCTAAAGTGGACTCACCATTCAAAAGTGGCAAAACTTAAATATAGTCGCTCGAATATAATGAGGTCCTCATTCATTCAAAACTTTCAAGATTGTCGATGTCGAGCAAATTGATGATTCGGAATTAAAATTTCATATAAATATAATGAGCATTTTAATTAAGCACATATAAATTGCATTGGACTGGAACTAAGGGACTTTAAACGAGGGAGGTTTGAGCTTAATTAAATTAATTGAGCTAAGCCTATAAGGTGAAAAATCAAATTGAGCCCATTAAATCTTCATGGTGGCCGAAAATTTGTAGATAGGGGTTGCCAAGTTGGAATTGATTTATTAAAAGTAAACTTAGAGAATAATTAAACTTGATATCACAATAAATAATAAGACATGGAGAATTTCCTATTGTTAAAGATAGAATATATATCTTAAAGTCCAAAATAGGAAAGGATATTATCACAATAAATAATAAGGTATAATAGGAGAATTTCCTATTGTTAAAGATAGAATATATATCTTAAATTCCAAGACAGGAAAGTAAGGGATTTTGATCTTAAAAGAAACCGTAGGCTTACACCGATAAATATGTGCTTTGAGCCGTCACAAAAGAGGGCTCACAATCAAGGTTAGACATACAGAAAGTTTTGAAAATAAAAGCGGAGGGATAAAACGGCGAAGCTCTCTTCCTCAAAATCGATGAGTGCACAAATGTTGAACTGTTAGATCGTGCTCCCCAACGTTAACCGTTGGATCGTGCTTAAAATTTGTGGAGAATATGGGAAGAAATTGTTCTTGGATTTGTTTGGTGGGATTGGTGAGAAAATAGAAAAACAAACCGGTCGGACCGACAAGAGAGCTCGACGCGGTCCCGTGAAAATGGTGAGCATATGTATTTATTCTAGGTCGGAATGTGTTGAAATTTTGAGGAGACCGACACATAGTTCTTCACCCCACCAAAGGAATCGAACATCAAAGATTTAGAGACTAGAGATTGGATCAAGAGCTACCAGAAATTCCTTCCTTTTTTTTCACGTACGTGGATTTGGTCCTCAACTCGCCCGTCAACCACGTCAAATTCCTCCCTTCAGGGTAAGTGATTTCCTCTCTCGCACCTGGGAAGAGACTTGACTCGGGCATGCTATCAAGTCATCGTCCCCACCGAGTCGATGGTGCCATATGTGCTGTCTTTTGTGCGTATTTAAAGGGAAAAGAAGAAACCACCAGATTGAAAGTTCGATGGGCATTCGCTTTCTCAGTTGGAGTCCTGGAAAGTTCCGGGAAAATGGTTTTGTTTGTACAGCGAGGAATAGATTTGCTATAAATATTTCGAATGCTGGAGTTTGTCTGTGATGGGATCCAGCTAAGATAATGACAATTGGTGAAATTTCATTGCGCAAGTCTTGACCTCATCTTGCGTTTTCTTGACGTTGTCCTTGCTCTCTTTTAAGCACTTTCGGAGAAGCTGTATGCTTTAGCGACGATTAGTGCAAAATTTCGTCTCTCTTTTCTCTACGTTTTGTTTTTTTAGGCAATGGAGAGATTGGCGTGACTTAGAAATCGGTGTAGCGGTGAAAGGAGGTCGTGTTAAATCGGATATCCGATCCATCCTGACCTTAGTAAGTATTAAGCAGGTTTCTGGAACTGGAGGGCTGTTGACGGTTCGGAGGGAAGTGTGTTTTCCAGCGGAGAGCACATTCGAGATGTCGTTGAAAATACAGAGACACGTCCAACTTCATTCGAGTTTATGCTACTGATGCTAGACCACCTTCTAATTAATTAGTTCATGCTGCACAAAACTATACTCTAAATTTAGGTGTCGATCAACTACGTCACATGGAGTAACATCTTAAGAACTTTTAGTGGCTAGAATTCTTTACCCCTGATAACTTTCTGAGAAATTTTAATCTAACACAAATTTATAAAATTTGTATAGTAAGTGATAACATCAAAACTTGCTACTAGGTGCTAAATTTAGCCGACTAATTTAAAAGCTCGTTTACAATCTACTACATCCTTAGTAAATAGGCTTTAAGAGACTCAATTTAGTATAGCTCGCATTGCTCTTGCATCATTCCACAATGATATGCCAACCTCGAGATAGGCTCACTAGTTTTATCCTCTCGCAACCGCGGTGATAAACCTACTTTAGAGCCAATTATGGAAGATTCCTATGTAAAGATTAAAAAAAAAACACACTTAGCCCTTGGGATAATCTTGAGATGCCCTTACTTTTTTCATGTTCCATGAAATTGATCTCATTTATAGTCGTGGTAATTCATAAGAAGTTAGGGTCTTTTTCTTAGAAAGAAAATTTTTCAAAAAAAATTTTCTAACTTTTCGGTGTTTACATGACAGAAAAATAAGCAGACAATAGAAAAAAAATTTCTATTGACTAAGAAGCGCAGACCAAATCGGGAAAATGAGTTCTCCTGTAGGCAAAGAGGAAATCAATTTCCCTAAAAGAAAAAGTTACGAACCAGATCTTGTTGTGGGAATCTCTCGCTCGCTCTAATATTATCTCCCATCTCTGATATGTTAAAAAAGCTTTTTCAAAATTCTCTGATATCTTGGAGACTGATGTTCAAAACAAAAGACACCATTAGATTTGATTTTGCCGAAATCTGTTTGGGTGAATTTTTCATTACATTCGGTATTATTTTGTTGCATTGCCGAATGGACAACAAGAAGATGCTTAGTCGAAGTTTGTAGTGAAGTCTTTGCTAAATATAGATCCAGAAAATCCAAAAAGATGACTAGTTGATTTTTTTTTCACATACGCTGGTAGATCTAAGGGAGGCCATGCTGCCCTAGTCTGTAGACGGATTAATTTCACGAAACTTCTTTATCATCTAATCCCTCTCCATATGATTTTACTAAATATTTTTACACTGATTTTCTTACTCATAAAGCCTTTTTTCCCACAGATAAGACAGTACAACGTAGACTGATGTCCCTACTTTTGTAGGGTTTCTCCTCGCGATCAAGGTGTCCATCTCTTCAACGTCTTTGTCATTTCTTGTCCTAATATTGCGCACACTCTTAGCTTTAATCAATAGTAAATTGTAGATAATTAAGCTATCAATACTTCATAAGATGCACCTTCCTATCCTTTTCTAGTGGGGAACTTGGAAGGTTCTCCCCAAATACAATGTGATCTCATCCCTTTGGGCGTTGGGGCCAGCCGGTCGACCGGTCCATTTTAACCGGTTCTCAAGTCCTCCCCGCTCGTCCTAAAGTGGAATCACCTGTCAAAATGGCAAAACATAAATAGATTCATTCAAATATAATGAGATCCTAATTCATTCAAAACTTTCAAGCAAATTGGTGATTCGATATTAAAATTTTAGTAGTCAAAGTTGTCAAAATTTTATCCTACGTTACTTGATTACCAGTATTGACTACAAGCCTTATACATGTGATTTCCCCTCCATTGAATAACCAAAATTTTCTTTTGTTGAACTTTCTAACATAATTTCATAACCAAATTCCTGCATTCATCGTGCATCAGGTTGATTTTGCTTATGTGTGGCTCCTGGTCCTTCAATTATGCTTGTCTTTTCCGTACAATGACCTGGTCATCGATACAAACATGCCTAGCACGTGAATAAAGAAAACACGTGAATTGCATCTGAGCAGGTATAAAGATAATCATGTGTAGGGCACATGAGCTCTATCTTGCACGTGTTGATCTATCAAGGGGCACAAGAGTTAACATGTTTCGATCGATGACAATATTCTTTAATGCCACGTGTCTAGTTGTCAAAATACGATAATGGACGATTGATAGCCGCAAACATGGGTGCCGGCGGTAAGTTTTCATTAAAAGTATTTCAAATGCTGTTCAAGAAATTATCAAGACGGTTAGCATTAAAGATGCTCAATGTAGAGGGAACGGTTACTATTTACCAGTCCTCGAACAATTATTGATGATAACAAAGCTGTCCACACATGATGAAGACAGTTATTCAAGAACGTGGATGAGTAAAGCTTGCGGAAATAAAGGACTATGGATGAGATCGATGGAAGTTACTTAAAGAAGCATAACTGCTAAACCAATTCAAGAATGTGGATGAGAAAAGCTTACGGAAATAAAGGAGTATGAATGAGATCGATGGAAGTTACTTGAAAAAGCATAACTGCTGAACGTCATTGAGGAGAGGCTACTACACTTTCACTATAAATACCTCCAGTTATACAAGAAAAAGCCCCCCGCACAAATCAAACAAAATGTTATCCTTTAATTATCTTTAAGCTTTCATGCACAGTACTTTCAATTTCCCTAGTTGTAGCTTTTAGATTTGCGTTGTTGATTAAATTCCAGCATGTATCTTTATCCTTGTATTGCGTCGTCGATTAAATTCTGGAGTGATATCCCAATGTAGTCAAGCATTGTTGTTGATTAAATTCCGGCAGAGTTTGTTTATGCTTGTACCTACTGTACTTTTTGGGCTTTATCATCGATTCAATTCCGATATGGTTCAAGTTTGTATACTTTCGATCGAAGTAAAGTTGTTGATTCCATAGTTTGCCTAGATACCTCCTATCTGGAATCGCCACAAAACCCAATCTCCTCTCATTAAAAGCTAAAAAATGACTTTTGGTGAAAGATATTTCGTTGTGGGAATAATTCCAGCGAAAAATCTTTTTGATACGCTCGATGGGACCCTTGTGGTTGGTCTGAGGAGTTGCAATGGCACGTACCAGAAATTAGAGCCAGCTTAATCATGATTGATTAAAAACACAATCTTCATTAACTTAATCAAATTACATCATCTATATATATATAGTGAGCATTAGAGCTCACTAATTATGAAGAAGACTAAACTACCCTTTCAACACTCCCCCTCAAGTTTGGGCATAAACATCAAAGAGCCCCAACTTGTTACACAAAGTAATCACTCTACTGCCTTGCAATGACTTAGTGAAAATATCAGCAAGTTGGTCTTCAGTCCGTGTGTATTGAAGTGTTATTTCCTTGTTTTGAATCTTTTCTCGCACAAAATGGCAATCTACTTCAATGTGCTTCGTGCGCTCGTGAAAAAATGGATTTGAAGCGATATGCATAGCAGACTGGTTATCACAACACAGACCTGAGGGAGCTGAAGAAGACATACTAAGTTCGGATAATAACATCTTCAACCAAATCAACTCACTAGTCACATGAGCCATGGCTCGATATTCCGCCTCAGCACTCGATCGAGACATCACCTGTTGTTTCTTACTTTTCCAACTCACAAGATTGCCTCCCAAGAATACACAATAACCAGAAGTTGATCGCCTATCAAAAGGACAACCGGCCCAATCAGCATCAGAGTAGCCAATAACATCAAGATGTCCATGATTCTTGAACAATATCCCTTTACCTGGTGCTTCCTTCAAGTATTTAACTATACGTAGCACTGCATCCCAATGTGTAGTACGAGGAGTACTCATAAATTGACTAACAGCACTAACTCGCAAAAGAGATATCTGGTCGGGTAACAGTTAAATAATTGAGCTTACCCACCAGTCTCTGATACTTACTTGGATCATGAAGTAATTCACCTTGTTCTGCATCAAGCTTCACATTAGGATCCATCGGAGTATTAACGGGCTTCACTCCAAGAAAACCAACCTCACTAAGAATATCCAATACATATTTCCGCTATGATAATGAGATAACATCACGTGAGTAGGCCACCTCAATGCCCAAGAAATACCGCAAACAACCCATATCTTTTGTGCTAAATTCTGCCTATAAAAATTGTTTCAATTTTTTTATGCCCACAAAATCACTACCAGTAATGATGATATCATCCACATACACAATCAGGAGAACACACCTAGCAGGGAAGTAGAGCTAAATACATAATGATCTACGGTACAACGTCACAAACCAAATCGAATAACTGCATCACTGAAACGACCAAACCAAGCACGAGGAGACTGTTTCAATCCATATAATGCCTTGCATAAATGACAAACACTGGTAGACTCCCCCTGAGCAACGAACCCCAGGGGATGCTCCATATATACCTCCTCTACCAAGTCCCCATGAAGAAAGGCATTCTTGACATCAAGTTGGTGAAGAGTCCAACCATAATGGACAGCAAGAGAGATGAAAATACGAACGGAAGGTATCTTTGCTACATGAGAGAAGGTATCATCATAATCAACTCAATATGTCTAGGTGTAACCTTTGGCAACTAGACGTGCCTTCAAACGCCCAACAGTGCCATTTGGTTGAAACTTCACTGTGAAAACCCAACGGCAACCCACAGCCTGTTTCCCAGCAGGTAACAATGTAAGTTGCCATGTCCCATTATCCTGTAGTGCCTGCATTTCATCCTCCATAGCTTGTCTCCAACCTGGATGAGCAAGAGCCTCTGCAACAGTACTTGGCACAGACATAGCAGATAAAGAAGCAACAAACGAGGAATATGTAGGAGAAAGACAATCATATGATAAAAATCGAGAAAGAGGGTAACGAGTATGTGTATGACAAGACAAACCACTATAAGGAGTAAACCGAGGATTGGGTTGACCAACACAAGAACGTGTACCTTTGCGCAATGCAATGGGAATGTCAGTAGTAGAATTAGGCTCAGAAGCAACTGGTGGATCAAAAGATGGGACATTGACTGGTGGAGAATCATGCATATCCAATGCAGGCGGCAACTGTACTACCTCACGTTGAACAGACCAGCGCCGTTGATAGGTCTTGTCGGCAAACTGAAAGCTAGGCGATGACGTTGATGACTCTGGCATACTCGCTAAGGGAATAGGCGGTAGTGGAGCCATAGTCAAAGATGGAACATCTTCAGAAATACCCGCTGTAGAGGAGTAATATGACTGATCCTCAAAAAAGGTTACATCTACCGAGACATACAACCGCCGACTAACTGGACTATAACACTTATACCCTTTCTGAGTTCGAGAATACCCAAGAAACACACATTTGTCGGCCCGTGGATCAAGTTTATCATGACCAGGAGCAAGACGATGAATAAAACAGACACACCCAAACACACGAAGTGGTAAAATAAAAAGTGGACTTGCGGGATGGATAGTGGAGAAAGGTATGCCCCCATGAAGCACTGAGGATAGAAGGCGATTTATGAGATAGCATGCTGTAAGAACAGCATGCCCCCAGTACATTTTGGGGAGGTTCATATGAAAAAGGAGGCAACGAGCCATATATAGGAGATGACGATTTTTTCGTTCAGCCACCCCATTCTGTTGGGGGGTATGAGGACAAGAAGTTTGATGCAAAATCCCATGAGATATAAGAAATGATTGAAAACCAGAGGAAACAGCCATATATTCTTTGGCATTATCAGAACGCAAATATTTAATAGAAACATGATATTGATTGAGAATTTCAAAGTAAAACATGCGGAAACATGAAAAAACTTCAGTTCGATCTTTTATTAAATATAACCATGTCATTCGGGAATAATCATCCACAAATGTAACAAAATATTAATAACCAGACATATCGCTGACACGACACGGTCCCCAGACATTAGAATGGACCAACTCAAAAGGACTAGACACACGACGCTGGACACGAGAAGGAAATGACACCCGATGGTGTTTGCCAAATTGGCATGCATCACACTGGATAGGACTCATAGATTTTGAAACAGGTGAAAAATGACGAAGAATGGCAGTTGGTGGATGACCTATACGACAATGCATCTGAAATAAGTCGGAAGCAGTTTTCTTTTGAGCAGCCGCAGCAATGAGGTCTTTGTTCAGGTAGTACAACCCATTGGACTCATGTCCGCCACCAATCATCCGTCCGATCCTGAGATCCTGAAAGACGCAACGAGTGGAAGTAAACGTTACGGAACAATTCAAATCTCTAGTAAGAGAACTAACAGAGAGCAAGTTATATGGGAAAGTTGGCAAATGGTAAACAGATGAAAGAGTAAGAGAGGGATCCAAGGTTGCATTCCCTTGACCAGTATATGGGACTGTGAACCATCAGCAAGTGTAACAGAACTAGGTGACATAGAAGTAATATCAGACAACAGCTTAGAATTACCGGTCATATGATTTGTGGCACCAGAGTCTACGACCTAGGAAGTGGGTGCAGAAGAGAGTAAACAGGACGGACTACCTGAAGAAGTCTGTGCCAAAGTAGCAGTAGGAGCAGAGGAATCCACCACTTGATTGTGACGCACTAAGGACTCATACTCAGCGCGAGTCAGCATAATGGTACTAGGTAACTCTTGTGATTGATCAGGAACCTTCTGTACCGAGATTCTACTGCTTCGGCAAAAGCAGCCCGTGGATGAAGCTCAGGATGTAGGGTATAACAATAATACTCAGTATGGCCAGCTCGCTGACAATAGTTGCAATAACGAGAACTTCCAGCACCCCTACCACCATCTCGACCACGACCAGGAAAAAAGACAGACCTGCCACGACCCCGAGGACCACGTCCTCGGCCTCCACGGCCACCGAAAGACTGAGAGACCATAGCACTTGCTACAGGTGCAGATGATAATGAGTCAGGCACACATCGAAGGACCCGAGAAAAGACCTCATCTACTGATGGAAGAGTACCCTGGGAGATAATCTGTTGTCGGAGAGAAGAATGAGTAGGACCAAGCTCCCGGAGAAATAACACAACTCTCATATCCTGTTGGCGCTTAGCCAACTCTCTAATGTCATCAGTGGCAGGCAAATAAGTATCCAATTTCTCACAAAGGGTGGTGAACCTAGAATAGTAATAAGATGCAGACATGTCTCCAATACGTAGGTCAAATAGCTCCTCCCACACATCACAAACACAAGTTATATTATCACGACCCGAAAACATAAGAGCACATTTGTCCCAAATAGCTTTGGCTGATGTACACTACATAAACTGAGGACTAATCTTGGAATCCATGGTATTCCACAACAATGTTCGAATAGCAGCATCACCAGAGCGCCAATCATCTACTTTTGTTTTATCTGTAGGTGGAGATGAAGTCAGATAACTCAACTGTTTGGTGGCTAAAAGATATGTTTCGACTGCCATAGACCAAGAAGAGTAATTGGTCCCATCGAGCTTAACAGAGGTCAACTTCAGATTAGTGAGACTAGTATCCGTGTTTCTAGAATTACTAGCCATAACTCAATAATAATATAAAAATAAACTTAACCGAAATTTGCACCTTGTGCACCAATTGTAATAATTACCACCAATTACCACCGAACATAATAACTCATCAGAAGAGAAGCACAAATCAACATAGGGCATTAACAATCCCAATAATCAATCATTGCAAGTAAACTTCAACATGAGGCAGGGACTTTAGTTTTGCAATAAAAGAATGCCCATGTGAAATATGTCGGGCAAGTACCAGTGTGATTCGCCAAAATTTAATAATCCCATTCTCAAATATTTCTTCTGGCTGCTCAACCTATAATGCTCGTTTACACTTGAGTACGAGCAAGGCCCACCTTGTGACTTCACTTTCCTCTCACTCACCTTTTGACTCTAAAGGACATCATTGGCAGCTCTGTGGAACCAGCAACACTCATGAACCAACAACCCTCGTAGAATCAGCAAAACTCGTGGACTCTAGAGGTCGTCGTTGGCGGCTCTGAGAACCAGCGACGCTCGTAGAACCAGCAACACTCGTGGGCTCTAGATTTCGTTGTGGCTTCAAACTCAAACTCAAACTCGCGGCTTCAAAACTTGGTGGAACATCGCTAGATCTAAGTTTAGCAAGGCCCAGCGATGCTGGACTAGAACTGGGCAATGTTGGTGCGGCTCAGGACGACTCAAAGCGACAGTAACGAGGTATCGATTTGGTGAATCGATGGATGAATCAACGCTGGAATGGTGTCGCAAAAGTCGCCGGAGTCGTAGGAGTCATGGACGTTGCGGGCGCTGTGGATGCCAGCGGTGCGGTTGTTGCGAGAGTCGCGGTAGTCACCGCCAACGTAGATTCCAAGGCCGTCGGCAGAGACTTCTCCAGTGACAACAGTGGCCTCCGGTGGCTAGGGTAACAGTTGAAGGACTAGGGTTTTGTTTATTAGCTCTGATACCATGATGAAAAACACAATCTTCATTAACTTAATCAAATTACATCATCTATATATATATAGTGAGCATTAGGGCTCACTAATTATGGAGAAGACTAAACTACCCTTTCAACAATGATAATGTTACTGGTAATAATTCACCTCTACGCCTTGTTACCAAAAGGTCAGGACGTGCTGAATCGTCAATTGCACGATCAGTATTGTGACATCCACGATTTCGGCTATACGGAATGGCTATGGAACTAGCGTGCCAATCGCAGGAAAAATCGACCATGGACCAATCCAAGGATAGGTCATGAATTGGTCAACCTAATCGGAAGAGTAACTAAGGGATCAGCCATGGTCTAATCGAAAGATCGGCCCTATAATGACCAAAGGAATGGCAGTGAATCGGTCAAATGACTACATAAGTGACCCGAGCTATTCGGGCCATGGATTAGTTTCTCGACCATAAGAGTTGGTCGTGGGACAGTCTTCTACCACCACAAATTAATGGATGATCATGGATCAGTATGGCGCGATCTTATTCCGATCGCGGGTGATTCTTCATAGCTATGTACCTACCACAGACATCCATGGATCGATCCGTACGACCGTGTGTTGGTCACGTAGCAATCGGTCCCGCACAACTATATGACAATCGAGGGTTGTCCACAAACCAATTATGCTTGGCCATGGACCGATCGTTGACAGACCATGGACCACTTGGACAGGTCATGGACCAGTTGTGAATTGGTTGCGGATTGGTTCGACGACCTTGTTGAATGGGTTGTGTGCCTAAGCTGTGTGCCAAGCCACATGCCGAGCCACGAGCCGGCCATGTGCCTAACTTAGACCCTTCTATAAGGCCAAAAGCCAGCTCAAGTGCTGACCATGTGCCTATCCAGCCAATGGACGCTGCGGATGGACAGCGTGCCAAGTTGCGCACATTGGCTATGTGCTAGGTCTGCACGGCCATGCGCCTTGTCTACACGGCCAGCGGCCCGATCCTGTGCTCAGCCCTGCGCCCATCAAGGCCAAGAACCAGGCAGATAGGCCCTATGTTAGGCAATGCATAGGCCATGTGCTCAGTTTGCCAAGCCACGCGCCCGGTCAATGCCGGCCATTGTGCCCAAGCCATGGGCCACTGACCTAATCATTCAAGGTAAGTTTAGCCAAGATCCGCCACCTCCAATGGTGACTCGGCTATGAACCTCGGTTTAGTAGGTATGATCGATCTTGGATGGATACGAGGAACTCATACCCGACTAAGTTAGCATTTCCTTTGGCTTAGTCCTCTTGTTTGCTTTAATTCTTGGAAAATGACAAAATAGAATACCCTAGAAGAAGAGGACATGTTTTGGTGAGCAAGTAAGGGATAAAATCAAATCCAAAGTCCATGATTACACCAAATCTAGACATTAAATGAAGGATGGTGAGTCACCTAGCTTAGGTGTCTTATACATCATTACACTTCATTAATGCTAGAATGATTCATGCATTAGGTGGCCCAATGTAAAGAAGACAAGTTGATTTAGTCAAGTCAATGGTTTTATTAGAAACTTATCTTGCAAGTTGGCCAATAATAGAGATTTTTCTTACAAGATGGCCAATAATAAAGACTAAGCTTAGGTGTCCCATAATTAAGAAAGATCATTAAATAAGAAGGATACCTCATGGATTCTAGAACCATCCTCCTCTTAATGGAGATTTGGAGAGCAAGTTAAACATTAAATGCAAGAAGGCTATTGGTCCAATTGGAATGGGTAATGATGAAGGGTTTGCCTATAAATAGAGGCATCCTTCTCTCATTCTTCACATCTAGCTCTCCTCTCCTCTCCCTCATGCCACTCACGCCACTCACTCTCTAGGCCGCCCTCTCTCCTCTTGGCAGTGCCCTTGCCCGCTCCAATGGCACATGTTGTGCCATGTTGCTCAGTTCGCCATTAAGCTACCACCAACCACGATCTTGGAGGGTTGTAAGTAAACTTACTAAACCTTGGCTAGGGTGTCGTGTTACATTGTTGGGCGAGTCATGTTCTTATTGTGCTTGCGTGTATTCCGTTGATTGTGACGCTTGATATAGCTTGCCATGCATGTGTATGCCATTGTAAGGTTTGCTCATGTGTTTTTTGGCATCATGTTTAAGAGCACATCCCAGGCCTTGAACAAGTCTCACTTGGTTCAGACTGGCATCGAGGCATGTCGAAACAAGCCTTGCTTGGAGGTCAGTATTGAGACATATCGACCCAAGCCTTACTTTGTATAGGTCGGCGTCATGACCGGTCAGTTCAGGCCATGAGCTTAGTTTCGTGCCCTGAATGACTTAAGACTTTAGAGGCAACATGGCATGATATATACTTTGCGTGAAGTACTCAAGTTGGTAAGATGCTTGTTAGCATGGTCGCACAAGAGAAAAGTATAGTCGTTGCCCTTGATTGGGAACGTTGCTTGATTAAGTTCAGATAAATAGCCGTCGCCCTTGATTAGGGGATGTTGTCCAATTAAATTCGGATGAATAGCCGTTGTCCTTGATTAGGGGACATTTTCCGATTAAATTCGGATGAATAGACGTCGCCCTTGATTAGGGGACATTTTCCGATTAAATTCGGATGAATAGCCGTCACCCTTGATTAGGGGATGTTGTCCGATTAAGTTCGAATAAATAGTCGTCACCCTTGATTAGGGGACGTTGCCTGGAGAATTTCCAGAAGAATCGTATCAACGGTTGAAATAATGAATGCCTCCTGAGCATGCTCTTGATAGTAGTGTTGTTGCACAAATAGAAAGGCAAGATGAGATCATTTCATGCACAAAGACAAATGTGTTTGACGCATCTATGCTATTAATCTACCATCAATTGATATGACTATGACATGTGCTTTGTTCGATGGTGAAGCGTCCTCCTATCCGGAGTTTGGTGAGTCTTATTGCTAAGCCCTTGACTCACTCCATTGTTTTTCAAATTTGTAGGTATGGAAGTCTCACACCAGTTTTGGAAGCTGTAGTCACACTAGAGGAGATAAAAAATTCCCCCTAGCCAATGCGGATACGTGGAGTGTATTGAAAAGAGAAAAAAGCTCATAGAAAAGGGCTTGTAAAATACACTCATAAAATATAAGAAGTAGTATATTGTAAAGTTGTTTTTCCTGACTGCTTGTCTAGGTGTTTGTTGTACACTTCCGCATGCTCTTAATGAGAAGATAAAAGAAATGGGACAACAACGCTTGGAACATCGCAGTAATAATCCCGAGGTTAGGATGTTACAAGTAATGGACCAAATACAAGTTGAAGAAGTAGACATTCCCAAGCAGCTTACTAAGGAACAGAGAAGACAATTGGAGCCGAACCTGTTTATGATTGCTACTACGAGGAGAGTCATTAAAGAGAAACCTAATGATTTGGCGAATCTAGTTACTAAATGCGTTGTGGACATGGTTAAACCGTTGATTGTCAACATTATCCGCGAAATTACAAATAGGCTAGGAGCATTAAGCAGTTCAACTCAAGTTCAAGACTATCCTGCCTATCCTGTAGTGTTTTTAGGGTATGTCCCTCAGCCCATTAATACTCCACTTATCTTTGGTACTATAGGACATGTTATGCAACCAACACCGCTTAGGATCTCACAAAGATGTGAAGTTATCAGTACGACCCAAACCTATGGGCCGACACTAATTAATGAAGCCAATCCCATCAACCTATTACAAAGAAGTGAGAATATTGGTGCGACCCAAACCTCCGGACCAATGCCAATCAACAAGAATACTCTGTGGCTAATCCAGTCTAGGTTAGTCTAAATGGGAATAGTAATGTGGCATGGTAAATAAATTCTCAACAAAATGTGCCATTACTACCATGTGATAATGCTCAATCATGTGGCATCACGCCTCAGCCCAACCAAATACATATACCATATAGACCCAAAATTTGTGTTGATAACCAAGGTAGAACACCAACCTCGCCAAAGGGGCAATATGTCCCACAGTACTTACCACTGCCGCAACAATTCCCACAACCATTGCCACAACAATTGCCACAACCACTTCCATAAAATGTTCCTCATCCATTGCAACAACAATTCCCACAACCATTGTAATAACAATTTCCACAACCATTGCAATAATAATTACCACGATACATGCAACAACAACCTCTGCCACAGTATATGCCACAAGCAATGCCGCAACCTACTTTCGAAATCCAACATGCCATAGCAACAGTCATATTCCCCTTAGTCAAAATCAATTGGCTCTAGATCAAGCGATGCATTAATATGGATGTGATGTGGGATATGCATTAATATGGATGTGACTTGGGATATGCTAGACTCGTATACAAAAGACCATATTTGGACTGGATGGATACAATTCCATACCCAAGAGGATTCAAAATGCCGGAGTATGCCCTTTTCACTTGTAAAGATAATCAATCAACATACGAACACGTAACCCATTAATTGCGATGTGTGGTGATGCAATGCATGGCGATCATTGGAAATTATAGTTATTTCTGTTGTCGTTGTCCAATATTGCTTTCACGTAATAGGTGTCTTTGCCGGCTAATTTAGTTTTCTCTTGGAAACAAATGGAAAAAATGTTCCATAATCAATTTTAGAGGGATGTCTAGATGTGTCTACAGCAAACTTGTCAGCAATGAAGTAATAGAACAATGAATCGATAGATGAGTACATATCTCAATTTAAGAAGGCAAGAAATAGATGTCTTGCATCATTGCCTGAAAAGATGTTTGTAGGGTTCACATTTAGTTATGCGATGTAAGGTAATAGTTTAATAACTCCTCTCACATACAAACTGAATTTAAATTTGTTTCGTCAGAATTGTTCCCACTACAATATCTCTGTCACCGAAAATCGTTCTTGACTTTTAATGAGAAGAGATCAGGTTCTGTGGCAATTCTGAACATGAGGTATCTAGGCAAACTATAGAATCAACAACTTCACTTCGATCAAAATCATACAAACTTGAACTGTGCTGGAATTTAATCGACGACAAAGTCTAGAAACTACAGCTGGTGCAAATGTAAACAAACTCTTATGGCATTTATCAACAATAGCCTGACTACACCGAGATGTCACGCCGAAATTTAATCAATGACGCAATACAACGATAAAGACATACGCCAACATATAATCAATGATGCGAATTGAAAGCTACAACTAGGGACTGTGCAGGAAAGCTTAAAGATAATTGAAAGATAAAATTTTAATTTAATAATTTGAGGGAGGGCTTTTGTTATATAGCTAGTGGTATTTATAGTGAAGGTGTGGTAACTACTCCATGAAGATGTTTAGCAGTTATGCTTCTTCAAGTAACTTCAATCGATCTCATCCATATTCCTTTATTTCCACAAGCTTTACTCATCCTTGTTTTTGAATTGGTTCAGCAGTTATGCTTCTTCAAATAACTTCCATCGATCTCATCCATACTCCTTTATTTCCACAAGCTTTACTTATCCACATTCTTGAATAACTATCTTCATTATGTATGGATAGCTTTGTAGCTATCGATGATCGTTCCATGACTAGGTCTCATAATGGTAACCGTTCCCTCCACAGTGTGCATTCTCAATGCTAACCGTCTTGATAATTTCAAGTTTTGAATGGTATTTGAAATACTTTTAATGAAAACTTACCATTGGTGCCCATGTTTGCGACTATCAATCGTCCGTTATCGTATTTTGACAACTGGACACGTGGCATTAAAGAATATCATCATCGATTGCCACGTGTTAACTCCTATCCCTGTCGATAGATCAATACGTGCAAGATAGCGTTCATGTGTCATGCACGTGATTGTGTTTATCCCTACTCATATGCCATTCACATGTTTTCCTTATTCACATGCTAGGCACGTGTGTATTGATGATCAGATCATTTTTTTGTGTCAACATATGCCCCCTTTCAAAAGGATTAAATTTGAAATTTAATTCTTTTGAAGAAAATAACTTATTCGCACGTGTTTTCTTGCAGATAACCCTAACATGCGTCTTGTCTTTTGACACTTCATACTCCGTGTGAAGCCAGCTAGATCATGATGTCCTGTAGCATTCCAACACGTTGTTCCAATTACTTATGGATAGCAAATCATCATGATTACATATCGTCATCTTTAGCTTTGTTGCTCCTCTCAGATAAGTGTACATACGTAAAGATCCGATTTTTATACATTTTTCATCTTCTACCTTAAACCTTAATATTCTTTTGGCCTAAAACCCTTTGAGTTCTTCCTCTTGTTTCTTGCTTCACTATTCCTCATGGCGTCCAATACTCCTCAATGGTAAATTATATCGCCAATTTTGATAATATGTAAAGGGATGAAAACTCTAGTAATTGATGTTTTTGCCTTCTAAATCTAGTCGATGAATATCCTAAGAGCCTTGTAATCGGTCCCTGATTCCTTAACCATCAACAAATCTCAACTTCTCTTAGGCCTTATTTTCCCAAAAAACACGAAGAGCTACTTCCCATTAAAAGCATTCCATCATAGACATTTTGACTATAGCATCTTCTCAATCCTAGAGTTTCCCTTCTTTCGAAGCGGAATTCCATAGATGGTGTTTACAAATAAAGAGTGATATATGGGAACAAATTGCTAGGAAAAGAACTTGGATAAAGACCTCTTTGGAGATTAGCATGTTGTCCGACGACTTAAACCTGGGGCTTCTAGGTGCCACTATTAGTTTTTGGTCTCCGTTAACCAACAGTTTCTTCTTTCCAAGGGTCCTATGTCAATCACTCTTTTAGATATCTATGGCATATCTGCAAAAGATATGGACTGTCTTCGGCTTCCCTATGTTCCAGATAGCACCCTTGCTTATGGCAGATTCCTCGATCGATTTTGTTGCACTTTTGGTCCGATCGATTCTAATGAGCATATTGCTTTCTTGCTTTACTAGCTTTTCAAGTATATCTTTTTTAATCCGTCGCTCAAAATATCTAGAGACTTTATGCATATTGCCTCTAACCTTGCAGTGGATAAGTCAATTGCTTTGGGTCTGCTTATTCTTGCCACATTGTATAGAGGTTTAGCTCATGTGTCTTTATCTATGAGGTCCAAAGAGGATGGTACCCTATTTGGTCCATTCTGACTTCTGCAATCTTGGATGGTTTTGTATTCCCATCCTTTTCCATTAGCTAGCCTCGTGTTTTCCATCATCATGCTCTACTAGCATTTTGACCTCCTACTCTTCTTTCTTTTGGGTGTCTGTTACTGAGTTGTTCCTCTATGAATGTCCCTAAAGGCATTTCATCTTTTGCATTTCACCTTTGAGTACTTCTAGAGATTGATTCAAAAAATGTTCACTTCTTCCCTTATGATACTAGTTAGTTTAATTACCTATTCGATTTTTCTGCTCAAGATAATTCTTATGACTTTAAGGTATGCGTACTCACTCCAACTGACCTTCCCATGAGATTGTCCAAAAAAGGGAGATTCCATCATGGTTTTGAGATATATTCTCCACAGTATTGCGCCAAGCAATTTAGTTTGTGACAAGCCATGCCTATGCCAATTCCATAGTCTTTCAAATTACCTTTCATGTTTGAAGTAAAAGTATGGCTATAAAGAAAATAGTTCTTTGGATTGCTACTCCAAGTTTACCAATACAATACATGCTTAGTAATTTTCTGGTAGCTACAAATTCGACCGCAAGGATGTGTGTACTTATGAATGGACCACTATGGTTTCCTCCAATCTTCTTGATCGATGTTAACGCCTTGATCCTTAGAGAAATCAGTATGTATTGCCATTACTCAATTAGGGTGATTGATCTTTCGGTCCTGTATGATCTGACCTAGGAACTGGGAGCCAGATCAATTCCCAATTTCTAGGATCGAGGACTGGACCAGGAATCGAACCAGAGCTAGTCAATTTGGTTTCACTTTACATACAATGCATATTAATTATTAAGAGGAATTCGCAGGAGCTACTCTTCTTCCCACATTAAGACCTAAAGGTGAACGTGCATAACATCATGACAACAGCGAGAACTCCTTGCTCATGCACACACTACCTGAGCCAAATCCATAATAAAAACAATCCTCCATCCGAACATAACCTACGCGAGTTCGCCCAAAAAAAATACTCAACACATGAAAGCTCCTAAAACGAAATAGAACAGCAAAATAGTAAAAACAGAACACCACAGGTGAACATTAGAGTCATCCTTAAAGCATCAGTTAGATTTTTTAAAAAAATTAAATATATATATAGTCGATTCGATTCGGTCGGTCTAATTCCCACCTTGGAACTAGGAACCGGATTGACCGCCATCGGTTCAAAAAATAGGAACTAATAGGAACCTAGGACCGGACTGGGACCCCCCAAAATCGGCTGATTCTAGGGGGTCTGGGTGGTTCTCGGCCGGTTGGTCCAATATGCTCAACCCTATCTATTAATTGTTATTTTTTCGTTGGGAAAATCACTAATGTGGTGATTGTTAGGAAAATCCCCCATTTTATTTTGAAGATGACAAATACAATCAAAGGCTACTAATGTGTGTATTGATTGAGTATCACCAAGTGATATATGCATAAGTCAAAATGCAGATATTGTTATAAACAGAACCAAAACATTTTGATATGAGGAGTACTCTACCACTGTCAAGATGTTCTGCTAATATCTAAAGTGAACAAGATATCTGATAATTAAAGATGTCTACAAGTTAGAAGGATCTTCAGATATGGTGAATATCTAGAAGGACCTTGATCGAGGGTGAACAAGCCGAGAAGAACGGAGATGTTTGTGATGGCTTGAAGGTACAAAGATCAAGTGAACAGTTGGATGGACCTGTGATGGTGAACAAGCCTAAAATAATGATGTTTGGTAAAGCTTAGAAAGACCATGAAGATGAACAGTTTGGTAGAGTCAAAATTGCCAATATGCTTGGAAAGACCAGCAATATGAGCATCAATATCGAGTGAGAGCAGCTGCCTTATACAGATGAGGTGGAAGACTGTGATGATCTTTAAAGACTACATGATATATATGGTGTGATCCATTATGAGAGGATCGCAAGAAGTCCTTGTACGTTTTCTATAAAAAGCACCAACAGATCAAAAGATCAGCTGATTGATGATGTTTGTATCAAAGCGGAGACATCATGACATTGGTGATATTTGAATAACGGACATCTGAGGATGTTTGGGATTATAGCCGTTAAAGGGTGGAAATGTGCAACGGGAAGATTAGGAAGTCTATTAGGGAATAGGAGCAGGCATCTGTCGGAAATGTCGAACAAATCGAACAGGGGACAGTAGTTGCAGAACCTATTTTTAGGTAGCCTGCAAATGTTCAAGACAGCAGCACCATCTCTAGACAGCAGCGCCAATGGATCTCTAACGGCTAGTTGATCTTCTCAAGCAGCTCCAACGGAAAGATTGAAGATGTCTATTTAAGAGAAGACCTTCTAGGCCAAAATGTTAGAGAGCACAATGTAGAATCCGAATATTTGCTCTGAGTTGCTTTCCTTATTGATATTGTTTCGTTCTCTCGAAAGGTCTTCACTATGATCATCTTGTCGTATAGTAATTGTGTGAAAGATTAAATGTACAAGAGTAAGTACGGTGGTTGAGTCCTAATAGTGTGATCTATCATTTGTAAAAGATCAACACTTGCCAATTGTAACTTGTTGAGAAGATTATTAGTGCAATCTAGCCCATATTGTGGCTATTAGTATGGACAGTGGATGTAGACTTAGGAATAAAGCCGAACCACTATATATCTATTTGCAAATCATCTTTATCTTTAGCATTAGCATTACCTGATCTTTATTATCACAATTCATCAAACAACAGCACGCACCTGATTTCTACAAGCTGTTTCTGCCAATATTTAAAGTTGAACTTGTTATATTCCGCAAATGTTTTTCATAGTTCTTCAACAACCTAATCAGCCCCCTCTAGGTTGTACTAGTTAGCCCCAACAATCTTTACCTAGGTAATGCTGAACTCCGCTAATTCTTTTGATATCATATAGCCACATGCCATTTGAGCTAATTCGTTGGCTTCCGTGTTTACATTCATTCGAATATGAATCATTCATAGTCGGAAAAAGTGTTTAACAATTCTTTTGCCAATGTATAATGACAAACAATTTTCTCATCAAGGCATTGGTAATCTCCAGCCAATTGTTTAATGACCAGTTAGGAGTCCCCTTTTATCCTCACAAATTGTACATTCACGTCAGCCAAAACATTAAGGCCGACAATCCATACCTCATACTTCGCTTGATTATTCGAACAATCAAAGTCGATCTTGAACATGAACTTGGTTCGATGTTCTTGAGCGAAAACTATTAGAATGCCGATACCCGAGGATGTTGATATACGTGACCCATCAAAATATAAAGTCTATGGCAGTACTTGCATGAGATATTCGTCTTTTTTTCTCTTCGATGTGCACACTTGAATACTCTGCAATAGAATCGGCAACTACTTGCCCTTTAATTGCTCTGAGCGGAATGTATATTAAATTGATTTCAAATAGGGTAAAAACCCATTTTCCAATTCGGCCTTTGACAATGGGCCAAGTCAACATATACTTGATTACATCCGTTTTGCATATCACATGAACCATAGTCGGCAACATGTAATGACACAATTTATTATAAGAAAAATACAAGGACAAACATAGCTTTTCGATTGGGGTGTATCTCCTCTCAACATCATTCAACATTCAACTAACGTAATAAACTGCTTACTCCTTACCCTCGTTGCGTTTTCTTGTGCCAGCATGTTTCCGATGATCATATCAATCATCGACTAATAATGTTTCAATGACATACTTACTTTAGGTGGTATCAAAACAGTTGGATTAGTTAGGTAATCCTTGATACGCTCAAAAAGGTTCTATTGCTTCTCCTCCCAAACAAACTCTAATTGATTTTTTAACTCAAGCAAAGAGAAAAATGTTTTGATCTTACCTGATATATGAGCAATGAAGTAACGCAAAAGATTTATTTTAAGAACTATCATTTGAACTGTTTCTTGGTGGTGGTGGTCGAAAATCTGAGATTGCATTTACCTTATTCTTATATATCTCAATTCCTCTTTGGTTTACTAGAAACCCTTGGTAAATTGCCTACTTTTACTCCAAAAGCACATTTCAAAGGATTCATTTTAAACTTTTACATCTACATGCTAACAAAAGCTCATTCGAGATAATTAAGATGACTTACCTGGTCTGATTTGATGATGATGTCATCTAAATAAATCTCCATAAACCCGCCAGTCATGTCGTGGAAGATAAAGTTCATCGCCCTTTAGTAAGTAGCTCCCGGATTCTTTAGTTCAAACGGCATTATTAGCCACTCAAATGTTTCGATAGCACATGGGCATCTGAATGCTGTTTTGTGCAAATCTTCTTCTGCTATGAATATATGGTTATACCCTGAATGACCGTTCATCAAGGACATGATTTCATTGCCTGATGCGGATTGACTAACATGCCAACCATTGGCATTTGGTACTCGTCCTTGGGAGTACCAACATTCAAATCTCGGAATCGATGCACACTCTGAGCTTTCCATTTTTCTTCTTAATAGGGATTATTTTTTAAAGTCATTCCATATACCGTTGGGGCTAACAATACAACATAGAGGAGGGTGAATAGGTTATTTGAGAACTATGAAAAATATTTGGGAATATAACAAGTTCAACTTCAAATATCTGTAGAAACAGTTTGTAGAAATCAAGTGTGTGCTATTGTTTGACAAATCGTGATGATAAAGATCAAGTAATGCTAATAGTGAAAGATAGAAGATTTATAAGTAGATATATAGTGGTTCCGTTTTATCCCCAAGCCTACATCCACTCTCAGGACTAATAACCACAATAAGGCTGGAATATACTACTAATCTTTAAGAGAAGTTATAATCAGCAAAGACCACATTTCTAATAGATCACACTACCAGGACTCACATACTGCTATTATATCTTGTACGCTTCCTCTTATCATTGGCTACAAACAGTAGCACTACACAGACATTAACATCAAGATAAACAGCAGCTAACAACAAAATTAAATCAAAGAAGAAGACTCAAAGCCTAATACACGTCCTATTCATTTCCACCCAACCTAATTACTTCTCTTAGACTCAATATATAGTCAGCCATTTTCATATTACCATTGCCCATTGAAATCCTCAAGTAGCCATTAGTTCTAGCCATTGCCAGTAGCAGACCATTGCTAGAGACTGTTAGAATGGCTCTTTAACAGTGGCTATTTCCATGATAGTGTTAGTGTCAGAGTCTATCCTTGCTCATCAATGCCACAACTGCTTATGATCAACTCTGGTGATCTTTCTCCAAATTCTAAGCCTTTGTAATGAATATTTTCTTCTTGTCTACCGTTCCAAACATTTGAACAAATGTCCAACACCTTCCAAGACTAAACATCGATACATTCCCTTACCCATAATGAGGACATGCGGATCTTTACTATTCTGTTAATGTTGTTCAATGACAAACCATGTGGAATGACATGCGATCAATCTTCCAATAATCCTCTTGGCCTCTTCAGCAAAAAAAAACTTCCAAGGACATCAACATCCCTGCTATTTTCTCGTCTTCATTAATTAACAGTATCAGTTTCCAAAGATCTCCAAGGATATTAGCATCCCCGCTGATTCCTCATCTTCACTAATTTGACTGAGTCAGTTTTCAAAGATCTTCAAGGACACCACATTTGTAACGCCCCCTACCTCGGGGCCATTAACGTGACGTCCCGTTCATTATTATCTTTCTTTAAACACAAGCGGAAGCATAACTCGGGACGATCACAACAAAAACAACAGCGGGATTAAGACAAACAGCATCATGAGCAAACCTTATATTTACAATGCATACAGACATGTTTTTAACAAGCTCTTCGGGCCATGACAAACAACACATATTTTCATAGCCATTAATAATAATAATTGGCTTGGGTATCCTAAGCCCACTACTTCTCTTCGTTCCTCGCTTTCTCCAAACTTCAACATGGCTCAAGCTCCCCCTGTCGCTGCCGTCCATGCGACCATCCTACGGACCTGAGGGTGGAAAAAAAAGGGGGATGAGTCGGGGAGACTCAGTAAGTAAACCTACTAATATCAAGCAAGGACGAGGGGATCGCCGTTAGCACAAGCCGGCCCTTACCGCACCCGCATCAATGGCAGATCAATAGCAAAGTTCATACAAGAGAACATCAAGCATGGCTATAACATGTGCACCTTGCCTTTCAAGTCTCGATTCTACCGCCAAAACAAACTTCAAACACGAAACATGATTAAATCGAGAAATGAACCAACCACAATCAACCAAATGACCGAGAAACGGTCCAAGCAAACCGTGTCATAACGCATCACAACTTCCTTTCCCGATATTAGGAAGTTTACTTACTCAACGTCAAACAAAACTTAGAGAACGGGGGTCGAGACGGGTGAGCTTGGGAAATTTCGGGCTTGAACACGAACACTCGGGCCTTGGACATAGCTTCCTCACTAGATCAAACCACAAGAGAGACACGGGCTAGTCGGTAAGCTTTTTCTCTCTTTTTTTCTTTCTTTTTCTCTCTTCCTCGATCATGACTACAAAGCAAGAAATAAGAAGGAAGGTTGGCCAGAGCTCTCGGGGCGCGTGGAAATGGCGTGAGGGAGAGGAAGGGGGCTTCACGTAAGGCTCTTCCTCTTTCTCTCTCTTTCTCTCTTTGGCCGAATGGCCTTCTTTCTATTTATAGGGAGGGGATACTTGGGGCCAAAGTTTGGATGAGGTAAGCGCTTATGTCATCGGAGCAATGAG
Source organism: Syzygium grande (assembly GCA_024733475.1). Taxonomy (NCBI): domain Eukaryota; kingdom Viridiplantae; phylum Streptophyta; class Magnoliopsida; order Myrtales; family Myrtaceae; genus Syzygium; species Syzygium grande. The sequence goes on along the minus strand of JAMXDD010000006.1, from coordinate 20,835,771 downwards.
GTAAGCGCGCGTGTCATTGAGGCAATGAGATAAGCACGCGTGTCATCCAACCATTAATAGCCTAAGTCCAAAGGTCAAGAATAATAATGGCCAATTAATGCATGTCATCATGATAAGGACTCCAAAGTCAAGACTAATTAATGAGGCTTCTTGAACAAGCTTCATCCATGGCCATTCATTTTCAAGCTTACTTCTCTATTTCGTTTCCTCTTGGTTCGACCTCCGATCAAAGCATAAAATATCTCATTTGAAAGATCGGAATGTGTACTTTAAATCATCAAAAGACATCAAGTCGAAATTCCCACATTCTCATGTAGAAAATGCTAAATCTTTGAAATCTGATAAAAACGGACAGTTTTACACTGTTCACGAAATCAGACTTGAAAATATAGTAAATGAACTCAGAAAATTCTCAAATTCGGATATGTCATAAAAAAGACCTTAATAAAAAATTTTCAGTAAGAACACAAAATCTAATTCTCTCTGTAAATACCATTTTCAGTCACTCAAACACAGACTAAAAACAGTTCGCTGGAACAGAATATTTGCTTTTCAAAATAAGCTCTGTCCAGAATTCAAATCATCTCAGAAAATTCCCAAATTTACACACATTATAGAAAAGGAAGTTCTCAACAACTTTCATGTAGGAAACTTTTCTAAAATCGGCCCAGAAAAACTCGTAGAAAATCAAGACGGTGTAAACATCACCGAAATTCCCATTCCGGGCAGTTTCACATAGTCTGAAAATCAGGCCATCGTACCACTCATATCAACTCCAAAAATTCTGAAATTTAATCATGTAAAACTTCAAAATGTTTGGAACAACTTTCCAGAAGAAATGGTTTGGAAATTCGGATCACAAAAGTCTCCCAAAAAATAACAAAACGAAAGGGTACAAATGATCCGAAAACTAGATTTTCCAAAACAGAAGTAGAAATTTTTGTTCCGATTGGAAAACCATCAAACTTAAACCATAGACATTTTCCAGGGACTGAAATTGAGGATGTGACAACATTGGTTCCTCTTCTTCACTGAATTGATAAGGACCATCGATATTGTCATATTCTTCCACATATATAATATCGGCAGCTACTCTCACCCGATATCGATGCTAATCTATTTAGTCCTTCTAAGTATATTGGTTATTTCTACTATACTAAGCTGTTCATCTTTATGGCCTTTCCAAGCTTTATCAAATATCCTCGTTCTGGGCTTGTTCACCATCACAGGGTCTATCCAACTGTTCACCTGATATTTATATCTCTAAGCCATCACAAACATCCCTATTCTTTTCGGCTTGTTCATCCTCAATCAAGGTCCTTCCATATGTTTACCTTATTTGAGTATTCTTCTAGCTTATAGACATATTAAATTATCCAATATCTTGTTCATCTTCGATATCGATAGAGCATCTTAACAGTGGAAGAGCACTCCTCATATCAGAATATTTTGATGCTGTTTATGAAAAACATGTGCGTCTCGGCTTGTGCATATATCACCTGGCACTACTCAACCAATTTACACATTAGTAGCCTTTGATTATTTTTGTCATCATTAAAACCAGATAGGGAATTTTCCCAACAATAACTACATAGGTGATATTCCCAACAATTTCCCCATTTTTTTATGATGACAAAACAATCTTCTAAATATGCAAATGTCTTAATATGCAATAAAAGATATTGAATTTGAGTGCATGAAAAGTAAACAAATTTGCTTATCTTGACAAAAATAAGAATTTAGGTCAAGGCATAATAAGGACGTAATGCAATCTCCAAATATCAAGATATTCAATGAATATAAATAGGAGATAGCAAGAAGAAACATTATAACTAAATAATAAGAATTATCAACAGCTCATGTTTCTACACACGTTACTAAATCACATGAGTTTCAAGTAGGAATGAACATTCATCGTGTAAACTAATACTCCTCCAAACACAAATACAATATTCATCTAATCTCTCCCCATTTTAGTCATAATAAAAACGGAGCTAATGATATATATGCAATTCAGCTCATTTTAGCATAATCAAACCTTTCTTAACATTCTCGACTCTCCATAATTGTTAGGAAAATCCCTATGTTGCTCTGTCAATGACAAAGATAATCAAAGGCTACTAATGTTTATATTGGTTGACTAGTGCCAAATGATATATGTACAAGCCAAGATACATGTGTTTTTCATAAATAGCACAAAAACTTTTTGATATGAAGAGTGCTTTGCTGCTGTCAAGATGCTCTATCGATATCTAAGGTGAATAAGACATTAGGTAATTGAAGATGTCTACAAGCTGGAAGAATCTTCAGATAAAGTGAACATTTGGAAGGACCTTGATTGAGGATGAACAAGCCGAGAAGAACAGGGATGTTTGTAATGGCTTGGAGGTACAAAGATCACGTGAACAATTGGATGGATCTGATGATGGTGAACAAGCATAGAACAAAGATGTTTGGTAAAGCTTGGAAAAACCATGAAGATGAACAGCTTGGTAGAGTCAAAATTGCCAATATGCTTGGAAGGACCATAAAGATAAGTTGATTGATGATGTTTGTATCGATGCTAAGACATCATGTCATTGGTCATGTTTCAATAACAAGCATGTGAGAATGTTCAAGATTATAGCCGTTGAAGGGTGGAAATGTGCAATGAAAGACCGAGAAGTCTATCAAGAAACAGGAACAGGCATCTGTCAAAAATGTCAAAGCATTTAGAGTCCGGACAAGCTGCATAAGCTATTTCGGGTAGCCTATAACTATTTAGGATAGACTATATGGGCAGTCCCATCCTCGAACAGCAGCACCAACGGATCTTGGATGGCAAATTGATCTTCTAAGCATCTCCAATGGGAAGATTGAAGATTGCTATTTAAGAGAAGAACTTCTAGGCCAAAATGTTATAGAGCACAATGTAGAATCTGAATATTTGCTCTAAGCTGCTTTCCTTATTGATATTGTTTCATTTTCTTTAAAGATCTTCACTGTGATAATCTTGCTGTAGAGTAATCCTGTGAAAGATCAAGTTCTAAGAGTAAGTACGGTAGCTGAGTCCTCATAGTACAATCTATCATTTGTAAATGATCAGTACTTGTCAATTGTAACTTGTTGAGCAGATTACTAGTGCATTCGGCCCGTATTATAGTTGTTAGTCTAGAGAGTGGATCAAGTCTTTGAGATAAAGCCAAACCACTATATATATGCTTGTAAATCATCTATATCTTCAGTATTAGTAGAACTTGATCTTTATCATCACGATTTGTCAAATAGTAGCATGCACCTGATTTTTACAAACTGTTTTTGCCAATGTTTGACGTTGAACTTGTTATATTCCGCAAATATTTTTCATAGTTCTCGAACAACCTATTCATCCCCCTCTTGGTTGTATTGTTAGCCCCAACACATACCATGCCGTCTTAATAAACCCTGCAGCTAACAAACGCTCCATTTCTTCCTTAACTTTAAGAATAAACTCTAGAACGAATCTTCTTGGGATTGTTTATGTGGTCGAAATCCTTTCTTAATCAATAACTTGTGTTCTATCACATATCTTCCCAATCCGGGCATTTTGTGATAATCTAAAGCAAAACAATCTCTGTATTTTTTCAAAAGCTTGACTAATTGCGCTTTCAAATCATCATCTGATAGTACACTTAAAAATATTGGTCGACGACGCTGGTTGTCACCAATATCGATCTCCATTAAAGGGTCTTGGGCCTCTATGACTTTATTACCTTCCTTGATAGGTAATTCCTCAAAATCTATTATATAGTCCGTAACATCGATGGACTGCTCATCCTTCTCGACCATATAGGTCGCATACCTCTTACCGAGCTCATTCGATAATATGAGACTTTCCATGGACTACCTTGTATAACTGCCCCGGCAGTTCATTCTTACGAATCCATTAAACCTTAGGAGGTTCGATAACACATGAGCGTACATTGGTTTCTTCTCTGTGATTTTGAGCTACCCCCACCGTGTGTACCCAAGTCACATGTGTTTTGGTGTTAGCCTTAACGTACTCAACCTTGTCTCCATTCCAAAAAGCCAACATTTGGTGTAGAGTGGAAGGCACACATTAGTTTCCATGAATCCATTCTCTTCTTAGCAACAAATTGTATGACCCATCAGCTTCGACTACACAGAAAGATGTCTTGGAAGTCTTCGATCTGACAGTCGAATTGGCGATGAATATCCCCATGGCTTCAGTCACTTCTCCAGTGAAATATGAAAGCTAGATATTTGATGGAATAATCATCATCCCTCTCACCCAATTTCCTAAAAAATCTGTAGGGGATGAGATTTAATGTGGATCCTCCATCGACAGAACTTTGGACATTGGTCGACCATTCACATTGGCATTTATATTAAGTGCTCTGAGATGCTTGGAACTGTGGCTGTGTAACTTCTCAAACTCCACCATTTTCTAGTTGTCAAATTGAAACTCAACTCGCTCCTCTTCATCCATAATTACGTTTTCATTTTCCTTCATTTCCATTGAGGCAACCTGAAATTCTTGAGGAAGTCTAGCTTGGACCATACATGAACTCGTAGGGGATAATGATTTTGATAAAATAAAAAAAAAAAAAAAGCTGCCATGTGCTCCGATTTATTAGTCGTTGCAAAACTCACCTCTTTGCTTTCTTCTTCGGCTTGAATTGGTTCCTCTGTCATTCTTTTCCAAACCAAATTTCTAGCTCGGGATTTTATGGGTTTATAGGTTGTAATAAGAGCTAGCTTACCTGAGTAATGTGGATCTGATTAATTTGTTGCTGCAATTCGTGCTTTTTCTTCTTTTGCAACCTTCTTTTTTGAGTTCTTATTATGTTGCCCCCTAATCCTTGAACTTCCACGAACTCGAACCATTGATCCTTTGGCGGATCATGAGGTATCTTCAATATGTTGGTGACAATACAATGTCGGAGGATCGACACCTTCGGGAGACAAATCATTGAATTCTTCCCCCAAGCCGGAAGGAACATCCACTACAAAAAAACATGGATTTTGCCACGGAAATTTACGACAGGGAATTTTTTGTCGCTAATTTGCGACGGAATATTTTTTCTATAGCAAATTAGCGACAAAAATTATTCGTTGCTAATTTACGATGGAATTTGCCATGAAATAAAAATTCGTCACAAATTTGCGACGGATCTATTTTCCGTCACAAATTTGCAACGGATCTATTTTCCGTCGCAAAATCCATCGCAAATTCCAAAAATTGTATTGCAATTTCCAATCCATCGCAAATTTGCAATGGATTCCAAAAATTGTATTGCATTTTCAAATCCATCGCAAATTTGTGACGGATTGATTTTTCGTTGCAAATTTGCGACGGACCAAAAATTGTATTGCATTTTCCAATCCGTCGTAAGTTTGCGACAGATTTATTTTCCGTCGCAAGTTTGTTTAGTGACGAATTTTGCCAAATCTTTCATCGCAAAATTTGTCGCTAAAACCTTGTTTTTTGTAGTGTTCTAAAACTAAACCTAAGTTCTTCTACGTCTAATCACGATGATTACCATGTCTCAATCTCTCGTGATAAGGACGAGGACTACATAAGGAATATACTCCATCACAAGACAAACTAAATATTGCCTAATGAAATCAATCTAATGCAAACTAACAATTATTAATTGAAATTCAAACTAAATTGGATGATTGTCACAAGTTCAAATTCAAAAGAGATTGGACAATTTGCTACACGTCCAATTCTAAGAGAGATTAGATATTACAAATTCAAATTAGATAAGAAGATCTATTATAAACTCAACATATTAGATAATCTCTTAAAATGTTCTCGTCCTAAATAAGCTTTTTTAGATTTGATAGATGCAAATCTTATCTTATTTTTTTTCAAGACTTAGATATAGATAACACATATATCTATTTAGTTGAATATGGCGGTTTCCTCCGCACGTAGCTCTTATGTATGCGTAAATATATGGGTAAATAAATTATAACAATTTTCAAATAGATCGGAATCGGGTGGATGTATGAAATGTAAGGTCAATGTATCTATATGGGGATATCTATAGGAGATCATATAAAAAAATCATTTTGCGACGGAAACAAAATCCATCGCAAAAATTTGCGACGGAAACAAAAATCCATCGCAAATTTGCAACGGAAACAAAAATCCATCCCAAATTTTTGTGACAGAGAAAAAGTCCATCGCAAAAATTTGCGACGGAAAAAAAGTCCATCGCAAATTTTTTCAATGGAAAAAAAGTCCATCAGAAATTTTTGCAATTTCTGTCGCAAATTTTTGCAATGGAAACAAAATCCGTCGCAAAAATTTTCGACAAACATAAGGTTCGTTGCAAATTAGGGATGAAGTTAAAAGGTTCGTCACTAAAATTTGCGACAAACTTAAAAAGTTCATCGCTAATTTAATTAAAAAAAGAGCGCCCCAAAGCCCCACCCTCACCCCTAATTCAATTTCTCTCTCTCTCGCTCATTGTTCTTCCTCTCTCTCCCTCTCTTCCGCTTCTCGCTCTCCTTCTCGCTTCTGCTTCTTCCCTCTTCCTCCCGCGACTCCCCTTGCCCATGGCCTCCAAAGCCCTAGAGGCCGCGGAGCCCGAAGGGAACAGCAAGAGCGTCTCCAACTTCTTCCCCCAGGTCGTCAAGAACATCGCATCCCAGTCCCTTGAAGTGAAGAAGCTCGTCTACTTGTACTTGCTGCATTACGCTGAAAAGTATGTGAATCGGATCGATTGATGTGCTCGAATTGAAAATGATTCCGATTGTTTTTGAGCTTTGAAGGGGCGTGCGTGATTGCTTTTGGGTAGAATTCTGTAAGGCATTGCTCGTTTCTCGCTATGTTGGTGCTAATCGTGTTAAAGAAGTGGGATAATGTCACCCCGTACTTGAATTTTAATCACCTTGATGTGGATGATTGGATTTAGATGTTGGTGCGCAGCTGATCGTTCGTGTTTACTCTTTCTTGATGCTTGTAGGTGTCCAAATGAAGCATTGCTTTCGATCAATTGTTTCCAAAGGGACTTGGGGGGCACTAATCCTTTGGTGAGGGTCCGGGTGCTCCGTACAATGGCTAGAATTCGTCTTCATATAGTCGCGCCCCTCATTCTTGTAGCCGTAAACAAGTGCACGAGACATCCATCTGTTTATGTCAGAAAGTTGGCTGCTAACGTTGTTCCCAAGTTGTTCGACTTGCGCATTGAGGAAAATACTTCTGCAATCGAAGAGGTGGTTGTTTGCACTTTTCAGTTTTCTGCAATTACTGTTTTCCATTGCTTTTTGTCTCGGCAAAATGCTTGGTGAGGTGTATGTGATTTTTTGTTAGGATAGGAGAAAGAACTCGATAGGTTTGTGCACCTCGACTCTTCTTGTCCGTTCCATTAATTCTGAAAATTATTAATTAAGATTGAGGATGTGGTTCATCAAAATTGACTTCCCATTTTTCTCATTCATTTTATTTACTGCTTTTTTTTTGGGTTGGGTGGAGGGGGTGTTTCTCTTCCTTTGAATCAGCTCATTGCTAGATTAAATGCAAGCATGTACTTGGTATCTGGTTGACCAAGACTGTTTCCAGTCACATGGTGAAAGATAGCCTTCTATGCTTTCAGTTGCCATGTAGGAAGCTTATTTCTGTTTGTTGTCCATGTTATGCATTGTGATTTAGTTCCACTGCCTTGTCCTTCTAACATGTGATCCACATTTTATATCATTGAAGAAATCATAGAACTACTCTCATTAAACAAAGAACAATGAGAATTGGCCAATACAATATGCAGGTCGTACATTGAAGGACCAGATGAATATTTATCATGTGCAACTTACATTAATATGGATTCACCCAAGTTAACTTCTGCAAGATATACATCCGGGAAAATTAATGATGATATTAAGATCTTACTTCAATGTACATCACCACTACTATGGAGTTATAATAGTGCGAGTGGTAGTTGCTTGCTACTACTCGTACAATCGGATTATGGCGCCAATGGAGGATGTCAAAAGGATAGTTAAGCCGCTTTTGTTTGTCTTGCGATCCTCTAATGCCTCAAGATACGTGGTAAGCCATTTTCTCGAGCACTCACATTGATGTATGTTTGGAGGGCAGGAGGGTGGATGTGTCTGCATGTGTACACGTATACTAACTTGGTTGGCATCTCTATTTATTTGGTGAATTATCTGGTTGTGCTGTTGATATGGTATTAAGGTAATTTGTTTCACTACCACTATTGACCTGACATCCTGTTTATTTTTCTGTCCCAACCTATATGGTGAAGCAAAATGAGAATCACTTGACCATTCCCCAACTCCCTAGCTTAATACATGGTCTTTGAGGAGATTATCTGACATTGCTTTCTCTTTTTTTGATGCTTAACAATATGAAGGTTGTCCTTGTGTTTGCATTCTTGAACATAAGTGAATGAGACTTATGTCAAGGGTGTGACAGACATATGCAAGGTGAACATATTACTTGCTGATTCAATAGGAACAAAATTAAATGGTTATCATGCAACATGAATGAGGATGAAGAATATAGTTAAAAGTAATATAATAAGGTAGGTGCTAAATATAGACAAGATAATCTGCAGAAGGCACCTGTTCTTATGTTATTTTTTGAGATTGTGAATGTATTCTGGGTAGGCAGGCAAGTTAGTGGATTGTTTCAGCTAAACCTGGTATTTGCTATTATATGTGTCATTTGAAGCTCATTTGAGAGAATAGTTGATGATTCTCTGCAGTCCTTTTATGCAACATGGAGTTTTGCTGACAAAGTTTGTTTATGTGTGGATGCAGAGCTGATAAATGTTGGGCAGAAGCAAGATGCTCTGCAAGAACTTCACGATCTTATTACCTTGAAGAGATCCCGAGCATGGCAAAATACCCTTGAGAGGATTATGTTCAAGTACATTGAGCTATGCGTTGATATGCGGAGGGGGAGATTTGCCAAGGATGGTTTGATTGAGTATCGCATTGTATGTCAACAAGTGAATGTCACCTCTTTGGAGGAGGTGATGAAGCACTCCATGCAAACCATACCGGAGAAAGCAGAGCAGGCGCAAAATTGAAAGTATCTTTTCATATATATCGGGGATAAGCTTTGCTTTAACATTTTGTGCCATAAGTGCAGTTGACCCAATATGTTCATGAGGTTGCTTAAGCAGGTGCTTTAAAGTGCTCAAGATTATTTATTCTCTCATTATGTGTACTATAAAGAAAAATATTTATGTCATTCTTGTGGAAAATGTAGATGAATGTATTTCATTTTCATATTATTATAATATTTTGATGTTATTAACTGCTTAATCAATGTTAAATATAAATTTCAAAAATTAATTTTTCTTTTAATTAGGTTTAAAATCAAAAAATAAAATAAATGATTTTATCGTACAATCACAAATTACAAAAGTTCGTTGCAAAAATGAAATTTCGTCGCTAATTTCGTCCCTAAACAATAATCGTCACAGAGTTCGTCGCTAAAGAATTAATAAAAAATTATCGCTAAATTCGATCATAAATAATGTTGCTGGCAAATGTAAAAAAATTTGATGGCAAATTAGCGACGAATTTTGCCACAAAAAATTTCGCTACAAATTACTGACAAAAAATTTTTTTTTGGCAAATTAGCGACGAATTTTGCGACAAATATAATTCACGGCAAATTTGCGACAAATAATTAGCGACGAAATGTGCGACTAAATTTGTGACGAAATTTGCGTCGATATTTGCGATGAATTATTTGCGATGAATTTTGCGATGAAATTTGCAACGAATTTTGCGACGAATAAAGTTCATGGCTAATTTGCGACAAATTATTTGTGACCAATTTTGCAATGGATAGTGTTCATGGCTAATTTGCGATGAAATTTGCGACGAATTTTGTGACGAATTTTTTTTCTATCGCAAATTTGCGATGGAAATTGAAATTTTCCGTCACAAAAATTTGCAACGACCTAGTAGCGACGGAAAAAATTCCGTCGCTAAATTCGTCGCAAAATCGATTTGCGACGGATTTTTATAATTTTTTGTCACAAAATTCATTGCAAAAAACATGTTTTTTTGTAGTGATCACGAGGGCATGAAGGGGTGTAGCATAAGTGACGTAAAAATCAAACTTGGCACTTGGTTTCCCCAGCGTTCCTACGGTAGGGTCACTTCTTGAAACCTTTGTTTAAAAGACTTTAGTTTTACAAGTTGTTGACTTGGGTAGATAATTCGATCGAGCACTCTAGGCCGATCTTGTCGATTAATCATATCAGGGCGGCTAGCATAGTTTTGTTGACAACCACTCTTATCACCCCAAAACGAGATCTTGATCGCGGAGCTCTTCCTCTTGGCAAAGAATAACAATTCCAATTAATCTTCTGCTTGCGTCGAGTACAAATATTTTGACGTTGTACGGCCTTGCCCTTAGATCTCAGAGACACCATGCCCATCATCATAGAAAAAGGCTCGACATTGACTTCCATTATAGTTTTCTCTTTCTCATCTGCAAACTTAATTTTACCCTGTCGAATTTCTTCTTGAATATTCTTCCTTAGCATAATACAATCGACAATATTGTGACTCCCACTACAAAAAAACCATGTTTTTTCCGACGAAGTTTCCAATGAAAAATTTGGAAAAATTCGTTGGAAAACGAATTTCCAACGAGTTTTCCAACGAAAAAAATTTGTTGGTAAATAGGTCGTTGCAAATTTTTCCAACGAAAAATTTTAATTTTCGTTGGAAATTTGCGACAAATTTTTTTCGTTGAAAAATTCGTTGAAAAAATCGTGGCTAAATTCGTTGGAAACGAATTTTTTTTTTCCGACAAATTTTTTTCGTTGGAAACTCTAATTTTTTTGTCAAAAAATCGTGGAAATTTTTTTTTCATTGAAAAAAAAAATTTGGTCGGAAAAAAAAAATTTTGGTTGAATTTTTTTTTTGTTTGAAAAATCGCCCTCGCCGGCGACGAGGGCCAAGCTCGCCTAGATCTGGGCGAGCTCGGGCTCGCCGGCCATGGTGAGCTCGGCCCTCTCCATGGCCGGCGAGGGCCAGCCTCGTCGCCGGCGAGGGGCGAGCTTGCCCAGATCTAGGCGAGCTCGCCCCTCACCGGCGAATAAGGAAGGAAAGGAAGTGGAGCATGAACCGGGGGCTCCCGTAGCGGATGAGGTCGAACTCGGCAGACATGGACACGGACCCAGCGACGGGGGAGCCAAGTGCGCCGGTGCCGGTCCTGATGACGAGGGAGAAGGGGCTGGTGGAGTCGAAGGAGGTGTCGAGGTGGAGGGCGAGCTCCCGGGGCTCGCCGGCGACGACGCCGGACTGGAAGGGGAGGTCGAGGATGCTGAGGGCGACCATGGCACAGGGAGGCCTTCATCCTCCACTGGGTTTCTGGGGAAGGAGGGGAAGGAGGATGGAAAATGGGTGGGGGGGATTTTGGGGTGATTTTTGAATGGAGAAAAGAATTGATTTTTTTTTTGGCGGGGTGATTTTTTTCTTCAACAAATTCAAAAAATACCGGGTTTTTTTGAATTCGTTGGAAAATTCATTGGAAATTTCCAACAAAAAATTTTTCGTTGGAAATTTCCAACGAATTTTCCAACGAAAATTGTACAAATTGAAATAATGGCCCGAAAATTGAAATTCGTTGGAAAATTTGTTGGAAATTTCCAACCAATTTTTCCACGAATTTAAAAAATACCGTGCTTTTTTTAATTCGTTGGAAATTTCCAACGAAAATTATACAAATTGAAATAATGGCCCGAAAAATTGAAATTCGTTGGAAAATTCGTTGGAAATTTCCAACGAATTTTCCCACGAATTTAAAAAATACCGGGTTTTTTTGAATTCGTTGAAAATTTCCAACGAAATTTCCAACGAAAAATTGGAAATTTCCAACGAAAAATTTTTCCTTGGAAAAGTCGTTGGAAATTTCTAACGAAAACTTTTTCGTTGGAAAAGTCGTTGGAAATTTCCAACGAAAAAGTTTTTGTTAGAAATTTCCAATGAATTTTCCAACGAAAAATTTTTCGTCGCTAATTTCCGACGAATTTTACTTTTCGTTGGAAAATTTGTCGCAAATTTGTGACGAAAATTTTTTCGTCGCAAATTTTCGTGGCAAAAACCCAGTTTTTTTGTAGTGTCCAGGAATGATACCATTTATAATATTTTTTGCCTGCTAATTCATCTTTGCTTGGAATAATTTGGTCTTCAATCAATTTTATCTGGCCATACGGTAGAAGCAAGTCAAAAATCTCGTCTACCTTGTTTATATCAAAGGAATGATATTGACTATCTTTTGCCTTAGCTATGATACTTGCTTTCTCTTCGGTTTCAGCGCTTGACACGTGTATGGTATGTCGATCATCATTTGGCCACAGCTGCTTTAGCATATTGTGTTTGACCCATATCTTCATCAAGTTCAATCCCATCGACGAAATTCACATTATGCTTACCGTGTCTCGTCTTTTTCCTTTAGCAGGCTCTGAATTTGACCAAACTTTATTTATATACGATCTCTCTTCAATTAATAACTTAGATCAGACTCTTGAATAAAAACAGTCAAATACATATTTTAAATGGATGACATTGCTATAGCATTTCCAATGCGGAGCCACGTAACTTCTTCCCTCGGTCCAGTTATTCTCATAGTCTAGGAAAGGGAAAGGTAATGGTCATTGGTCAAAGTATGCTGTCATAATCTAGGAAATAGAAAGGTACTGGTCATTGGTCAAAGCATGCTTTCTTTTTTCGAACTTTAATGTTTTTCACGAGTGTCATTGGTCAAAGTATGCTTTCTATTTTCCTATATAACAAAGTGGAATTTAGTAACACGCCTTATGGGCGTTACCGCACATAAGAGATCACCTGACATCTCATGCATGCCATGAGAAACCCTCTTCTCTTGTTATGTTTCTCACTGGTCTTATCTTTTTCACTTACATCCTCAGTTCGTCTCACTTTGCGTGAAGGCTCCTCCCTTTCGGTTGATAAACCGGATGATATTCTAACGTCAAAAGACCGTGCTTTTTCCGCAGGCTTTTATCCGGTGGGAGAAAACGCTTATTGCTTCGCCATATGGTTCAGCAAACCCTCTTGTAGTATCCATAATTGCGCCGTAGTTTGGATGGCAAACCGTGACCAGCCCGTCAACGGAAGATCCTCAAAGCTTTCTTTAGGAAAGAATGGTGACCTTGTACTGACCGACGCTGGTCGTACAGTTGTTTGGGCCCCAAGCACCAAGTCATCCTCCGAGTCATCAAGGAAGTTGCTGCAACTTCTTGACACGGGCAATCTTGTCCTTCGTGACAAGCAGCTCAATATTTCGTGGCAAAGCTTTGACTCGCCCACCAACACGCTTCTTCCACTACAAAAGCTCACTAGGAACATGCCGCTCGTTTCCTCTCGAAGCAAGAACAACTTTTCTTCTGGCTATTACAAGCTTTATTTCGACAGCGATAACCTTCTTCGACTTCTCTTTGATGGCCCGAAGATTACAGGTGTCTATTGGCCAGATCCCTGGCTTAATAGTTGGCAAGCTGGAAGAACAACTTATAATGATAGTAGAGTTGCAATGCTTGATCCCTACGGGAATTTCACTTCCTCTGATGATTTCACATTCTTAACATCCGATTATGGTGCAAAAGTTCAGAGAAGATTGATGGTCGATCATGATGGTAATGTTCGAGTTTATAGTCAGTCCGAAGAAGAGGAGTGGATAGTTTCATGGCAAGCCAAATCTGAACCCTGCACAATTCATGGCATCTGTGGACCTAATAGTATGTGTACATACCACCCTAGGGAGGGAAGAAGTTGCATTTGTGCTCCCGGATATAAAAGGGAAAACTTTTTCGACTGGACTCAAGGATGCAAGCCTCAATTCAACAGCTTCTGTGACAGCAAAGTCGACACCGAATTCGTCCAGTTACAACATGCCAATTTTGATGGGTATGGCAAAGACTTGATTAGGAACTGCACTCTCGAAAGGTGCAAGAAACTATGCTTGGGGATGTGCAATTGCTTGGGTATCCACTATAACAACTCTGAATGTTTTCCCAAGTTGAAACTGTTAAATGGCCGATATTCACCCAGTGTTACTGGGGACATCTACTTCAGGCTCCCAAAATCCAGTCTCTCCTCTTACAGAATACCGAAAATAGAGTACGCTGCTTTGCAATGTCCAGGCAAAGAAATTGTGCTACCAAGGACTTATGTAAAACAAATGGGAGTTGGGCAATCAAGGTTTTGCTCGTTTTTGTTGGGGCAACAGCTGGAATGGAGGCCACACTTGTACTCATAATTTGGTGCCTGTTATATAGAAACCGCCCAGAGAAAGATGGAGCTCACATTGATGGATACCACGCAAGGCCGACTGAATTCAGACGGTTCACATACGATGAGCTAAAGAAGGCAACATGGAATTTCAGTAAAGAAATTGGAAGAGGAAGTGGAGGAATTGTATTCAAGGCCATGTTGTCAGATTGCAGGGTTGCAGCGGTCAAGCGGCTCCATGAGGCTAACCAAGGAGAGAATGAGTTTCTGGCAGAGGTGAGCACCATAGGAAATCTTAACCACATGAACTTGATTGACATGTGGGGGTACTGCGCAGAAGGAAAGCACCGGCTTTTGATCTACGAATTCATGGAACATGGTTCCTTAGCGGGAAATTTGTCATCTCCAACCGAACTCGATTGGTCCAAGAGGTTCAAAATTGCGGTAGGTTCAGCTAGGGGACTGGCTTATCTTCATGAAGAGTGCTTGGAGTGGGTTCTCCATTGTGATGTGAAGCCACAAAACATTCTCCTTGATTCCACGTACCAACCGAAGGTGGCGGATTTTGGACTCTCGAAGATACTCAAGAGAGAGGGCTTGAAGGATTCAAGCTTCTCAAGAATCAGAGGAACTCGAGGTTACATGGCTCCTGAATGGGTTTACAATATGCCAATCACCTCCAAAGTAGACGTCTACAGTTATGGGATTGTTCTGTTGGAGCTGGTGACCGGCAGGAGTCCAACAGGAGGGCTTGCAAATACTGAGGGTGGTGATGAGAATGAGAACAAAAGGTTGACTTCTTGGGTGAGAAAGAGGAAGAGAGCAGGAGTTCCCATGGAAACATGGATAAAGGAAATTCTGGATCCAAGGCTGACAGGGGAATACGACATTAGGAAGATTGAAGTTTTGGTTGCAGTGGCTCTTCAGTGTGTGGAGGAAGACAGAGATGCAAGGCCCACCATGAGCCAGGTGGTTGAGATGCTTTTGCATTACGGAGATGAAGACGAAATGATACTAGTATAGGTTCTCTTATCCTTATCTCTTTAATAAATTATGACTATAAGGTAATGATCTTTGCATATTTACTAGTGTAATGTAATAACAGTCACTGAATGTTTCCCAGTATAAGGTACTAGTCTTTGGATGTAGGAAGTCATGAAAGTGTGTTACTTTGCCTCTGTGCTTATGCTACTTTTTGCAAGAATAACATAAACAATCTCCAAACTTTTTATTATATTGCATTTTGTATCCGTTACTTTTATATATTCACTTTGTGACCTATACTTTTTGAAAACCAACATGTGATCGAATCATTACAACTATAAAAAATGGATGGCGCGAATTGGTTTTCTCGTCGAAAACTCACGATGCAAAGTGCAGACATATGTGATCAATTAATGCGCCCCAGCTTTTTACGTATCCTATCCTACGCGCATCAAATATTCAGGAAGCCTATTATAAAATAGCCTAAAACATGTAACACGACATGGAAATTTCGTTAATAGAATTTATTTGGAACATGCAATATAAACAATATTGGACGAACGTGATGACTATTTTATAATCATCGTACCTAGATTATCTTTCGTATCTAGAGAGACATATAGTTTACTAGTAGAAGACCTGCAATTGTTAAACAATCTTTTGAATTATTAACCTAAAGATATTTTAAAAATTCCTTAGTGTGCATTATAACTAATCCCGTTATTTGAACAATGTCAAATTTTTTTTAAGTTAAACCTTTTTGTCTTGCTGAAACTTACTTTAACATAATCCATGTCTTCCTTAACAGTTTTCTTTTATACTCGTAAATCAATCTTTTTCACAACAAAAAGTGTTTTGTCACGAACTTATACTATACATATTTTCAACAGTTTCATATAATATTGTAGGATATGTTTGTTTGGAGGAAAATGATTAATTTGAAAAATACTTTTCTAAAAATAATCACTTATATCGCTTGAAATAATTAATCAACTGAAAATGTTTTCATTAGTTTATGTCCAAACGATTTCGTAGATTGTGAAAATGTTTTCTATCAATTCTTTTTGGTAAGAGATACAAACAATCTTTTTTAAGAAAATATTTTTAAAATCGTTTATATTTTGCAAAAATAAACAGAGCCGTAGAGTTGTAAAATAAATTACAAATTGTTCTTATTTTTTTTTACGTTATTTATATAACAAATGGACCTTTTTGTTTAAAAAAGAAAAGGACTTAGGCCCAAAAGACCCAATTCTCCTCTCTTAAGCGCGTGAAGCTGCATCTTTGAAGCCCAGCAAAATAACTTCCTTCAGCCTACTCATAATTGTTGGGAAAAGTATCGAAAAAGCCCTACATTTATATCATTGATGCCAATTTAATCATAAAATTTTTAATTATAATAATTTAGTCATAAACTTTTTAACATAGAGCCAATTATGTCTTCATAGAGCCAATTATGTCTTTCCGGCTAATTTTGGCCAGATATTACTAACGTGGATGTCGATCAACCTACGTGGCACGACCAGCGCTGACGTGAATAACTTTTAATAATATTTTAATATTTTTTCAAATTTATATATATTTATTTTATTCTTTTCTTTCTCTCTCTTTATTTTTCCTACCCTTCCTTCTTGTAAATCAACAACTAGTGGAATCAAGCCATTATTAGGCCATTAGCAAGAGAGTAGACATAGGCTTAGATATAAAGCCACACCATTATAAACTTGCAATGTGATTTACCTCTAGTGCTCGTTATTTGCATATTAGTACACTATCTTCACACACGCTATTTGTATCTAATCACAATCTACTTTAGTGATTTCTATTATTCCGCGAAAGATTTTCACTATCTCCAACAATCTATTCAACCAAAAAAAAAAAAACCTGTTCAACCCCCCTTCTAGTTTGTTTTGTTAACCCCAACAATCTATTATCAATATTCAAGTCGTGTCTCTTTAAAATGAATCACACCTCTATTTATAGAGATATTGCTAAACAAAAGAGAAAATTCTTGGAATTCCCAAGAACCGAATAGACTCTATGGGAATTCACCTAATTATGACTCTTAAAAGTAATGCCACATTAAAGACTCATAAAAAGCTGTGAATTAAAGGACTCAATAACTAGGACTAAATGCATTTAACTAGCATCAGATGCATTGAAACTTGATAAGACCCTCTAAATTCTTGCACTTGGAAGCCGAACAATCACCATAAAAGGTCATCAAATAGCGATAGAAATCAGCCAGAACAACCTCTAGTCATTAGGTTGTCAATTGGGAGACTTGAAATCGACAACAAGTCTTGTAAATCAAAAACTATGTCGCATAATCGGTAACTTCATCCTTGAACCCACATAATTAAATTGCAGTAGAAATTGGTTTTCACTTGCATGAATAGCAAATGGATTGGTTCAATTAACGAAACATGAGTCGAACTTGAGAGCTAATCAATAGAGCCCGATGCTTTCGCATTAAACTCCCTAGGTTGTTTTAGATTTGCCCTCAAATCTATTAGTTCTTGATCTTCAATATAAAAAGAAGGTCTCCTACATTGAAAGTTGTTGAGACGCCGTATTCTCTAGGGAGATCAACCTTGGATGAATTGTCGCCAATTCTCTCGAGAACTATAAAGGACCATCAGCTTTAGGCATGAGCTTGTTCTTTCATTGAACTGAAAATCTCTCTTTTCTCAAGTGTCACCACACGAGATCACCAAGTTGAAATTGAGGCTTCTTTCTAGGCTTGTTTGCTTTTTGTTTGTAAGATTCATTCGATTCAAAACCTAAATTCTATTAGCATGAACTTGTATTAAACGAGATTATCAAATGAGTACGACATCCAAGTAGGACTTCTTTAATATTGGACTTTCTTCAGAAAATGACACCAGAGTTAACAATAACTATATAAAACTATATAAATTCTGAAATAAAGCAATAGAGAAAAGTCGACATTGAACGTAGAACAAAATCAAGGAAGCACCGGTAAGCTGTTAACATCAAAAGTCTGAATTGAATGCAAACAATTAAACCTTATATAGAACTATAAAAGTTATCAGAACAAAAATAAAGCATATAAATAGACAATTCCAAAAAATGAGATACAATGATAATCTTTCGATGTTAAATATATATACACTTCTGAGAGATCATCATCAACATACGATTCTTACGATCTATAATTGGCACCAAAAGAAATCATTGATGCCAACCAAAACCTAAATAAATCTTAATTGCTTACATAGCTATAATATGCATCTGATGGCATTGGACTCGAATTAAAATTAACTACAATTCATAATGGGCTGCATCATATATGACTAAAATGACACATGAAGTAACAAGAAATGTATAAATTTCGAAATAAAGCTAAGGAGAAAGTGAAACAAAACAAACAACTTCAGGCGCAAATCAGGAAAATTACCAAAAAAGTCCTAAACCTTTTGTAATTGTGCCAATTCAGTCTTAAACTTTTTTTGTCAATTCAATTCTGAACCTTTTGCAAACCAGCCAATTTAGTCCTTTTGGCCGGCCGGCGCTGACGTGGTGGCCGACTGGAATCCACGTGGCAATATATTATTATTTTTTTTATTTTTTTCGAATTTTTTTCTTTTTTCTTTTTTTTTTCCTTCTCCCCCTGGCCTGTCCAGCCAGGGTGAGGCTCCCCGGCGAGGGCCCAGCTCTGGTGAGGCAAGCTTGGCCCTCGCCGCCTCGCTAGAGCTGGGCAAGCTCGCCCAGCGACAGTGAGGGCCCAGCTCACCTCGCCGAAGCTGGGCACTCGTCGGTGAGCCTCCCCCTTGGCCGATCCGGCCAAGGGGAGAAGGAAAAGAAAAAAAAAAGAAAAAAGGAAAAAAGTTCGAAAATAATAATAAAATATTGTCACGTGGACGCCGGTCGGCACCGCGTCAGCCAACCGATGGCCACATCAGTGCCGGTTGATCAAAAGAACTGAATTGGCTGGTTTGCAAAAGGTTTAGGACTGAATTGACAAAAAAAAAAAGGTTTAGGATTGAATTGGCACAAGTGCAAAAGGTTTAGGACTTTTTTGATAATTTTCCCGGTGCAAATCACTAATACTAGGGAATCTATCAATATCTAAATAAAACAGTTGGCAGTGTTACGTCATTATACTATGGGAAGTAATACCTACTCTCTCTCTCTCTCTACACATATATATTTTCTTTTCATTTTCATAGTAAAACAATAAAAAATAATATAATAGTTTATTAACATAGATGGTACAAGTCTAGAAGGTTATCATCACATGAGCTTAGACGAGACAAAAGGGTATCGTCCAAATTGTCTCCCTGTTATGAGGCACCAAAATAAAAATATTAAAGGGTATCGTCAATTGATGTTAACAATTGACCGACCACAACTATAATAAAAATAATATGACAAATTAAACAGAAATCTAAAGAATATTAACAAAATTAGAATCCGCATTCAACAAGATAAAGTTGAAAAGATAGACAAAAGCTCGATTTCGATGGAAAATAGGACACCATTTAAGTTTAGCTCTATTGAGTTTGATCGAAAAAATAATGACACCATAGGTAACAACAAATATATAAATCTAAAAATAGAGCTAAGGAGCATGTCAACATTAAGTAGACCAAAGTTAAGGAACAAGGAGAAATCACTGATTTAAGCAGTTTAAATTGGATTAGATAAAACCATGACTTAAGATTAAAGACCAGCACAGAATAGATAAATACGACGGGGAACAAAGCTAAAGCATAGAACAAACAATTTCACACATATGGTAGTTTGCCTATAGCTCTCAATTTGAAAAATAACATCAATTTCAGTTTAACTAGAAAAAGGGAATTATGATATAAAATGTATTGCAATGTATCAAGACTTTTGATATGGGTAATTACGGTGGAAGATGCGAGATATGTAGATACATTACGTAGCCTATGTCGCATCAATACATAGGTAATTATGCATGAATGGACATCCCTACGTTTGAATTAAAAAATTACTCTGACATCACAGATATATGTGGAAATCACGATTTAAAATGATTAGTAGAGAACAAGTCAAAGAATAAACGATTTCAAGCTAATCTTCTAATAACTGAACAATTGTAGCACGTGGGTGTCGTTCTATAATAAGAATTCTCAGTTGTCAAAAAAAAAAAACTCGTTGACTTGTCAAGTGGTATTATATATAGTGGTCTTTAAAAAATGCCTATGATAGCCCACTATTTTTAGGTAGACTGTGCTGACATCACACATTAGAAAATATATATATACACACTACGGCGATAGAATATATGTAGTTTTGCATAAGACACTGCTAAAAATCGAAAAGTGACACAAATAATTCATAAACATTAGCTCAATGTACAAGATTGTTAATAGACTTTTAATTCGTTCAATGTAATAATTGAAATAATATTCCTAAATTTCAATCTAATACTTAAATTTTCATTTGTTCATCTTAATCCCTCAACTTCCATAATAAGGTCAAATCAGTTTGCCGGTACTGTTCACAAATTTTCATTATTATACTATTCCCTAGATTTTAGAATATCTTTTCATTTCAATTCATCTCTTAAATTAACAAAAAAAATATGTTATTTTCTTATGACCTTTTTACCATTTGGTCTTTATAAATATTACTGTAATTCCATTAAATTATATTTTGACTTATGATCCTCATAATACAAAGAATATAAAATCATTTAAAATTATATTGGATTCATATTTTGAAAAAAAAATTATAAGAATATTTCATTAAGATATTAATTTATCTATAGATTTCTTATAATTATATTAACATAGATCTTGTTCATAATGTTTTAGATAGATAAAATGTTTCAAGATTTTGTGTTTCGTGTTTTTTCAATTAAATTTAGTTAAATATGTAAATTAAGAAATTAAAATAGTCTAAATATCCATCCCGTATAACTTTAAATGAGGCTCTACTTTTACTATTGTAGATATATTAAGCTAAAATATATTTAAATAGAACTATTAATAATACTTATAAACATAAGAAAAGGTACACAAGTAATAAAAAGATAGCCATTTTTTTGTTTATTTAGGAAATGGATTGAAATGAAAAGATACTCTAAAATCCACGCAATTGTTATCAAGAGTTTTGATTTTTTTTTTATGGAAAGTTGAGGGATTAGATTGAATAAATTGAAAGTTCGGGACTAAATTAAACATTTAGGGATAGTTCAAGAATCAAAATAAATGAATTAAAAGTTTAAAAATGACATTGTACATTAAGAGCGCAAATGACAACATTTCCTTTTCCTAGCCCTATTTTTGGTTAGAAATTAAAAAATCTATTTCTTTTTTCCAGATGAGTTTCTAAATAGAAAGTAGTGTTTAATAACGACACAAAATTTCTATTCCCGCAATAGAAATTCGATAACGATGCAAAATTTCTATTCTTACCGGACGGTGAGTGGCGGCGGGATGGTGGGCGGCGGCGGCGAGCTAGCGAGGAGCTGCCGTGATGGCGGCCGTGACGGCCCGGTGGAGCGTGGCGACAACGGGTGACGGGACGACTAGCTAGCCAACAGCGGTGGTGGTGGCGAACGACCAACGGCTAGTAGTGAGTGAACAGCGATGGGTGACAAGAGTGAGCAATAAAAGAGAGTTGTTATTTCTATTTCTGTCCCAGAAATATGGTAAAAAAATTTAGCTTCTCATTTCTGTTCCAAATATATTTCTCGGTCAAAATTTGTCCTAGAAATAAAAAAAAACTGAAATTATTTTACCAAACAGATTTCTGTTCCAAACATGTTCTCGAGAACAAAAAAATAGAAAAATAGGGAAACATAATAGTTATTATTTGTGCCCAAAGCTTAATTTATAGACCATTTGTATTTTTCCCATTAGAAAAGAGCACAGGTGATGGATACTAAGTCATATGCCTTTGGTAAAGTTTTTTACTTTCAAACTAGACTGTGCGGACTCATACTTTGTATTTTGCTACTTTAACATTAAATAATTGATAGTAAGCTGTGGGGATATACATTTGGTCTTAGGGGTGTGGTTGTTTAGAATTAAGTTTGTGCATAAAGTAATTTTCTACAGTCCCTTCAAAGTTTAAACAATTATTCAAATTTCAAAAAATTAAAAAAAAATTAAGTGAATCTATGGACGGAATGTTTGATTCGAGCTATAACTACTGTTCATTTTACACAAGCACGTCATTGCCGCACCATGGGATGCAAGTTAGAATAAAACCTAAAATATCCTACACCTGGTAGTCGAGCCATTTCTATGCAATAGAAAAATTAGGATTCACTGGCAAAGACTTTTTTTTTTTTATCTCCTATCTATAATCTGCCTCTTGCAAAGTACGGGAGTCGAACCCCTCAACCGTGATACTAGCATCCCCATCCCCCCTCTCCTAATCTTTCCACCAGCATGGACGCATACCTATTGACACAGGCACAAACTTAACTGCCATTGAAAATCTTGTCAATTGGTCACATCTCTTTCTCATATATCTTTAAATTTTAGCTACAGTAGCTATTACTAACTCCAGGATGACTCTTCCCATTTTGTCGGGCAACTTGGAAGTAGGAAAGTCTCCTACCCTCCTGACGGCTGTCCCCTATTACATATATTAAGATTGATCTATAAATTAAACCAATATACTATGTGATGCAATTTTGATTGATTGTCAAATATGGATCTTACAATATCTATTTCATTCAATTTGACGCACTTTGCATTTCTTCTTAAAGAAAGACTCATAACTAGCCAAGTGCTACAATTTATATCGTGTTGAGAACATCAAACTATAACGAGATACATCAATCGAAATTGGACACATAACTATGTGGTTAGTATGAAACTAAGTAGTGGACAAGCGTTATAATTTGAATGGAGGACTTCGTTGTGGTAAGGCAGATTCAGAAAATCATAGGAACTTCTTCCATCATCCAAGAAATGATGGCGGCTTGGGAGGAAAAAAATGTGGTCAACGATCTACCTGTCAAAAGTATGCTTTGGTTTTCTCCCAGAAGTCTCTGCTGTAATATTTTAATCAGAGCCAATAACTACAAATGTCCCCAACAATGGATGGTGCTACTGCTATATAACGGAAGTAAATTCTCCTACCACTCGCAGATGACCCCCCATAAGAGAGTTCACCAAAAACCCATGAATGCCATGGGGAATTCACATTGGTTGCTTGCTTTCTCACTGTTCTTATCCTTTTCGTTCACATCTTCTATTCGTCTCACTTTGCAAGAAGGCTCCTCTCTCTCCGTTGGGAATGCGGATGACGTCTTGACATCGAATGATGGTGCTTTCTCCGCCGGCTTTTTTCCCGTCGGACGAAATGCTTATTGCTTCTCGATCTGGTTTAGCAAGCCATCTTGCAGTATCCCTAACTGCTCCGTAGTTTGGATGGCAAACCGTGACGAACCAGTCAATGGAAGATCCTCCAAGCTTTCTCTAAGAGAGAATGGTGACCTTCAGTTGATCGACGCTGGGGGTACAGTTGTTTGGTCCACAAACACAGGTTCCCTCAAGGTCCTTCATGAACTTGCAACTCCTCGACACAGGAAATCTTGTTCTTCGTGACGACAAGCGTGCCACTTTGTGGCAAAGCTTTGACTCCCCAACCGACACGCTTCTTCCAGAACAAAAGCTCACCCCAAACGCACCGCTCATTTCATCTCGAAGCAAGAACAACTTTTCTTCTGGTTATTACAAGCTTTACTTTGACAACGATAACCTTCTTCATCTTCTCTTCAGTGGCCCTAAGATTTCAAGCGTCTATTGGCCAGATCCATGGCTTAATAGTTGGGAGGCTGGAAGAACCACTTATAATGATAGTAGAGTCGCAATGCTTGATCACTATGGGAATTTCAATTCATCTGATGATATGACTTTCTTAACAGCTGATTATGGTGCAAAAATTCAGAGGAGATTGACGGTTGATCACGATGGTAATCTTCGGGTTTACAGTCGATCTGATGCAGGGGGATGGATGGTTTCATGGCAAGCCAAATCTGACCCATGCACAGTTCATGGCATTTGTGGACCTAATAGCCTGTGTACATACCATCCTAGAGAGGGAAGAAGTTGCATTTGTGTTCCGGGATATGAGCGGGAAAACCTTTATGACTGGACTCAAGGATGCAAACCCAGATTCAACAGCTTCTGTGATAGCAAAGTTGAGACCGAATTCATTGAGTTACCACATTCTGATTTTTATGGGTATGACAAAGGCTTCTTCCCAGGTTATACACTCGAAATGTGCAAGAAGTTATGTTTGGATTTGTGTAATTGCTTAGGTTTCCAGTATAAATTCTCTAACTGTTACCCCAAGGTATTGTTGTTAAATGGCCATTATTCACCCAGTGTTGATGGGGGCATCCACTTCAGGCTCCCAAAATTCAATCTCTCTTCTTCTGACATACCGAAAATAGAACATGCCACTCTGCATTGTAATGCCAAAGAAATTATGCTACCAAGGACTTATCTAAAAAGACAAGAGAGTTGGGCAGTCAAGTTTTTGCTCATTTTTGCTGGGGCAATAGCTGGAGTGGAGGCGATATTGGTGCTCATGGTTTGGTTCTTCTTATATAGAAGCCGCCCAGAGAAAGGTGGGCCTCACACCGAAGGATACCATGCAGGGCCGACTGGATTCCGACGGTTCACATACGATGAGCTAAAGAAGGCAACACGGAATTTCAGTGAAGAAATTGGAAGAGGAAGTGGAGGAACTGTATACAAGGCGGTGTTGTCAGATTGCAGGGTTGCAGCAGTCAAGCGGCTTAATGAGGCTAACCAAGGAGAGAATGAGTTTCTCGCAGAAGTGTGCACCATAGGAAATCTTCACCACATGAACTTGATTGACATGTGGGGGTACTGCGCAGAAGGAAAGCACCGGCTTCTGATCTACGAATTCATGGAACATGGTTCGTTAGCAGAAAACTTGTCTTCCTCAACTGAACTCGATTGGTCCAAGAGGTTTGAAATTGCCGTAGGATCAGCCAGAGGACTCGCTTATCTTCATGAAGAATGCCTAGAGTGGGTTCTTCATTGTGATGTGAAACCACAAAACATACTACTTGATTCCACATACCAACCAAAGGTGGCAGATTTTGGACTCTCTAAGATACTCAAGAGAGAGGGCCTCAAGAACTCAAGCTTCTCAAAAATCCGAGGGACAAGGGGTTACATGGCTCCCGAATGGATTTACAATTTCCCAATCACCTCCAAAGTGGATGTGTATAGCTATGGAATTGTCTTGCTGGAGATGGTGACTGGAAGGAGTCCCACTGGAGAGTATGACAAGATTGAGGGTAGTGATGTGCGGGAGACTAAAATACTGACATCGTGGGTGCGAGAGAAGAAGGGACTCGGAGTTCCAATGCAGACATGGATAGAGGATATTGTGGATCCAAGCGTAAGAGGGGGATATGACATTAGGAAGATTGAAGTTTTAGTTGCAGCGGCTCTTGAGTGCGCGGAGGAAGACAGAGATGCAAGACCCACCATGAGCCAGGTGGTTGAGATGCTTCTACGTTGTAAAGACGAAGATGCGTAGTCAGAAAATGATAATAGCTTTGGTCCTTAGTTATGTCTATATATGTCATCAATAAAAATACAATTTTAGGTCCACAGTCTTTTTATACCTAGAAGTACAAGGCAGTAGTTTTTGGATGTAATCATTTTGGATGCACGAAATTAAGAAAGATAGTTTCACTTTGCCTGTGTGTATTTTGCATATCTATAATTGCATATCTAATAACTCAGTGGAAACAAATCTATTATGTATAGCTAAAATTGAAGCTAAGAAAATGCTTGCTTATATTGTCGTCACATGACACTTAACTTTAACTCTATAGTTGCCACATAACGAACCACATGGGATACCCTCCATTTATTAAATTAGCATTAGTTTAGTGGTTTGCTGGACTCAACTTCTACAACTTATTGAATATAAATTAAAAATTTGATAAGAAGAAAGTGTATTCCAATGTATTCTTGAATGTATTCCACCACAACAAAAGTTGCGACTTATTTGAAAGTTCACATTTTATTTAGTTTTAAGTCCTTTTAAACTACACTTATTTCATATATTACTTATATGATTTGATGCATACCTTCAGGTCTGATCTATAAAGAGGATCCATATTTGGAGATGTTTAAGATTAAGCCATCAAGGGCCTTTAATCACGCTTGAGAAAAAAAGAATAAGAGGATGTCTATGATTTGATATTGTAATTAGAGATTGAACTATCTTCATTAAATGCAATTCATATACATTGATCATTTGATCTTAGATAGAAAATTTAATTTGTGTACAGTTAAAGTTGAAACTGAGTAGATGTTCGCTCTCATTTTACTTTTGCGATAGTCATGTGCTAAGACATAGGGCAAAATTTCGGCATGTGGCCCAAATTTGATCAACAAGTTATGAATCCGTCGTTCCAAACTTCTTTCTTTTATCAATGATGAAGAATCTAAAATGATATATTTATTCAGCCCTCAATCGAGACATGATAATGTTTCATCTTAAGATAGAAAGACGCTAACTCAAAACCTCATCAGTATTATTACATCGTTTGAGCATCATTTGCCCATCCTATTAGTACTAGGTGTGTTTCCTAGAGACACGCGGAATGTGCATCCATCATCATAGTTCTCTCTCATTCACAAAAACAAACAAATGGGATAAAAAGGCAAAAAAAAAAAAAAAAAAACAGGAAAGATTTTAGTTGGTGGGGTAGCTGCGAAAGGATCCATGGGCCTTGATGGAATATGCTCTGAGGATGTTCTGGTTGTATCCTGCTGCTGCTGGTGCCTCACCAAATTGTCCAAACCAGAAGATCCACTGCTCATGAACGTCCACATTCACAAATATCAATTACTACTAGCCTAAAATCATCATCTCTTGGCAATAATATCAAGTCCAAATGCGCACATAACATCTTTGGATAAAAGGGATCATCAAACCAGAAGAACCAAAGTTCTCGCTTTCCTAAATGCAAATGATTTGCATGTTTTAGCTAGCTCCCAATGTGTTATTCATGTAGTAAAGCTTGGTTTAGAGAGAGAGAGAGAGGCTTTACTTGGTCATCCCAGACTTTGTGGTTGTTGTAGATAATAGCAACACCAAAGCACCTAGCCGAGTAGATGTGACGCAGCTTGTATTCAAGACTAGCTCGTTTAGCGAAAAAGATCGGCTCGTATTCAAGATCGACGAACATCAAAAGTCTCATCGATAAGTGAAAAGCCTCATTTTTTACTTTGTCATGTAGGCTTTCATTTTTAATGTTTCGAAGCTTGCATCACGACTCCTTGAGACGGTCACAAGCATTGTACATTTAATAACTTCTAGTTTGTAGATTTGCTTTTAGTCTATTGCTTTTTCTTGTACTATAAAAGGCCATCAAGTTTATGTACAAAGATAAACTGAATTTGATTAATGAAATTTACTTCTTGCAACCTGACTAGTAACGACCGTCTACTTCCTTCTGAAATTGACAGCTCCACAGTACTTATCTAAGAAAACTCAAAATACAAAAGTTATAGACCCAGGAGTCTTCATTCTTTTTCTTTGAAATCAGGTCAATCCGATCTGAATTGACAAAATTATTACCATTTTCCTGAACTAACACAAAACTGAAATTTCTGTTCATATTTGTGATGGAGTTCCCGTGTGTACACGACTACTCGAACAATAGGATCACTTTATCCACCGCAATCTCTAGTGGTGGTAAATGTAACGATTGTATTTTCCTCACCACTCAAACCCTAACTCAAACAATAGGATCAGGAGAGTTTAAGTATCGCCACCGCATTATGATCTCCTAGTGGTGGTAAATGTAACATTGTATTTTCCTCACCACTCAAACCTAACATCGCAGCAAAACCAGTGGTCCTATGTGCTATTCTTAGTAGATTTTCTTCGCTAGTGCCTGCCATTAACGTGAAAATGCAAACACAATAAACACCTTTAAACGCTTGCCTTGGTGACTCTTCGGACTTGCTATTTTAAAAACTCATTCGTTTTCAAAAAAGGCTAGCCGTGCATTTTCGAAATAATCTCTCCCTCGTTCGTTTTTCCTCGCGGAAAAACAAAAGGCTTTCTTTGTGCGATCAATTCCGCGACGTTCCGTTCGCCGTTTTCCTCCGAGCAAGTGCCGGCTTTGAGGGAAGGATCCGTTCTATCCTGGGAGACAATTGTCCATCGACCTTGGGTACTCAAAGAGGGGGCAAATTTGTCTTAAGGACACAACGTCTCTTCGTTGGGCTCGGATCAAATTTGCTTGTGTTGTTCGAATTTTTTTTTTTTTTGGACGCTCAGGTTAGTCGGCTTCTCTTGTTTTCTATTGAAGTACGTATGTCGTATTGTATGTGATCAACATATTACGTATGATATGCTAGGGAGACAACAATCTTAAGACAAATTGTGTATGTTTGTTCATGTACGTGTACTGTTGCTTCGCATTCTGTGTTCATACGTACTTGCTCATAATCAGATCTTATTCTCTGTCCGAATTGGTGCTAATATTCTGTGAACTTTGCATTCGGTTATGGTGATAATCGTGGGTTTTGCATATTATACATTCTGTATTATTGAGTTCGGTGAAGTTTGTTTTCGGAAATAGTTGATTTTTCTACATTTGGTGTTACTGACGTGTGCGGTCTTCAACATCTGAAGTTTATAATCTTTTAAGTTTCAGACTCAAATTAGCCGCACTAACACAAAACTTGGTTTTTACACTTTCTCAGTTTGAACTTTTAGATCATCAAGTGTTCGGATTTTGGTGAAAAGCATTTTTGTTCGTGTTAATTAAACAAATTGGTGTTCGTATATTCAAGTTAATCATTTTGTGTTTGACGCTCAGAAATGGCTTCGGCTTGATACCTCTTGTGCCTACTTTGTCGATCCCAACTCATGGAGCTCATGGAGAAAAGCCCGAGAAGTTCACGGTGTTGATTTCAAGAGGTGGCAACAAAAGATGTTGTTCTACCTCACAACTTTGAACTTGGCTCGATTTCTCAATGAGGATGCTCCTAAGTTGGATGAAGGAGATCTTGATAAAGAGAGGCTTGCTGCCGTGGATGCTTGGAAGCATTCAGACTTCCTTTAATAAAACTACATTCTCAATGGTCTGGACAATGCCCTTTATAATGTGTATAGCCCTCTGAAAACGGCTAAGGAATTGTGGGATAGTCTGGACAAGAAGTACAAGACTGAAGATGCCGGACTTAAGAAATTCATTGTTGGCAAGTTTCTTGACTTCAAGATGGTGGACTCTAAAACTCTTTTGAGTCAAGTCCAAGAGCTTCAAGTGATCCTGCATGACATTCATGCTGAAGGAATGACTCTAAGTGAGTCCTTCCAAGTTGCTGCCTTCATTGAGAAGCTACCACCTTCGTGGAAAGACTTCAAGAATTATCTTAAACACAAGAGAAAGGAGCTGTCACTTGAAGACTTGATTGTTCGATTGAGGATAGAGGAAGATAATAGAATCTCCGAGAAGAAAGGTGGCAAAACCTTTGAAACATCAAGAGCTAACATTGTTGAGGAATCAAAGAAACCTAACAAGAAGAGGAAGAGCTATGGAGAGGGTTCCAACCAAGGTCCGAAAAAGTTTCTTGGCAAGTGCTTCAATTGTGGAAAGCCTGGACATCGATCCAAAAAGTGTAGAGCCAAGAAGAAGCAAAAGACCAATGCTAATGTGGTGGAACATATTTCTAGTGGTGTCAAGACATCAACCTTGCTGCTGTGATTTCCCAATGTAATCTGGTGGGAAACTCCAAAGAATGGTTCATTGACACTGGAGCAACTCGACACATTTGTGCCAACAAATCCATGTTCACAACTTATACGTCGATGGCACGTGAAGAGATACTCTACATGGGTAACTCATCGACCTCCAAGGTTGAAGGAATTGGAAGAGTTGTTTTGAAGATGACCTCTGGAAAGCAAGTGACACTAAATGATGTATTGTATGTGCCGGATGTGCGCAAGAATTTAGTGTCGGGTTCTCTCCTTAGTAAGCATGGGTTTAAGATGGTTTTTGTGTCTGATAAGTTTATACTCTCCAAGAGTGATATGTATGTGGGCAAGGGGTATCTTAGTGATGGTCTGTTCAAGATGAATGTAATGACTGTTGTACCTCCTATTGTTTCTACTAATAAAGTTGATTTCGCTTATGTGGTTGAGCTTCCTACTATTTGGCATGCTAGATTAGGACACGTGAATTATAAGTCAATTAAGAAATTAATTGATATGGGCTTGTTACCAAAATTCGATTGTCCAAGAGAAAAATGCCAAGTATGTGTTGAATCCAAATTTTCTAGACCTCCGTTTGATTCTGTGAATGATAGAGTAACGGAGACTTTAGAATTAATTCACACCGATATTTGCGACATGAAATCAACACCATCTAGAGGAGGTAATAAATATGTTATAACTTTTATAGATGATTGCTCTAGATTTTGTTATGTTTATTTGCTCAAAAGCAAAGATGAGGCAATTAATGCGTTTAAGACTTATAAGTCTGAAGTGGAAACGCAATTAAACAAGAAGATCAAAATGATAAGATCTGATAGAGGAGGTGAATACGAATTTCCTTTTGAGGAAGTATGTTCCGAATTTGGTATTATACACCAACTGACACCTCCCTATGCGCCTCAAGCTAATGGAGTAGCTGAAAGGAAAAATCGGACACTAAAGGAAATGATGAATGCATTGTTGAATAGTTCCGGTTTACCTGAGAATTTGTGGGGGGAAGCTGTTTTGACGGCGAATTTTATCTTGAATCGAGTTCCCCACAAGAAGACACAACAAACACCCTATGAGAAATGGAAAGGTAGAATGCCTAATTTGAATTATCTCAAAGTGTGGGGGTGTTTGGCTAAGGTCATGATTCCTAAACCAAAGAAGGTTAAAATAGGACCAAAGACCATTGATTGTGTCTTTATTGGATATGCCCAAAATAGTAGTGCATATCGGTTTCTTGTACATAAATCTGAGGTCTCGGATATACATGTTAATACGATTATTGAATCAAGGGACGCCTCTTTCTTTGAGAATATTTTTCCGTATAACAAAGTATATGATTCACATGAAAATAATAAGAGACCTCGAGATGTTGCTTCAACAAATGATCCTATTGAGGATGAACCTAGACGGAGTAAGAGACAAAGGACCTCCACATCCT
Source organism: Syzygium grande (assembly GCA_024733475.1). Classification (NCBI taxonomy): domain Eukaryota; kingdom Viridiplantae; phylum Streptophyta; class Magnoliopsida; order Myrtales; family Myrtaceae; genus Syzygium; species Syzygium grande. Next base: position 20,804,384 of record JAMXDD010000006.1, on the reverse strand, counting down.
TTGGTCCAGATTTTCTAACTTATCTGTTAGAGAACGAGCCTCGGGATCACAAAGAGGTCATGACGTCCCCGTAAGCTCCGTTGGAAAGAAGTTATCAATAGCGAAATTGAATCAATTCTATCGAATCATACGTGGGAATTGGTTGACCTTCCGCCTGAAATAAACCACTACAAAGTAAGTGGATCTTCAAAAGAAAAAATGAAGGCGGATGGCACTATTGATAAGTATAAAGCTAGACTTGTGGTTAAAGGCTACAAGCAACGAGAAGGTCTTGATTATTTTGACACTTATTCACCGGTCACGAGAATTACATCAATAAGGATGTTGATTGCAATAGCTGCGGTGTATAAGCTGGAGATCCATCAAATAGATGTGAAACGGCCTTCTTGAATGGGGACTTGAAGAGGAAATTTATTTGGAGCAACCTTGAAGGGTGTGTTGCTCCGGACAAGAAAAGAAAGTGTGTCGGCTTATCAAGTCGCTGTATGGTCTAATACAAGCACCCAAGCAATGGCATGCTAAGTTTGACCAAGTGATGTTGTCGAATGAATATAGAATCAATGAGTGTGATAAATGTGTATACGTTAAGAACACTCATAATGGTTTTGTCATTCTTTGTCTATATGTCGACGACATGCTTATAATGGGAAGTGACCGTGAAGTTGTTAAGGCAACGGGTTAATGCTTACAAGCAATTTTGATATGAAAGATTTGGGGGTCGCAGATGTTATTTTTAGGAATTAAAATCCATAAAACATCCGAGGGACTAGCACCGTACAAGCTCATTATATTGAGAAAATTCTAGATAAATGTAAGAATCTAGATGTTGCACCAGAAGGACCCCGATAGATGTGAATTTACATCTTACAAAGAATTCTGGTACAATCAAAGAACAAAATGAGTATGCAAGCATACTAGGCGCTTTAATGTATGTCATGAACTCAGATTAGACCGGACATAGCTTGTCTTGTAAGTAAGCTAAGTCGATATACTGCAAGCCCAAATGAAGATCACCGAAAACTATGAGGCGTGTTTTGGGCTATTTGAAGCATACCCAATTATAGTTTGCATTACATAGAATATCCGGGCGGTACTTGAAGGATATTGTGATGCAAATTGGATTACCGGAACAACGATACAAAATCCACTAGTGGATTTGTGTTTACCCTTGGTGGGGAGCGGTGTCTTGGAAATCGTCCAAACAAACCTCAGAGTAGCAAGGTCCACGATGGAGGCTGAATTCATTGCTTTGGACAAGGCTGGAGAAGAGGCAGAATGGCTTCGAAATTTCTTAGAAGACATTCCAAACTGGTCTAAACCGGTGCCAGCTGTGTGTATTCATTGCGATAGCCAAGCTGCTATTGGAAGAGCAAGGAATGTCATGTATAACGGCAAGTCTCGACATATTCGTCGAAGACATGACACCGTGAGACAACTACTCTCTAGTGGAATTATCACGATTGACTATGTAAAGTCAAAAGATAATATTGCGGATCCGCTAACAAAAGGCTTAACTAGAGAGATGGTTATGAAAACTTCAAGAGGAATGGGTCTAAGGCCGATCAACAAGTCTTCATAGCGGTAACCCTACTTAGCTGACTGGAGATCCCAAGAACTAGGTTCAAAGGGACAACTAAGTTATGAAGATCGGAGTAAAGTACTATCAATCTCTACCCATTCTTATTTGAGATAGTACTAATATGTGAAGGTTAAGCTTAAGCTTTTAATGATTCTAGAGTATGTAATCGACACTCGTAATCACCTATGTGAGTGTGAAGTGTGGGCCACTTCTATGAGAATTGAAAAGGCCGAATTCTCTAAAACACTCATGAGACCAAGCGGTGTTCATGGCCAAAACGAACACAACAAAGAGAACAAACTTCGCTCGAGAGATCGCTGTGACTTCTGTTCTATATGCTTACACCAAAGGTTGACGGTTCAAAGACAATCGCGTCTCATCGATTGACCGAGTAAGTCCGATAGATGTTCACTAGGATGGGTTCAAAGTTTCGCACTACTCACTACGATGCAACGCTCTCTCATGGATGATCGCACATTGCATTACTTGCATTTACGAAAGAGTCATGATTACGAATATATATCATTCATGTGGGGGATTGTTGGGATTTTGAGCAAATTGGAGGGAACTCCAAATTGCAAATTTTGGAGCCAAAATCCATCAAATTGTTTGAATGATATTAAAGATGAAGGAGAGAGTCCCACATAGGAAAGATGGGAGCTTGAAGTTGGATATATTAGCTTGTGTCTTCCATGAAGGGTTGGGCCCCAAGGGGCACCCCACTTTTGTGGAAGAGAGAGGTGTTGCTCCAAGCAACAATTATCGCGCGCGCGCCGCCGCCGCCGTCCGTCCGGTTCGGTTCGGGAACGGGAAGGAATTATCCAACTCATTTTTTTTTTTTATTATTTGTAACGGTTCGGGGGTACCGAACCGGTTCCTTCGTTGCGTCCGGTTCGCTTGAATGGTCAATCCGTCCAACTGGTTGACTCGTGACTCTTCGGACTTGCTATTTTAAAAACTCATTCGTTTTCAAAAAAGGCTAGCCGTGCATTTTCGAAATAATCTCTCCCTCGTTCGTTTTTCCTCGCGGAAAAAAAAAGGCTTTCTTTGTGCGATCAATTCCGCGACGTTCCGTTCGCCGTTTTCCTCCGAGCAAGTGCCGGCTTTGAGGGAAGGATCCGTTCTATCCTGGGAGACAATTGTCCATCGACCTTGGGTACTCAAAGAGGGGGCAAATTTGTCTTAAGGACACAACGTCTCTTCGTTGGGCTCGGATCAAACTTGCTTGTGTTGTTCGAATTTTTTTTGTTTTTGACACTCAGGTTAGTCGGCTTCTCTTGTTTTCTATTGAAGTACGTATATCGTATTGTATGTGATCAACATATTACGTATGATATGCTAGGGAGACAACACTATCCACAGAGATGAGCGACAGCCGGAGGAAATAATGTGTACACTAACCTCAGCAAATACAATATGGAGTCGAAGATAGTACAGGAAATAAGAGCTGCCTGGTAGCATCCGTTGTTCATGTCAAACGATTTCGGGAAAAAAATACTTCCCCATATGAAAGACTAACCAGACTATAACATCGCCGACAAAATTGCACCTACTTCTACTGTTGGCTGCAATGAAGGCAATCCATCGCTTGATCGATACATTCCTGTTGCAAATCAACATATATAATCAGTGGATAGACTAGTCACTTAGATTTGCTTGGGAAGCAAGTCAGACGACATAAAAAAGAGCTTACCATGCAAACAAGCTCTCCGAAAACATTGAACATTTTCGTATAGTTCAAGGATTAAGTTTAACATGTACTAAAAGTTCATAAATCACATTGAACAAATTAAAAAAGTTCAGGAAATACATTGCATATTAGATTAAAGTTCATGAATCATATTGAATAAATTAAAAATATATAGACCATTTGTGTCATTTTTCCTCTTGAAAATTATGGCAAAACTAACATCTTCAAGAGACCGCGGCTTTAAAAATTTTTATCTCTAACTTTTCTTAAAGTCTACAAGGCCTGCTCGATGTGCTCATGCAAGAACTTCACTAAAGACTAGAATTTTATGTTGGAGTTCTCGCGCCTTTCATTGGACACACCGACAGAGCTGGACTATGACGCCCCCTTCCCTTCTTCCCAAGCCGTTTCTCCACCGTTGCCGTGAAAGAAAATCTTTCGTGAGATGTGGTTTTCAACACTTAGATTCGACAAACTTTTTGGATCTATAAACTAAAGTTTTATGATTAAGACTTGAGTTCAAAAATCTAATAATACTTCATGATATAACAATGGAACATATACTTTACAATACGAATCATACACATTAACTACCAAGCCAATTTCATGGAGTTGATACTTAAATTTATGATAAATATTTTTCATTTATTTATATTTATAAGCAATATAAGCGAATTATTTTTAGGAAAATATTTTTCGAAGTTCCTTTATTTTTTGCAAGACAAATCCACCCTTAATGCTAGGCATAAGCACATTGGAAGTACCAAAAGTTTTGTACGACGTCAACTTTAGTGTCAAAAGATTTTTTTCGGATCACTTAAGTACAACTTAAAAAAAAATCACTTAAATGCCAACTTCAATTTGAGTTATCCGAAATATGACGTAATCATATTTTATCAATTTCCCTGACTGACATGGCTCGCCGGCGTACCTAGTTAGCATATATACCCTTAAACAACATTGTCTACATGTTTTACCCAAAATATAAATCCTAAATTGAGCAATCAAGCATTTTCCCAAATTCGAAACCCTAATTCGATTTTTTTGGGGCACATCTTGCACCCTAATTCTTGCTACAGACAGCTCCAAAATGAACAGCTGAAGCTTCAAATGGGGAGCAGGAGCACGTCAAGCGTCTCAAATTCGTTTCAATGAAGCTTCGGATTTGACGGACGTCATTGAGAAGGGGAACCTTGGGTTTTGTCGACAAGAGCGGTGTAAAGATTTTAGTGCGAAAAGAACACGGCTAGACAATGGAGCTTCGGATTTTCTCTACTCGTGACTACTCTTCGTTGGTCGTTGTCGTTGACCTCACTGCCGTTCCTTTTGAGAAAGCACAGAGAATACTCTGTTTCTCTCTGTTTTTGGACCACCCAAGTCAATCTTAACCGGAAAAAGCTTCCAACGCTCCCTCCTGTCATCGCAACCTTAATCACGATCGAGATTTCTCTTCGGTAAGGAATCGAGGTGCTAAAGTTAAAGGCCACAGGTTGACTGCAAGGCCTCCTCTTCCTCCTCCAAACTTGAAGAATGGGTCCGTTCTTTGCCCATGCTTCATATTTCACTGTCCTGACCTACAGGGAACGAGAATCGAAGCGTCACGAAAGCCGACTCCAAGCTAAGACAGCTCTGTTTCTCCATGTGAAAGCAGAACTTTGTGCCCTCATCTCCACAAAGAGAGAGAGAGTGTGTGATTTCCCTAAATTAAACTATGCTCGTTTTGTTTTTTTTTTTTTTGGTAAGGAACTATGTTCATTTTGTTTATTTTGTCAGAATGGAAAAAATATTTCCACGCTGGACTGCAATTTCTTTCAAAAAAAACCACGTACTAATTTGAAAAACCACATAGAACTTTTTACCGGAATTTGTCACCGGAGACATTTAAGTAAAATCATAGAGGTTATTTTTTCGCCGATTTAGCACTTCATTGAGCCATCTAAAACTTTTGACAACAAATTAAGCGTTATACGAAATATTTGGCACTTTTAATGTCTTTATGCCCTTAATGTTAAAATCACATTTCAATTTTGTCTTACTTGACCTAAGTCCAAAGAAGGTCTTCATTCACTAGTCTTGCTCTCCAAGAATTACTGCTATTTATTTTCGTATATGGTAAAGGTATCATCTTAATTGTGAGGAAAGCGAACCGTGAAAAAAAGTGAACTTCTTCCTCTTTCTTTCTCTTGGAAAGCTTATGCCCGATCGACTCTGAGGTCAAAAGTCCACTCTCAATTCCCCAAGCCAACGTCCATCTTGTCACAAGAAAAGGAAGGAATAATATTTGAATATTCTTATTTGGAAAATAAAAATCAAGGGAATCCTGATATGCATTCTTGGGAAAGAAATATTGCAAATTTAAACTTAAATTGAATATTGCATATCTCAATAAGATATCCAACAATTCTCTTGTCAAAATAAAAAGGGCAAAAGTCGGATAAAGTCACCAAAAATCCTAAACTATACTCACCGACACATTTACCTTAATTTTTTTTTCATAATATAAAAAATCCCAAACTTGTACTCGTGTGACATATTTATTTTCATTCAAAGTTTAAGAACCATTAAGAATTTGCCTAAATGAACGCTATAAAACAAACAATGTTGACCTCACGTGATTTAAATGAAATAAAAACGACGCTCTTTTGACTAAAAATTCATCTGAATGAACTTTAACGGAGGATAAATGCATCACATAAATATAAGTTTGGGGTTTTTTAAGGCATAAGAAAAAGTTTAAGGTAAATATGTCACATTGAGCACAGTAATGAGTCATAGTAGGCATAATTTGAGGGTTTTTTTGTGGCCTTTTCCCAAATAAATAAGTTGTGATACATTATCATGAAGGATGAGACACCCATCAACCCTTGTCAAAATAATAAAGATACACACAAATTATTGTGCTAACATTTTCCACACCAAGTCAATGGCACAAATGGGTATTCTAATAATTGGAGGAAAACTATGATTTCTGCTTTAATATTTCTCAGTTGTTTATATTATATTGTGTGCTCGAAATATTCCATTTACTTATATCATCAATCAATAAATATTGCAATTTTATCTCTCATATATTTTCTTTTAATCCGAGAATAAACCTAAATGATGGTATTCGGATCTACTTTAAACAAAATTCCGCATAAGCTCTAGTGAAGAATTCGATTGATGTGAATATTTATTTTGTTATAATTTTTTGCATATTATTTTTCTTGCGTTCGCAACAGCATCTTTGTAATTGGCTATTAAACCATGCAGCATGAACATATTGGATGCTTTTAAAAGAAGTCGACTATCTCGTGCGTCAAATGCACTTCTAGACACTTCTCTGCACAAGTTTTTTGTATAATCATACTGTCTGCCGTGCAAATCACCAGCCATGACCAAAAGTATTGTCTCCAAGCAAATCTCTGTTCTTATTACATACATTAGACTGGTATACTGATTATTCGCACCAAACGTATGGATGAACAAGAGAGTAATACTGCTCGTTGCTGAATGATCTTTCCAAGGAACACATGCTAAATGATCATTCCAAATTTGTAAGTACAAAACAGAGATGAAAGAGAAGTTGCATACTAATTGATCTTTCCTAGCTTTATGCATCCAAAGACTACTACCTTGTCATCGTTAACTAGTACAGAAATACACAGAAGAGGAGCTATGCTTTTGTCATTACACAGCCCCATTTTCATGGCGCAGAAGCATCTCAACCACCTGGCTCATGGTGGGTCTTGCATCCCTGTCTTCCTCCACACACTGAAGGGCCACCGAAACCAAAACTTTGATCTTCTTAATGTCCAAATTCCCTCTTATGGCTGGATCGAGATATTCCGTTATCCACGTTTCCATCGCAACTCCTGGTTTCATCTTCTCTCTCACCCAAGAAGTGGATCTTTTGTACCCGCCTTTTACTTCTCCATAGATTGCATGACCTCCACTCGGGTTCCTTTCAGTGAGCATCTCCAACAGGACGATTCCATAGCTATACACATCCACTTTTGAGGTGATTGGCAAGTGGTCAACCCATTCAGGAGCCATGTAACCTCTTGTTCCACCGACTCTTGAGAAACTGGCATCCTTAGGGCCCTTACTATTAAGAAGCTTAGAGAGCCCAAAATCCGCCACCTTTGCTTGGTAATTGGAATCAAGAAGTATATTCTGTGGCTTCACATCGCAATGGAGAACCCATTCTAAAAACTCGTCATGAAGATAGGCAAGCCCTTTGGCCGATCCTACGGCAATCTCGAACCTTTTGGTCCAGTCAAGTTGTGGGGAAGAAAGATTTTCAGACAAGGAACCGTGATCCATGAACTCATAAACCAGGAGCCTGTGCTTGCCCTCCGTGCAGTACCCCCACATCTCGATTAGGTTCTTGTGATTCAGATTACCAATCGTTGTCACTTCAGCCAGGAACGCCTCTTCTCCTTGGTTAACGCCATACAGCCGCTTGACCGCAGCTACCCGGTGATCCTGCAAGAGGCCCCTGTACACAATCCCCCTGCTTCCTCTTCCAATCTCTTCACGAAAGTTTTTGGTTGCTTTCTTTAGCTCGGCATATGTGAATCTCCTGCATCCTGTCACTGCAGGATGATATCCGTTTACATAAGCTCCACCTTTATGGCGACCAGCTCCAATCAAGAAGGACCATGTGAGGAAGACAACAACAGCTTCCACTACAGCTAATACCATAGCACAAATGAGCAGGATCTCAAGTACCAGATTTCTGTGACTTTTCAGATAAGTCCTCGGTAAGATAACTTCTTGATCTTTCGGTGGGCAGGGCAGCGTATTGAATTCTTTCATGGGTATTTGATAAGAAGAGAGATTGGCTTTTGGTAGTTTTATATACATGCTCCCAATTTGTTGCAACGAAAGACATCCATTTAACAGACGTATCTTGATGTAACAATCAAAGGAGCCAGTGTCCTTGTTAAATTTGTATTGAAAACCTCTACAGTTGCAAAGATTAACGCACATTTCCTTGCACGCCACCAAGGTAACGTTCGGAAAGTAGTCGATATCATATCCGTAGAAATCATGATGAGGCAAAACAAGGAAACCGACCTGAGTTTCGGAATTCTTGTTACAGAAGCTCTTGAATTTTGGCACACATCCTTGAATCCAGTCAGTTTTATGTTTCCACACATATCCAGGAGCACAAGAGCAACTCCTTCCCTCACTTGGGCTGTAACTGCAAACGCCATTTGGTCCACAAATCCCATGAACTGTACATGGCTCAGTTATGGCTTGCCATGTCACAACCCATTCGCCTCCTCCCCCTCTGCTATACACCCTGACATTACCATCATGATCAACCTTCAGTATTCTTTCGGTTTTCATGCCGAAATCTGATGACAGGAACTTCAGATCGTCGGATGAAGTGAAATTGCCGAAGGAATCGAGCATGGCAACTCTACTGTCATTGTAAGTTGTTCTTCCTACTTCCCAGCTCACTTTGCTCGGGTCTGGCCAGTACACACTCGAGAACGAAGGCCCATCGAAGAGGAGACGAAGGACGTTGTCGTTGTCGAAATACAACTTGTAATAACCTGAAGAGAAATTGCGTTTGCTCCGAGAGGAAACGAGGGGCGTGTCCCTTGTGAGGTTCTGTTCTGGAAGGAGCGTGTCAGTCGGAGAGTCGAAGCTTTGCCAAACCGTGACTCTGTTTTCTCTGTCCCGAAGAACAAGATTACCAGAGTCTAGGAGCTGTAACTGATGAACCGGTGAGGATGAGAGTGAGACTGTGTTTTGAGCCCAAACAATTGCCTGGCCGGCGTCAGTTAGCACGAGATTGCCATTTTTCTTTAGGGAAAGCTTTGAGTGTCTTCCATTGACGGGTTTATCGCGGTTTGCCATCCAAACAATGGTGCAATTTTGGCCGCTGCAAGGTGGCCTGCTGAACCAGACGGCGAAGCAGTAAGCGTTTTCACCGACGGGGTAAAACCCAGCGGAGAAGACTCCAGAGTTTGAGATCAGCACATCATCGGGATTGTCGACGGAGAGGGAGGAGCCTCGGTGCAAAGCGAACCGATTTGCAGACGAAGCTTGAGAAGTTATGTGAAGAAGGGAGAGAACAAGCACAAGGAGAAACGACGAGTTTCTCATGGCTAGCAAGGAAACAGGTTGCCTTGCCTTGGCTTGTCACTGAGATTTTTGAAAGCTTTTAGCTTTCTTTGGAGAGTGAACTGGCATACAAATCAATGAGAAAGTCTGATGCTGAATAATTTGTTCACGGTATACCATATGATAAGCACTCGTTGGGTGTTCATAAAATGACTTGCTAATCTTTTTTCTTTTGCATAGCCAATTATACTTTGTTATATTATTTGGTATATCAAGTCTCTACATACTTTGAAAAAAACGAAAAAGTCTCTACATGCATTTGGGCGACATTAAATCACTTGACGAGGATCTGATACATCATATTACATAACCAATTTAATCTCATGGGACGTAAAACAAATCAAAAAATAATTAATGTCATGTGTCATAAAGAAAGTAAATGAAAACTATTTGAAGATAGGTAAAATAAGAGAGTTCTGTGCAAGAATTGTTTGTCCTATCACTTCTTGAAATCAATGAGATGCAATTGATGCACACAAAAGTTTGTTTGTCATTAGATTATTATTGGATCAAATATTAATCCATCAACATTACAGTAAATTATTAGGTCATTTGATTAATTACTTTATTTTAATCTAATATTTCAGTATAAAATGACAAGACCAAATAGATAAAAAAAAATCCCAAATATTCATTCATGGGGTTCATTAAAAAATGCTAACTATCTTTTATGCTTTTCTATTTAAACTAAAGTATTTTTTATTGAGAATTCATCACTTTTTTTAAATATTTAAAGAGGAAAAATAAATAGAAAAGTTAAAGCTGTGTGAGGTGGAGTGGCATCCATATAATAGACAAACTCTTTTTTTTTTTTTTGTTTGGTAGTAGGTTATTGTTTAGAAATAAGAAAGGAAAAGACATAAAAAAAATTACTTGAGGCCTCCATGGATTACTGAAATACTATAATAGTATTAGATTAGATTATAAAAAAAATCTAGACATTGTTTTTTTTTTTGGTACTAGGAGTAAATCCTTACCTTGAAATCACTGTTACAAAAAGATTCCCATAGTAGAAAACAAAAATGAAAACGATAGAAGACAAAAACAACTTAAACATTTTCACGAATGATGAGCATATCTTTCGTTCATTTATTTTTCTGAGCGATATAGATAATCGTTTTTAGTAAAATGTTTTCAAACCATTTATTTTTGAGTTAATACCATGAAAAATCCCAAACTAATACACTTGTGATAAATTTACTCCAAAATAGTTTTTTGACTACCAAAAATCCCAAACTGGTATACTTGTAACAAATTTATCCTCCGTTAAATTGGATTAATACCATGAAAAATCAAAAATTAATAAACATGTAACAAACGGAGATATAAAATCCCAATCCGGTATACCGGTCAATTATCACGTGTCATTTAATTTAGTAATTTGACTATAAAATTTAACGAAAATTAATGAAGAGTAAATTTATCATATGAATTTGAAGTAAATTTATTACAAGCATATTAATTTAGAATTTTTTTATAATATTTATCCATTATTTTTCACCGAACAAACGCATCATTAACACCTATTTAGCCACCTCGAGAGCAGCCACATTTGACTCGCGTCTCATCTAGGAAAGGGACAAGAATATCCGCAGCAAGACCTTTCTCGGTTGGTCACCTGCGTGCAAATGACAAAAGAGTAGACTCAAGGTCAAATTTGGAGTTCCAAGTGAAGCTCTCCATTTTCTTTCCACATGGGGAGAGAAATGGGGATGGTGGGAGCCCACGCAAAACTTTTTCGTCCTCAATGCATCCCCGTTCCAAGATTCTTCCCCCTTGGTGGGGTTTCGATTGGGTCTAGTCGATTCAGTGTCGAATTCGTAATGTGAATTGACTCGTATGTTCGGTACTTGAAACTCAACTCGAACGCAATCGAATGTAAAAATCATACTTGAACTCGACACAAATGGAAACGGCAATTATTCGAGCTCGACTTGAACTTGACTTGATTATATAGGAGTTTATACAGAAGCTCATGCTCAATCTCTAACTCGAGCTTCAAAAGCTCTACTTGTCTCTTGACAGTTTTATATATGTGGACACAACAGCTAATGTTAAGGATTTCTTTTTGTACTTTGGATATTATAAAAAAGGATTAATACCACGAAAAACCCTAAACTGGTACACCTATGATAATTTTATCCTAAACTAATTTTTTGATCACCAAAAATCTCAAACTAGTACACCTGTGACAATTTTACCATGTATTAATTTTCATTAAATTTTATTGTTAAATTGCTTTGTTAAATGATACCTAGTAGTTGATAGATATACCAATTTTGGATTTTATCCTCCATTTATCACAGATGTGATAGTTTATGATTTTTTTGCATTAATCCAATTTACTTGAAATTAACGAACGGTAAATTTATTATAACTGTACCAATTTGGGTTTTTTGTGGTTAAAAAATTAGTTTGGGGTAAAATTATCACAGGTATATCAGTTTGGGATTTTTGATGATCAAAAAATTAATTTGGGATAAATTTGTTATAGGTATACCAATTTGGAGTTTTTCATTATATTAACCCTATAAAATAATTTAAAATAAATACTTGAAAATCTATTAGGCTTGATTAGACTCATGAGAAGGTCAAGTTTAATATCGACATGCTTGAGCTCGACTTAACAAGATACTTTAGTAGTTGAACTTGACTTGAAATTAGGCGAGACGATCCCAACTGATCTTCAAATCGAGCGAAGCTATTGGCAAGTAGCTTTACTCGATTATACCCCTACTTCGTAATATAAAATACTTTTAACTTTGATCCCTCTCTTTTTCGTCTCGTTAATAGCATTTCCCGAATAGAGTGTTCATGTGCTCTGGACGTACATACAATTGTTGCGCCCGAGGATGAATCTTAAATCTAATCCATGAAAATCTCAGAAAGGGCACAGGCATTCCGAACGAACCTGACACTTAATAACAATTAAATATCACATAATATTAAAAGATTTAGTTCAGCTTTCTCCGAAAAACCATAAAATACCTCTACCTTTTTAAAACATCAATTCATTGCCTCTAAATAGAATCCTATTATGAAAAGACCAAATTGCCTCCATTTCAAATCCCCAAACTCTCCTACAAGTCCTAGCATCCATCACTCTGTAATAGGGGTGACCATATCGGACCGACCAAACCGAGACCGTCTGGACTGACTAGTTTTGGGCGATTCCAGGGGCTCCCGGTCCAATCCCAAATTCCTACTTTTGGAATCGATGACTGATCAGTCCGATTCTCGATTCCAGCATAGAAAATGAACCGATCGAACTGGACCAACTATATATATTTTAATTTTTTTTTAATATGAAGAAAAGAAACCCTAATGTAATTCCTTTCCCAATTCCCTTTCCCCCACTTCCAGTTTCCTTCCCTCTTGAGTCTTGCCTTTCCCTCTCACCTAACCCCTCGCTCGCTCAACAATGCCTCCTCTCGTGGCGGCGTGGCCTCACCTCGACGACTCACGCCTCGCTCTACATCAACACATTTCCCTCTTGCAATGTCACCTCTCGCCTCGCTCTACATCGATGACTTTCCCTCTCACCTCACACCTCGCTCAACGTCAACGCATTTCCCTCTCGCCTCACACCTCGCTCGATGTGGATGGCGCTTGGCTCTCGCTCGACTTTCAATCTCAGAAAGACGGCCCTTTCCAAATTTCCTGTAATCAGGTAGTGGAACAAAATTGGAAGGTCTTACTGTGAGAAGAAGAGTAGCTACTACGAATTCCTCTTACATGTTGAATAGACGGTCTTGCTAAAATGACCGTAGTGATTTATTAAACTGAATATTGATAAAGTATTCTTCTGCATGCTAATTCTCGTGGCTCATCTGCCTTCATATTAATCTGCATTGTATGTAAAGTGGAACCAGACCGGTCCGATCCCCGGTCCCAGAAACTAGGAACTGGTCCTTCCGATCCGGTTCTCGGCTCCCGAGTGGGACTGGATTGGATTAGAAACCAATCACCCCTACTTCGTAAGGCCCCATCTCTCCTCCACCAAACACCACCGGGCATTTTCTGAAAGGAAATGATCTATTCGTAAATAAAGCCATAAATAATTGATATGAAGGTGCAAAATGGTGATAAGGGCAAAACTTAGGTAATAAATTGGTATTTGAAAAAGCTGATGTATGAAAATGGTGTAGGAGTGAAAAGAGATGTATATTCGTTATATTTTCCCTTAAATACTTATAATCATAACTTATGCTGGATTTCCTGTGAGCAAACTGGTAGTTGAACTTTAAGGGTTTTGTAGCTTTTAAATGCTAACGATGTTGAGTGCTGGATATGATGACCCGCATAATAACAATGCATGAATTGTAGAACTTAGAAATATCACTTGTACTGAGGTTAATGCTATTAAAGGTCTCCCGTTGATAAAATTTTGTAGACCCCTTCTTGTTTGAACTGCTCATTTTATTTCTTATAGAACTTAATATTTCAAGTCAAAAGTGCTAGGTGTTATCAATCACAAATAATCTTTTTTAGTGTTAAATGCTGTAATTTTAGCACTTACTTTGGGTATGAAATATGAATTTCTTTTATTACCTACCCATAACTGTCATATTACATTGCATCATATGCTGGCCAATAACTAAGAAAGATTATAATTGGGTAAGTCAATTAATGAATTACAAAAGACAAATTACAGTGTTTGGCTTACGCCTGAAGTACAAGAGAAAGTATAATTTTGTCAAAATCTTCTTTACAGTGATGTTGGATATATAAAAAAGTTAATACCATGAGAAATCCCAAATCAGTATACTTATAACAAATTTATCTCGAACTAATTTTTTTACCATCAAAAACCCCAAACTGACGCACTTATGACTACATTGAACATTTTCATATAGTTCAAGGACTAAATTGAAAATGTACCAAAAGTCCAAGGACCACATTGAACAAATTAAAAGTTCAAGGATCAAATTGCACATTGGACTAAAGTTCATAGACTATTTTTGTCATTATCCCTTTAATTAACTTAGGTAAAAATTCTCATAAAATGACCAAAATACCCTTAAATTGAAATTGACAGAAATATCCCACAAACTCAATTTGATGAACCGGACGTGACAAATCAAATGAATGACTTTAAATATCCAATGCAAAAAAATGCAATGTTTTCATGAAAATAATATTTGTGGTAGGGACTAAATCCCAATTATCTCTATTTTTCCTTTTGTTCTCTTTTCTATTTAACAATGCAAAAAAAGAGAGAAATCTTTGAATAAAATTTAGGTGTCAACAGTACCGATATTTGAAATGGTTACACTAAGCCTCCCCATCATACTCTTGATGCGGAATAAACCTCCGACAGAAGCGTCGTTATGGCGAAACAATGGCTATACTCCAAGAACCTATTCCCACCGAGAAAGACCGGCCGTTCAGGAGGACTATTAAGAGTTGTGCTCTTGCTTTTCATCATAACGACCACGAGGAAGACACTCTACTGTAGGCTGATCATACCTCCGACGGAAGCGTCGTTGTGGTGAAACGATGTTGATTCTCCAAGAACCTATTCCCACCGAGGAAGACCGGCCGTTCAGGAAGAATTCTAAGTGCTGTGCTCCTGCTTTTCATCATAACGACCACTAGGAAGACGCTGGGTACTGTTGGCCGATCATATGCATCTTAGTGAACGCACAACAGTTCGTCAGCTAATTGAAATTTGGGCAAGAAAAAGCTCCGATCCTCGTAGAAAGCCTCTAAGTAATAGGCATGATGAAGGGAAATTCGTGGACTAAGCTCGAAAGAAAGACTTAGGCCCGATCCACTTTCAAGTGGTGCGCTTATCAAATACGGCTCTGATTGGAGTTGAGGGATGTCAATCGCAATTTTGGCGGGGACAAATTGTCACCCATCGAATAGATACGTCGAAACTAGTAGATAATGACTTATGTGGGAAAGTTGAAAGGGCTAATACCACAAAAAATCTCAAATTGATACATTTGTAATAATTTAACACTAAACTAATATTTTGACCAACAAAAATCCCAAACCGGTACATCTATAACAAATTTACCCTCGGTTTATTTCCGTTAAATTTTACTGTCAAATTACTTTATTAAATTACACATGACAATTGACTAATGTGTCAGTTTTATATTTTACCCTCCATTTGTCACAAGGGTAATAATTTGTTATTCTTTTTGTATTAATTCATTTTAAGGGAAACTAACAGAAGGTAAATTTATCACAAATATATTAGTTTTAGGTTTTTAGTGGTCAAAATATTAGTTTAGGGTAAATTTATCATAGGTGAACCAGTTTTGGATTTTTTATGATCAAAAAATTAATTTGAGATAAAATTATCATATGTGTATCAGTTTAGAGTTTTTTATAGTATTAACCCTAGTTGAAACTTTAGGGCTTTGAAAAGGACAACCGCTAGATGGACAGTGCATAATGGGACCACCGGTTTTAAGCACTCTAAAGTTTCTTTCGGCAACGAAAGGAGATTCATTTCATGGGACAGTAATGTGGAATTAATGGAGTCACAAAATTTACTGTCAAATGCATGATATAATCCACTAAAATTTTTGTGAATTAGATAAGACACGAGTCAAACGAGATTGGTTGCACTTGGCAACGGCACAAGAAATCAAATTTAAATTGTGCACTTTCTCCACCCGGTAGGCCTCTAGCACACATGCACACTTCAAAACTAGTTACCAATCTTGTCCCATGGGTCAAGTAAGGGTACCTAATCTCTAATTCTACGACACTGAAGTTGGCTGCGACAAAATGCTCCAATTTTCATTGGGATAATGATAATGAAAATCTTAAAAACTCATGTTGATCCGTCATATTTAGTACAAAAACTTTTTTTTCCGATCATCTAAATCCCAAAATTTGTTGTCATCCTTCAAATTAGTCATTGTGTTAACTCCCCACCTTTTGGTGGATCGAAAAGTCCAAGCTAGTGCTCGCCCGACCATAGGTGAAGGCTGCAACTCTCGCCAAGAGCAAGTGAAGGGTTGTGGCCATGGCGGTGAAGGCGGCCCTCATCACCATCATTCAATGGCCGCTACAACCACGAAGCAAGGGACCCCCTGCTCTGGCAAGAGTGGCAACCCTCGCCGGCGATAAAGAGGTGGCACCATCCCCGCCCTTCCTGCCCCCTCACCTCTGATCTTTTTCTCTCTGTTTTTTGCCCCTTTTTTGTAACTTTAGTCTTTTTTATTTCGTAGTGTTTTTTTCTAATGCATCACATCAGTGCCGCTTGCATGAAAGAAAAAGATAAAATTAATTAAAAACCCTCCTGGATTTTTTGTCCAAAAAAAATTGACACCGTTAACGAAAGACTATTCAAAGGACGGTAACGAATTTTATGCCTTAAATGACCCCGAAAATTTTTTAGGACTAAAGTGACATATCAACACAAATTTTGAAAATTGTAATATCATTATCCCACTTTTATTTTGTCAAATTTATGGGACAGGTATGTAGAAAATCAAATGAGGTGAGAAAATTTTATGTAGCAGACTGAGTTTATGGAGAGTTGATAGAGAGAACTAGCTAACCATAATATAAAAATCACATGGGTTAATATCATAAAAAACTCCAAACTGTTCTGAGACAAATTTATCTTAAACTAATTTTTTGACCACAAAAAACCCCAAATTAGTACACATATGACAAATTTATCCAAAATTAATTTTTTGATTACCAAAAATCCCAAATCGATACACTTTTGACAAATTTACTCTCCGTTAAATTGGATTAATATAACGAAACATCATAAATGGGCGAATCTGTAACTCATTTAAACTAGTATATCCATCAACTATCACGTATAATCCAACTCAATATTTTGATGGTAAAATTTAATAAAATTAACGTAGGGTAAACTTATCACGATATACCAGTTTAGAGTTTTTAGTAGTCAAAAAATTAATTTTGAATAAATTTATTATAAATATACCAGTTTGGGGGTTTTTTGTGGTATTAATCTAAATTTCACTAAAACTTGTTTTTTTTTTTAAGAGAACCTGTGAACTTAAGTTATTTTCCCAAACGTGACTGATGTTACCCAGCAAAATTAATACAAGCAATTACTTTCTTCTACCACGTAGATGGCTCATTAAAGCTGAATGGTCGGTGATGCATTATTGCCCCTTAAAATAAAGATCGGATGCCGAACTGAGCCGCGTCGAAGGCGTTGGGTGTCCATGTCTTAATTGAGACTCTTGCGTCGGATTCATGGTCTCCTATGTTTTGAGGTAACGATGGTCAATCAAAGAATGGCTTTGCCAGTTGCTGGCTCTTACGATTGCATGACTCGAATCTCTATCGTCACCATAGGGCTCTATCATCCTCTCATCCACATAAAATTTATACCGGGAGCGTGGGGATTCTAGATTTATTATACGGATGTCAATTTTATTTTTAAATTTTTCGATTTTGTTAATTTAATTTTAAACTTTCTTCGAGAAATTCATTACAGTATTTCTGGTCAATGTTTGTCAGCCGTCCTACGCTGTGTTTGTTGAGTGATTTTGAGCTTCTCTTATATGATGCCTTCTCTCACACTTAAAAATTCATCATCAGCCCCTTTCACTGGAGACAAGTGCATGTCCCTTCAAAATCGCCATCAAAGCAGCTGGACCGTGCCCCCGTTCCCTTTCTCCCACGCCATCTCTTCACTGGTAACGAGAAAGAAGAATCTCTTGAGATGTGGTTTGCACTAACCAAGGGAAAAATACGAGGCTGGCAAATATTTTGGATCCATAAACTAATCTTACAATTCCGTAATGCTTGTAAACAAGCGTCAATTCGCAGTCTGATTTCCCTCAATCATGAATACATAAAGATATTACAATTTTATATTTACCTCCGGTGTAAATGAGATATTCGCAAAATTATACTTTCTTACAATACTTATTGATAAACCTATCCGGTTGTGATCATTATTTATTGTGCATCAAAATACGATGTAGTGTAATATAACGATTCTGGGCAAGAGACGAGAGTTCAAAACTAAATTAAGTATTAAAATTACAATATCTGACGCCTGAAAGATTTATTTACAATTGAGATTAGATCAATACTCTTGCGGGTGTTCTCATGAGAAATGTATAAAGAACGTTGATTTGAACTTAGGAGCATGTATTGATTATTTGGGGTGAGCAAAAGAATTTGACCAAACCGGGAACCACCCGGACCGGTAACTATGGGAAGCTTCTAGGCACTTACCACAGTTCCCGTTAATTGGTGAATGTTGGTACAGTTGTTAGTTTTAGGCATGGATCCATCCACCCAGATCGAACCAATCACAAAACTAAAAACCCTAATTACTAATTCCTCAATCTTCAGTATTTCAGCTACACAACCCATTCAAACCACATGAAGAAACATACTGATTTGTACTGGCCACACAGCACATGGTTGCCACATTTCCTGAAATACTTTCACACCCAAACATGGTACATTACATGCAATAACCATGACCTGGCCATTAACAAAGGCCCGTTTAAGTCAAACTCTGTCGGTGGATGTGACATTCCGAATTTCGATCCATTTTTGAGATTTATAAAATGTGTAATTCGTCAGTGTGCTTATAGTAAAATCTCGTCCGGGATCTAATTACTCCCAGTTATTGTTTTTAAAATTGAGATTTCGCTAGAATCGCATTCGATCGAATTTGGCTGTTATTTAGAGCTCAAACCTTGGTGTCGAATTCCTCGGAATTCCGAGACGAATTTAATTGGACGGTGTCAATATTATCGTGGCCAACTTCGATATTACCCCGTATATGTGAAAAGTGAATTTTTGACCGAATGCGAATTTAGACTGGTAGACCACCCTCACAGTGTGTTTTTATTAATACAATTTTGGCCAAATCCTAAAATTATTAATTAAGATTTTTCAGGGACCGTCGAATCATTTTCGAATTTAAACCGTGACCATTAAATCGCGATTATTACAATTTGACCTTTACTTCTCTCTCTCTCTCTCGCTGACCTCTCCTTGCGTCTGACACACCCACAACCAGCCCCACCAACTCCCTCTCTCCTCTTCTCTTTTATCTTTTCTTTTCTTTTCTCTTTTTCTTCTCTTCTTCTTCCTCCTTCCCTTCCCCCCCCCTCAACGCCGTGCTTCTGCTCCTTCATGCTGCTCGCCGACCAGACCGCTTCCTCGCCTGAACCAGCCGCTTGCCGCGCGCCGCCTTCTCGCCGCCGAGCCATCGTTACCCCAACTCCTTCCCGGTCGAGCAACGCCGCTGCCTGCTCGCCCGTTGCCTCCCCCTCGCTAGCCTGTTCCGGCAAAGTGCGAGCCGCGCATGAGAAGCCCTTCTCGCCGGTTCGGCCACCGTTCGCCTCCGCCGCTGCCCGGCACCCCAAACCACCACCACCAGCTGCTGTTCACGCCTAGAACAGCCCCGATCAGCCACCCACACCGGCTATTTCTTTGCCGCGCCGTTCTTCGTTCGTCCGCCGGCCACCGAGTCCGAACGGGAACCATTGCGGACCGCCCTGGCCACCGTCGTCGTTCCCGCGCTTTCGTCGGTGTTAACTAGGTAAGTTAACCCCTAATCCCGTATTTAGGGTGTTAAACTTGCTTAGGATAGTTTAGATTAAGTTTAATTAAGGTTTAAATTAAGTTAATGTTACATTATTAGATAATTTTTGGCGATAGGTTATCGTTCGTGTGATAAGTTATTGTAATGTGGTGATAGGTTATCTATTATATTATTATTGCTGATTATTTTATTAAATAGAAAAATTTTCCAAATTAAATATTATTTTATTATTTTCGGATTTAAATATTAATATTTTATTATTAAATAATTAATTTTCGAAAATTAAATATTATTATTTTCGAAAAATTTTCTAGCATCAATTGTGATGCCAATGTTGGTTTTCGCCGTATAAATTGTCGTTTTAGAAAATTATTTGAGCGATTTTGATTCAAGAAAATATTTCGAATTCTTTGAAAAGAAATTATTTTCGGATATTATTAAATAATTAAATTCCGAATTTATTTATTATTATTTCGGAAAATTTTATAATTTCAAATTATGATTTCTAGCTTGAACGTTGGCGTATATGCCGTGAATTGTCGATATAAATTTTTTTTTTTAAGACAAGTTTTGATCGGAAATTTTGAAGAAAGTCTACGAGATTTTTGGCATTTAATTATTTTTATTGTTATGCCAAGTAATGATTATGATACTTTGTGATTGATATTTGGGTTTGACATCGAAGCTTGCAAAATTGATTGATTGTTGTATGTGTGACCATGTGATATTATTGTATGGCATTAATATGGGCACTATTCATGAACGTATGGGCTAATTGAGAAGATAATAATTGGCTGGAATGCTTGTGTGCTCGTGTGGTTACACGTTGGAGCCGTCTTGCTGTGTATCGCTTGACGTTGCCCGATTTATTGAATGCCTGGGGATAATCTAGAGTGCCGATACCCCGGATGCCTTGTCGCGGCCCGAGGCCGGACTCGATGTTCCTTACGGGATACCATCTTACTGTAGATCGTTTGATGTTGCCGTATTGGAATGCCATCTTACTGTAGATCATTTGACGTAGCCGTGCCCGACGGGGCAGGACGGAGCCTGGTTATACCGGTAGACTGCCATCTTGTTGCAGATCGCTTGATGTGTAGTGGCCGCGAAGGGGCATAATAACTGGATATGTGTGATGCATAGTGCTTGATTATGGGGTAGAAACTACTAGGCATGGTATGGGACGTGCCCAAGCGGGTTTTGTCTTATAATCGAGACACGCGCGACTAGTGATGCATTAATGCATGGAAAATCTCTTTAAATGCTTCGAGTATATGACATATGCATTTCATCAACGTGTGTACCAAGTCAAGGTAAGGATGCCTGTGGTTGTTTAATAATGTGCTGTTGATGTTATTTTGCCTATTTAGAGACCGCCGTGCAAGTTGGCCTCATAAGTGGGGCTTAGGCCATTAACTTATTGAGACTTTGTCTCATTTGTTGTTGTTAATCCCTTATTCAAGCCCTTAGCGTGTTGACGCACCCAGTTTGGTTCAGGGCGTTTGGGAGCTGGTTTTTGAAGTTCTACCTATTGGCAGAGTAAATTGACCTCCAGCCTGATATCTTTTTGCTGGCTTTTTGTGGTAGTGCCTGAGGTGAGCTTGTAAGAATGTTCCCAAGGGTTAATCAAATGAAAATTAAAATAGTGTTGTTTGATTGTTGTGATTCGTTTTCCTGACTATCCCTATTTGTTGTTTGTCCGAGGATTGTTGTGTTCGTTTCCGCGTGCGTAATTAAAAGATAAAATGAAGGGTCGGCGACGAGTCCTGGGACGTCGCATCATAACGATCATAGCGGGATGTTGCATGTCCGTAAGGTTCGGGGCGTGACAGTGGAAGAAAAAGGATTGCGCATTAAACCATCTAAGGACTAGCCTGCAGTCCTCATTCTTAATCAGTGCACAGTGTGACTCCATCTCCAGGAGCATTCTAGGTCTAAATGTAACTAAGCCTTCTGAACAAGAGATGAGAAACTGTGAATCATAAGAATCTAAGGAACAAAATAACTTCCTATGGATGATGAGATTGTTCTATTAACATCACTCACATAGTAGTTTATACTGTTTAACAGCACTTACAGTCTTGCAAGGAATAGGAAAAAAAGGGGGGGAGTATACCGCCAGTTCCCAAGTGGGTCCAAGACTAAGTGGGCAGTTTACGGTTCCACAAACTAAGAATGATCTTTTCAGTCCAGTTCCCGACTTCAGGTAAGTGGGAACCGGCCTATCCCAGAACCGATCGCCCCTATCGATTTGTTTTGTATGCCAGTCACTCTATAAGTAAAGCCAAAGACTCCGAAAAAATATCTCAGTACAGGCCAAGCATCAACCTGTTCCCTTGAACGCCATGAAAAACTCATCATTTCTCCTTGTGCTTGTTCTCTCAATCCTTCACCTGCCTTCTCAACCTTCCTCTGCAACTCGCACTACTTTGCACAGAGGCGACTCTCTCTCCGTCGACAACCCAGACGACATCCTCATCTCAAAGTCAAGTGTCTTCTCCGCCGGGTTTTTCTCCGTCGGCAAGAACGCTTACTGCTTTGCCATCTGGTTCAGCCATCCACCATGCAGCGGCCAGAATTGCACCGTAGTTTGGATGGCGAACCGCGATGAACCCGTCAACGGTAGGTACTCTAAGCTCTCCCTTCAAACGAATGGCAATCTCGTGCTAACCGATGCCAGCCACGCCGTTGTTTGGGCCACGGATACAGCCTTGCTCTCAGGGTCCAAGACACCGGTTCATCAGTTACAGCTCCTAGACTCTGGTAATCTTGTTCTTCGTGACAGAGAAGGCATTGTCCTGTTGTGGCAAAGCTTCGATTACCCGACCGACGTGCTCCTCCCTGAACAGAACCTCACGAGGAATACACCGCTTGTTTCCTCTCGGAGCAACGGCAACTTCTCTTCAGGCTATTACAAGTTATACTTCGACAACGACAACGTCCTTCGTCTCCTCTTCAACGGACCTTTGATCTCGAGCGTCTACTGGCCAGACCCAAGCCACGTGAGTTGGGAAGTTGGAAGAACAACCTACAACGATAGTAGAGTTGCAGTACTTGATTCCTTGGGGAATTTCACTTCATCCGACGATCTGAAGTTCCTGACGTCGGATTTCAGCAAGAAAACCCAACGAATGTTAAAGGTGGATCACGATGGTAATGTAAGGGTCTATAGTAGAGAAAAAGATGAGAAGTGGGTCGTAACATGGCAAGGCATATCTGATTCATGTGCTGTTCATGGGATTTGTGGACCGAATGGCGTTTGCAGGTACAGCCCAAGTGAGGGAAGGAGTTGCTCTTGCCCTACTGGATATGCGTGGAAAAATGCCACTGATTGGACTCAGGGATGTGCGCCCAAATTCGAGAGCTTCTGCAACAATAATTCCGATTCTCATGTCGATTTCCTGCGTTTGCCTCACCATGATTTCTATGGATATGATAAGGACTATCGGCCAAACGCTACCCTGGCGTCGTGCAAGAAAGTGTGCGCAGATCTTTGCGATTGCAAAGGCTTTCAATACAAATTTGACGAGGACAAACGGAGCTTCGGCTGTTTCCCAAAGATACTGCTGTTAAATGGACGTTTTGCATTATCATTCCCTGGGAGCATCTATCTGAAACTACCAAAAGCCAATCTCTCTTCCTATCAAATACCCACCGAAGGATTCAACCCACTGCCCTGTGCCACAAAAGCTCAAGAAGTTATACTGCAGAGGACGTATCAGAACAGTCACGCGAGCTCAACACTTGAGAGCTTGCTCATTTTTGCTTCGGGGTTAGCTGGAGTGGAAATTGTTGTAGTCTTCCTCACGTGGTCCTTCTTGACAAGGACTGATCCCAACAGACGTGGAGATTATGCGAAGGGATATCATCTTGCGGCAAGAGGGTTCACTAGGTTCACATATGCCGAGCTAAAGAAAGCAACCAGTAACTTTAGCAAAGAGATTGGAAGAGGAAGTGGGGGGATTGTGTACAAAGGTGTCTTGCCTGATCATGGGGAAGTTGCGGTCAAGTGGCTAAACGAGGTGAATCAAGGAGAAGATGAGTTCCTGGCTGAAGTTAGAACAATTGGGAATCTCAATCACATGAACCTGATTGCGATGTGGGGTTACTGCGCGGAGGGAAAGCACAGGCTCTTGGTCTATGAGTTCATGGATCATGGTTCCTTAGCGGAAAATCTTTCTTCCGATCAACTCGACTGGACGAAAAGGTATGAGATTGCGGTGGGATCGGCCAAGGGACTCACTTATCTTCACGAAGAGTGCTTGGAATGGGTTCTCCATTGCGACGTGAAGCCACATAACATACTTCTTGATTCTAATTACCAACCAAAGGTGGCAGATTTTGGATTGTCAAAGATGCTCAAGAGGGAGGGACTGAAGAACTCAAGCTTCTCTAGAATCAGAGGAACAAGAGGTTACATGGCTCCTGAATGGGTTTACAATATGCCAATCACCTCCAAAGTAGACGTGTACAGCTATGGGATTGTCCTGTTGGAGCTGGTAACTGGCAGGAGTCCCACAGGAGGGCTTGCAAATAATGAGGGCGGTGATGAGAATGAGAGCAAAAGGTTGACTTCTTGGGTGAGAGAGAGGAAAAGAACAGAAGTCCCCACCGAAACATGGATAAAGGAAATTGTGGATCCAAGGCTGACAGGGGAATACGACATTAGGAAGATTGAAGTTTTGGTTGCAGTGGCTCTTCAGTGTGTGGAGGAAGACAGAGATGCAAGACCCACCATGAGCCAGGTTGTTGAGATGCTTCTGCGCCTTGAAAGTGAGGATCTGTAATCAGCTTCAAGCATTAGCTGCTCGTGTTTGATCTCTAAATAAGTGGACAGTGGTAAAGGTAATATAGTCTTCGGATTTACAAACCTAGGAAAGATAATTTAGTGGGTGTTTATCTCTGTATTTTCTTCTTACAAGTCTAGGAAAGGTCATTTAGTATGATAGATCCCTGTAAGAGAGATCATTCAGCAACAAGGACACTATTGACCTCTTGTGAATGTTCACCTCTGGTGCTTATAGTCCTGTCCTATGAATTCACCAACTGAAGATAGGAAAGAACATTTCGAAGTAATTTGAAAGAAAAAAATTACACGTGCTAGTGTCCTAAGAAAGATTGCACATAAATTCTACCCAAAACAATGTATAATAAGTTTGGCATCGTTCATGCCGTGTCCCTTCACTGTGATTTGGATGATGAGTTGTCGTCATTATCCTTTCGTTCTCGCTGAGCACGTTCGACTGAAGTTAATTCCTTCGATAATCAATCATGCAAGTGGACTACCATTTCTACATTTTTCACGGTGAAATTGCACCTGTTGTCTTCCATGATTCATTGGCTAGTACTGAACGTGAACTCCAAGGGCACTAAGAGTGTGACATAAATAGTGCCCCAAGCACTTTTGAAAATTACTTACGCACACTACATGAAAAATATTGGATTTAGGATATGATGGGAAGATTAATGCAGCTAAAACTTTACATTGGTTGCCATGTGATGTTAATGGAATGCCCATTTGGTGTCACATTAGCCTGTGATACCACATCAACACTAAATAAAACTTGAAAGCTGATGAATGTACAAGCTGGTGGTAGCAGGTAGCAGCTGCAGCTAGTCCAAGTCGAATATTCCATGAGCTTGTCTGTTGCAATAACAAGTTTTCCTCCTCCTTTTTTCTTGCATCAAGTTTATCCTGACTCCATGTATCAACACTTAAATTCATTGGTATATCTGTTTTAAAACAATGGAAACCGTATCCATTTAGGACAGCTTAAGACAATCTTTGCTTTTAAATTTCTTTGAACTTAAACACTTCCTTAATCTTCTGTCCTTATAGAAAAACTAAATTATATATCAAAGCGGCCTCTTTGATCATTTTGCTAAGCAAAACCAAAATCTCAAATTCAGCTAAATGAATCCATTTGAAAGAAGTTACACTATGTATCTCAATGATCACGTTAATTTGATTTCTTGCACATTGTTTCTTAATAATAAATTCTGGGCTAATTTCCTTGGCCAAATTTTCTTTTTTGTCGAAACTTGCCCAAATTGACTTTTGAACATAACTATCGGTAGACACTTCTTAATCGGCACATTGTTTCTTAGTGATTAATTGGTGACTAGAAAGATAGTTGAAAATTTAGCAATTTCCTCCTTTTTGACATTGACTTTTGAATATACTTACCCAGATAAACTTCTTCATTCTTTATGAAGACATTTTTTTAGAAAGAAAATCGTCTAAAAAGTCCTAAACCTCTTATACGACGGTCAATTCAATCCTAAATTTTTTAATTGTACAAATTCAAAATTTTAAACATTTCAATTTGTCGATTTAGTCCTAAACCTTTTAATGATTTATCAATTTAAATTGAAATCTTTTAACGATTTGTTAATGGTACCGTTAGTAATTGAAAGTGAACTTAGGGCTAGAATTGCTTATATGGGCTAGGGCTCGGTGACAAAAGAATTTAAACCGGTTTGGGGGCAATTATGTGGCTTAAACGACAGGGTTGGCTTGTACTATTAAGGGCTCCATTGTCCATTCGAGGTACATAACATCATTGACGACAAATAATACCAAGTCAGCTTTTCTGACAAGTCAACAAACAGAGACGTCTCGTTCTACGTACCAAAAAACAAAACAAAATAGAGATTTCTTGAAGTATACGATGATTGAGAATGATACTCGCTATATCTCTGTTGTCACTGAATGTACGTAGAACGAGACATCGTCATTTTCTTACAAGCAGTAAATTAGGAAAAAGCCATAGAGACTGTCATATGCGTTTGGGGACTAAAATGTAGCAACTAGCGCAGACACCCGAATTACAAAAGAAAGATGAGGTATTTGCAGTATACAAAAAAATAGTGGGTGCGAATTACCAAGAACGGGATTGGTTTGGGGTTACTTGTCCGGTGTGATCTCCATGGCGGTAGCTGTACTGGAGGCGACACCCATCTTTCTTGAGGCGTGAATTACTACAGTGCGGCGAACCAAAAAAAGAGAGAGAAAGCACGCTCAGGGTTTTGTGTTGACTAACCATGGTACCGTTTATAAGTAAAAATACCATTGCTATCTTCTCGAGATCAAAAGGCATTAGGTTGCATTGCATTGCTCATACAATCGAATGTCACGAGGCGTGTTGGCCCCAATATAAGATGAGATATCGACTTGATGGTGATGACAATTTCTAGATATGCCAATCAAGTTGGGACTGGTACGAATTCGACCCACAAGAGAAATGGCATGTGCTGATTGGCTAATGCCAACAGTACTTGAGTCTTGGGATATGGAGCTTATGACCGGAAGCGTGAGAACTAGCCGGTTCGGTCCAGTTCGTGGTTCCTAAAAATGGAATTGGTGTTCGGGCGGTCCGATTCCTAATTCCAATGGGGAGAACCGGACCGAACTGGATTGCCCAAACTAATTATTTTTTATTTTTTTATTTTTTTAAATGTCTCGCGCATGTCTCCTCAATTCACGCTTTGACTGGACTTGGGAGTGATCAGTCCTCTAAATGCTCCAAATCCAGCCAAACGAAGCCAACTTGCTCTTGTTAACAAATGACATAAGAAGTGACCCCAGAGATGGGGAGAGACTACAAAGACTGATGTCGACATTCAAGGTGGGCAACCCAAAACTGGTGAAAATTACATTGATCAGGATTTCATCGCTCAGGACTTCATATAAATCAAAGAGATAAGACACATTGATTTGAAGATCCCACACCAGCCAAAGACAAATGATGGTACAAGGTGCCACTTACATACGAATACACAGGAGTGGAGACAAAACGCCTTTCAAGGCGAGACAAGAGCTATCAAACTCCGTTCGCTTGCATCATCTCCCCCATCATGTCTTACAATGATGTTCAGAACTCAATGGACCCACGGAACTATTCTCTTGAGTTCTGTTTATGCTCAATAAGCGCAATATGTCATCACTATTTACTTATTGGACGATAAGAGATTTCTTGGTGATGGAGAACGAGGCATTCTCTCCTTTGAACTTGACTGGTTCTACTGAACCGCCCGGGAACCGAACTAGACTGGTCAACCGGTCCAGTCTGGTTTCGAAAATTGAGAATCGGTCCAATTTCCGGTTCCAGTGAGACCGGACCGGATCGATCACCCCAACCCACAAACAGGAAACATGCAAATATAAGATTCACTATTTCAACACTTAATCTATATCTCCTAGCCGCTTTTGTACTGATTTCCAGCATTTCTAATTTGATCTTTTGCTTGAAGGCTTCTTGTCGTCAAACCAACTTCGGTCTCGCTTTGCTATAAACCGTAAACGGAGTTTTGTTCTTTTCTCAATTGTAATCATCTCATTATCAATACAAGGACTGTCGTGTAATTCAGAAATTGTCGATCAGAACTGTTATTCAAATGACACGATATTGTTGAGCGTTTGGCATTCGAAAGCTTTCTTTTGTAGAATCAAACATGGGTAGTCAGACATAGATTCACTTATAATGTTTCCATAACTTTATTCTAGACTTTCAAAACATTCGTTTTAAGAACAGATTGGAGGAACAACATATGGTATTTTTTCCATCTTTTCTTGATGGGACAAACATCAGACCTAATCATAATAACACTAGGAACTAAATAGGTATATGTTATAGCAGGGAATAACTCTACGCATGATTTATGAATTAAAACTAACCATTGGGTGCTAGGAGGGCCGAATTAAAACATTAAATTAACTCGAATACAACTTTTTTATGTTTGGATCTTGATTTCGAAATCCTTTCGGAGTTGAAAGGTCTCAATTGCAATTGCCCCCAAAGTTTGACAATCTTCGAAGTTTCACCCCTCCCCTTTCCAACTCGAGCTCTAATATAAAACTCAACACCGACGTGAAAATCATTTGCTTATGTCAGAGATTATGCTTTCGTTTATTCATGGTTTAACGTTTATTATTAAAGAAAGACCGTTGATGCTACGTTGGTCATATACAAAAAGCCAATTTTCGTGAGACAGAGAAGCAAGAATCTAATCCCTTTCGCGACGCTCCGTCGCAAGGTACCAAACCCAGCAACAATGCTTCCCTTCTTCTTGCTCTTCCTCGCCGCCACCGCCGCCAACTCCCCCTTTGTCCATCCTCAAGCACTCCCTCCGAGCCCGAGCCCGAGCCCGAGCCCGAGTCCCGAAAGCATCTTCCTCCTTGCCGGGCAGAGCAACATGGCGGGCCGAGGAGGCGTGGTTAACATCTCGCCCACCGGGTGGGTCGAAAAGTGGGACGGCGTCGTCCCTCCCGAGTGCAGCCCCAACCCGTCGATCCTCCGGCTCGCGGCGAACCTCACGTGGGTCGAGGCACGCGAGCCGATCCACGCGGACATCGACTTGAACAAGACGAACGGGATCGGCCCCGGCATGGCGTTCGCCAACGCCGTTCTGGGCCGGGACCGGAGCCTGGGCTCGGTGGGGCTGGTGCCGTGCGCGGCCGGCGGGACGAAGATAAGCGAGTGGGAGAGAGGGACGGTTCTGTACGACCAGCTGATGAGGCGGGCGCGGGCCGGGACGGGCGGCGGCGGCGGCGGGGGACGATCAGAGCGCTCCTGTGGTACCAAGGAGAGAGCGACGCGGTGGCGGAAAGCGACGCCGCGCTGTACAAAGGGAGGTTGGAGAAGTTCTTCTCGGACGTGAGAGCTGATCTGCAGTCGCCGGAGCTACCGATTTTCCAGGTGATTGAATTTCTCCTCCATGCTTCATTTTTCGCTTTAGATTAGTCAAACAGATTATGATAAAAATTATTAATGAAATTTTTTATTTAGTTAAACAAATGGCGATAGTCTTGATGTGGTAGGTGCTGAGTCTATTTTTATTCGAGACCAGACAAAGAATAGTCGGATATGCATTTTATATAGTAACAGGTTGCCAAAAGGGTCCGTGGGAGTCCATGTGATGTGTTCCTTTTCTGCAGCTTTTTGAATAGAAATAAATAGTAAAAGAGAAATAGCAACGTCAAGATCTTAGGATTATCTATGTTGAATAGCTATCGGAAGCTCGTGTCGAAAATTGTTCCAAAAAATTTATAAATTTATTGCACTTTTGCGGATTCAATCGTAAACCTTTCGATTTTGCCAATTGAGTTATAAATCTTTTGATAATTTATCAATTGAATCCATCCAGCCAACTTTGACCAGAAATTATTGACAAATATCTTAATCATCTTACGCCAAGACAAATCCCCAGACCGACGAGACATTTTTAATAATGTTTTAATGATTTTTGAATTTTTTATGATTTTTTTTTTTTTTCCCCTTTTCCTTACCCTTTTTTTGTTGTTTGGAGGGATGGCCGGCAAGGGCGTTGCAACCCTCACCGAATCTAGGCGAGGGCTCACGCGCCCTAGCTTTGGTCAGCGAGGGCCGCCAAGCCCTCGTCTGGCCACGGCGAGGGCCGCGACGCCCTCACCTAGAGCCAGCAAGGGTCACAGGGGCTTGCCTGTGGCCGGTGTTTTCTCCAAAATCCAAAAAAAAAAATAACAAAGAAAATGAAAAAAAAAAAAAAAATTGTTAAAATTTCATCTGAAATTGTCCACGTTAGTGTCAGCTGTGCCACGTGGACATATGTGACTGCATTGGAAAATTGCTGTGCCACGTAGGACATCCACGTCTGTAATTTTCAGCCAAAAATTGATCAGATGGACTCCATTGGCAAAACGTGAAAATATTTAGGATTGAATTGGAAAAATTGAAAGATTTATAACTGAATTGGCAAAAGTTTAATAGGTTTAAGACTTGTTGGATAATTTTCCCGACTCACGTGGGAACCCGTCACCTTGCAATAAAATTGTTTCCGTTCGATTGTCGCGTCAAGTTTGTAGCTCTGGACGTTGAATCTAAAATATTAAACTAAATTTTCGAAAAAAAAAATTGAAAGAATTTTGCCCATAAATTATTTAATGAGTTAAGATGATCAACATTCGACCGCATATCTAATTAGATTAATGAATCGGACATCAAGAAATGGTGATACTCAAACTAAATCCTCGAAAAAAAAAATATGTTTTCGTGCGTTTTCTAATTCGCACAACCGGAGTTCCCCTTTTGCTTAATTGAACGTTTGTCCTGTGTTTGGGAGCAGGTGGCTATCGCGTCGGGACTAGGACCATTCACCGAGACGGTAAGAGAGGCCCAGCTCGGGCTCGACCTTCCGAACGTGCGAACCGTCGACGCCAAGGGACTGCCTCTCGGGCGCGACCTCATCCACCTGACCACCCCGGCCCAGGTCCGGCTCGGCCAGATGCTGGCCGATGCTTTCCTTCAGCCCGGGCCTGGCCCCAAGCCGCTCGCGAGCAGAGCTTCCACGAGGGGTTCGAATCTTGTTTTCCACGTCCTGTCCTTTTTTACGTGGAGATTTGTCAAGGCAGTTTTCATTAACAGGTGATTGATGATTCATGTTTTCCGTTTTTGGATTGGAAGGTAATTGACGATTCATTTGTCTTGGACTCGTCCGGAAATTGCCAAAGGGTGTAGAGAAACGTGGGCTGCGACCGTTGTTTGATAGAAGATTGGACGGGGATGTACACGGAAAAATGAGACCATTTTTCATTGTAATCCTAAATCTTTATATGAAATTTTAATATAATTCTTCCGGTCAATTTTGATATGAAAATATTTATATGGTGATCGAATCAATAGCATTTGTCCACGTGTCACAGCTGACGATTTGATGTGGGCAAAGTTACTTGGAAACGATGTCATTTTACTTAGTTTTATGGATTTTCTAATTTTTCGTACTTTATGTCTTTTCTTAATTTTTTTCTTATTCTTTACTTCTGGATCATCTTCAACCTATTGTTGATCTTCCACCAATACCATGAGATCTTCATCATCCCTTACCAGATAAGACCTAACCCAAAATCGTGTGAGACTAAAGCTCAACCTGGACCTTTGAAAGCCCGATGGAGACTCCGAATCCTGAAAAAGTATTCAAAAAGTTCTAAATCTATTACATTTTTACCAATTTAATCATAAGCATTTTAATTTTGCTAATTAAGCCCTAAATTTTTCACATTTTTTCGATTGAGTCTATCTGACCAATTTTAACCGGAATCGCTGATATGAACACGGTTATGGCACTAACGTGGAAAAAGTTTTAATAATATTTTAATTTTTATTTGAAAATTTCAATTATTTTTTATTTATTTTTCTTTTTCTTTTTCCACGCCTAGCAAAGGTCGATGGCCAACCCTCGCCGGTACAGGCAAGGACCGACCAACCCTCACTGGCCGCCGTGGGTGAGGGCTTCGCAGTCCTCGCGAGGTCTAGGCAAGGGCCGCAACCCTCACCGGTGACTAGTGAGGGCGCCCTCACCTAGTGGCCGGCGAGGGTTGGCTAGTGACGCGGTGGTGGAAAGCGACGCCAAGCTGTACAAAGGGAGGTTGGAGAAGTTCTTCTCGGACGTGAGAGCTGATCTGGAGTCGCCGGAGCTACCGATTTTCCAGGAGATTGAATTTCTCCTCCATGCTTCATTTTTCACTTTAGATTAGTCAAACAGAATATGATAAAAATTAATTAAACAAATGGCGATGGTCTCGATGTGGTAGGTGCTGAGTCTATTTTTATTGGAGACCAGACAAAGAATAGTCAGATATGCTTTTTATATAGTAACAGCTTGCCAAAAGGGTCCGTGGGAGTCCATGTGATGTGCTTCTTTTCTGCAGCTTTTTGAATAGAAATAAATAATAAAAAAAGAAACAGCACATTTAACGTTAAGATCTTGGGATTATCTATCTTGAATAGCTATTGGAGGCTCACGAGGAAAGTTGTCCAAAAAATTATAAACTCTTTAATTTTATTAATTAAATTTTAAATTTTTTGATAGTTTATTAATTTAGTCTATCCGATCAATTTTAAGCGGAAATTATTGATGAGTATGCCAGCCGTCCTAGGTGGCACAACAGATGCTAACGTAGATATTTTAAAAAATATTTTAATAAATTTTTGAATTTTGTATGATTTTTTTCTTTTTTGCCCTTTTCCTTATCCTTTTTTTTTGTTGTTTAGAGGGATGGCCGGTGAGGGCGTCGCGGCCCTTGCCCGTGCCCGATGCATTTCTCCAAAATCCAGAAAAAAAAAAAAAAAAAGGGAAAAAAAACCATCAAGAAATCATTAAAATTATTAAAATTTTATCTAAAAATATTACTGTCAGCGTTAGCTATACCACATAGGACGACCGGCATCAATGTCAGCAATTTCCTATCAAAATTAGTTGGATGAACTCAATTGGCAAAATATGAAAATTTTTTGAACTGAACTGGCAAAATTGAAAGATTTAGGAGTAAGTTGGCAAAAGTATAATAGGTTTATGACTTCTTGAGCAATTTTCTCGGCTCACGTGAGAACCTGTTGCCAATTTTCCGTTCAATTGTCGCATCAAGTTTGTAGTTGTGGACATTGAATCTAAAATTTTGAACTAAATTTTCGAAAAAAATTGAAAGAATTTTGCCCATAAATTATTTAACGAGTTAAGATAACCAACATACGACCACATATTTAATTAGATTAATAAATCGGACGTCAAGAAATGGTGATATTCACACTAAATTCTCGAAAAAAAAAACGTATGTTTTCATGCGTTTGCTAATTCGCATAAATGGAGTTCCCTTTTTGCTCAATTGAACGTTTGTTCTGTGTTTGGGAGCAGGTGGCTATCGGCTCGGGACTGGGACCATTCACCGGGACGGTGAGAGAGGCCCAGCTTGGGCTCGACCTTCCGAACGTGCGAACCATCGACGCCAAGGGACTGCCTCTCGTGCGCGATCACATCCACCTGACCACCCCGGCCCAGGTCCGGCTCGGCCAGATGCTAGCCGACGCTTTCCTTCGGTTCATGCCTCACGCCGCGTCGCTCGCAAGCAAAGCTTCGACGAGGGGTTGGAATCTTGTTTTCCACGTTCTGTCTTTTTTACGTGGAGATTTGTCAAGGCAGTTTTCATTAACAGGTGATTGATGATTCATGTTTTCCGTTTTTTGGATTGGAAGGTAATTGACGATTCATTTGTTTTGGACTCGACCAGAAATTGCCAAAGGGTGAAGAGAAACTTGGGATGCGACTGTCGTTTGATAGAAGATTGGACGGGGATGTTCACGAAAAATATGAAAAATTTTTCTATTGTAGTACTAAATTTTTGCATAAAATTTTAATATATTTCTTCCGGTCAATTTTGAACTGAAAATAGTGATATGACAGTCGAATCAATGCCATGGCCAGATGGACAACTTTACTAAAAACGTTGTTGTTTTGCTTAAATTTATGAATTTTCTGATTTTTCGTTCTTTTTGTCTTTTTTTTTTTTTTTTTCTTTACTTCTGGATTATCTTCAACCTATTGTTGATCTTCTGCCACTACCATGAGCTCTTTTTCACGATCCCCAGGTTCTCAAGGCTCGATCCAAGGGAACGGGATAAGCATTGAATTGATAAAGGTCTAGGGTATATTTGTATTTAGAACATTTAATGGGTAAATGGTAATCTTCTATTTAATAGGGTAGAATGCAGTTGAAAAGAACGAATCTCCACATATATAAATAATGGTGCTCTGCCCCTCATTTGTAACATCCAACATTTGAGCAATAGAAATACATTCTCTCCCAAAACTTCTCTTTCAAAATACCTCTCTTTACGATCCGAGTGAGTTGGTGAGCGAACATTGAGAATAAGCTTCACTTAGGCGACCCATCAAACCAATGGAAGCCTAAATCGCTGCACGGTCTCGATCTCAAGCATCGGCCTGTGACATCTTCATCATCCCCTACCTGTCAAGACCTAACCCAAAATTGTCCGACACTAAAACCCAAAAGCTCAACCGGGACCTCTCAAAGCCCGACGGAGACTCCCAAATCCTTGTCCAGTACAAGGATCCACCAAAGACGACCCCGATCCAGTCGCTACACCATCCTTGCGAGCCCAAGATCCAAGCTTTACAGCCCCCACCTCCGCCTCTTCTCACCACGAGCCTGAAAAGCAAGAACGTGGGAAGCCGCGCAGAAATGCCACACCATGGAGAGGAAGTCGCAGCAAAAGCTCAGATCGCTCGCCTGAGGCACATATTCTGGCACATTCTGCTGCAAAGGTTGTGGTAATTGTGGGACTTGGTATTAGGGCAAAGGTTGTGGTGGTTGCGGTACTTGGTATTGGGGCAAAGGTTGTGGTGGTGTTGGAGGTCTTCCTTGATTATCTACATTAACATCTGGTTTGTATGATGTTTGAATGAAGTTTGAATGAGGCATAAAATCATATGGTTGAACATTACCATATGGTTGAACCGGCATATTCTGTTGAGGAGTGTGGTTTACATTGTCTCCATTAACTTGAACTAGATTAAGTAAACTATTCCCATTGGTCAGTGCTTGTCCATAGGACCGACTCGCACCAACAATCACGCCAACATTCTTAATTCCTGGTAATAGAATAACCAAATTGTTCTCAATGACCGATGTTTGGCCACAAGTCTGGATTGCAACTACACCCTCACCTCTCTGCAGGATTCTCAACAGTGTTGGATGTACAACCCGCCTTGCAGTTCCAAAATTGGGTGTCGTATTGTTGGATTGAGGCACATTTCCAGTAGAACTTGGTAAAAATACAGGATTAGGCTGCATTTGGGTTGAACTGGTCAATGGCCCTTGCTTATTTGCAATCTCATGGACAGTGTTGATAATCAGTGGCTTGATATTGTCTGCTACACATTTACTGACTAAATTAGCCAAATCATTGTGTTGTTCTTTAATGATCCTTCTCATAGTAGCAATTGTGACTTGGTTTGGCTCATATTGCCTTCTCTGTTCTTCAGTGAGATATCTGGGTATATCTACCTATCCAATCTGTCCCTAATCTACTATTGGTCACACATTTGATGATTCTACACTTGCCACCCTTTCAGCAACAGGCTTCGAAAGTGAATTGTTACCTGCAACATTGTTGTGATCGAGTTGACTCTTACTCCTAGTTCAAGCCATTGTAACTCCTCAAATCAATCACAATGGTTCCACCAAACATGCCAAAATTATGTTTCGCCTCATCGAAGTTGCTCCTGCAACGAAATATAATTCACCGAGTGTCGTTCTTTGATTTTTTATGAGAAAAAATCGAGTCCGGTGGTGATTCCGAACATGAAATATCTAGGCAAGAAAAATGAATCCACGTACTTCAATCAAGACAATGCAAACTTGAACCATGCTAGTATTCGATCGATGGCTAGCCCAAGCAGTGCAATTGATTCGAACCAATTCCGCCATACACTAATTGACGACAGTATTGATTTACAATGGAATATTAACCTCGTCGATGACATGTTGCACACTAACACCAAACTAAACCATAAGGATGTACAGCTAAGGAAGATGAAAGTACATTGCGGAAAGTTTTAAAGATAAAAAAAATAACATTTTGATTGTGTTTTTCAAGGGGCCTTCTGCTGACAATCGAGTGGTATTTTTAATGAAGGTACGGTAACCATTCCTCGGCAACACCTGTCAATTTGCACCAAATTTCTTCCATTGATCCTATCTTCATCCCTTATTTCCACAATCTTGAATTACCCACGTCCTTATATAACCGTCTTCATCGTGTGCAAAACTTTCCACTCCTGTCGATAACCTTCATGACCGAGTCCTCATGCGGTAAATGTTCCCTCTTCAATTTGGGCTATCTCAAGTTTCAAATATGAAATTTCCCATTGGCATCACTATTGGCGGTTGGTTGGTAGCTGTCTGTCGTCGTACTAGACACATGGCATGTTCAAGGATTACATTATTCCCTTGTCAATGGATATGTGTTATACCAAACACAACTCACATAATACACTTGTGGTTATTTCATTTCTGGTTTCTATTTTATGCGTTTCTTTAGTTTTCATGTAATTTCTCTTATCATCGACAACCTGATTATTTTTTGTGTCAACACATTATAAACGAAATAGGTATATGTTAGAGGGAGGAAGAACTCCATGCCTGTTTTATGAATTAAAACTAGCCATTGGGTGCTAGGAGGGCCAAATTAAAACATCAAATTAACTTGAATATAACCTTTTTATGTTTGGATCTTGATTTCGAAATCCTTTCGGAGTTGAAGGGTCTCGAATGCAATTGTCCCGAAAGTTGAACAATCTTCGAAGTTTCTCCCCCTTGACCTTTCAACTCAAGCTCTAATAAACAATTCAACGCCAACGTGACAATCATTTGGTTATATCTATTCATTGTTTAACGTTATTATTAAAGAAAGACCGTTG
The DNA here is from genome assembly GCA_024733475.1 of Syzygium grande. Classification (NCBI taxonomy): domain Eukaryota; kingdom Viridiplantae; phylum Streptophyta; class Magnoliopsida; order Myrtales; family Myrtaceae; genus Syzygium; species Syzygium grande. The sequence goes on along the minus strand of JAMXDD010000006.1, from coordinate 20,767,217 downwards.
ATGCTGCTTAGTCGGTGAATGGTAGAGCTGTCAAAATGGGCCATAAATCCATATATGACCCATTTAAAAATAAATGGGTCATATATGGGTCACTTTAATTTTAAAAAGTCAAGCTTAAATGGGTTTTAAATTTTAAAGCTTAAAGATAAATGGGTCTAAATGGGTTGAGTTTGAAATCCATGTCCAACCCACCTACTAGACCCATCCACATACTCTCTCTCTTTACAAATATGTTTAAAAAAATCAAAATTTAATTATTTTTATTTTTTCTTTTTTTCTTTTATTTTTTATTTTTTCTTTACTCTTCTTTCTTTTTCTTTTTTTTTTATTCCAGCCGATGGTTGGCCATGGCGACCGGCCATTGGGCGGGACGACCTCGCCTGAGGCCGGCGAAGCTCGAGCTCGCCGGCCTCGGGCGACAAAGAAGTGTCGAGCAGCAGCGCGAGGAGGAAGAAGAAGAAGCAGCAGAGCGAGCGAATCGATCCGTCGACCAACCGAACGAGCCATGTTTCCCGGAATGTTCATGAGGAAGCCGGACAAGGCGGAGGCATTGAAGCAGCTGAGTGCGCCGCGTGGCCATGTTCGGCGTCCGGGTCGCGGTGGTCCGGGTCACGCCAGACGTCCTCCACTACTTCTCCGACGAGAAGGAGGAGCTCAAGCTCGAGTTCTAGATGCGATCCTTCGTCCGCATAGGAATTTAGGTAATCGATGCGTTGCTGTGGATCATTTGTTCTTTCCGATAGCGTTTTCTTGTGGGATTCGTCTCTCCGGTTCTGTTTGGCGCCTGTTTTCGCCGGATTTCCAGTACATGGCCTCTAGTAAATTGAAATGATGGATCGAAGGGCAACCTAAGCTTTCCCTCTCATGTCTGGGTTCAATTTCTCGTGCAAACCACGGGTTAGATTTACCTCGTTTTCTAGTGTCTCGGGTACGCTGATCTGGGGTTTGGACTGAGCCGACGTTATGTACTGAGCCAAAAATAAAAGGAAAAAGAAAAAAATAAAATAAAAAATAATTAAAAATTCGATTTTAAAAATAAAAATATTAATTTTTTTATTTTCTTGGATAATGACTTTATGGAAAATATTTTCTAGAAATGTCACATTTTTCGTAAAACAAACAAAACCTCAATTTTAAAAAAAATTATAAAATTTTTCACTAGTTTTGTATTGCATAAAATGTTTTAGCAGTATAATTTTAAAAAAAAATCATAAAAAATAAGTATTCCTAGATTAGGTTAAATATAAAAGTGTTTTATCAATATAGGTCGGGTTGGGTATAGGTCGGGTATGGGTCGGGTCGGGTATGGGTCGAGACATTTACACTGTGAATAAATGGGTCATAAACGGGTTAATGGGTCAATTTTGGTCGGACCATTTATGACCCGACCCAAACCTAAGCCAATCCACCCGTTTAACAGGTCTAGTCAATGGTCATATATAACAAGCCAAGCAGCCTCGGCTGCTAAGTTGGTCAATGGTCATATATAACAAGCCAAGCAGCCTCTGTAACACTTGAGAGAGAGAGAGAGAGAGAGAGACCGTTGATGCTGCTTAGTCGGTCAATGGTCATATATAGCAATCCAACCAGCCTCGGCTGCTAAGTCGATCAATGGTCATATATAACAAGCCAAGCAGCCTCTGTAACACTTGAGAGAGAGAGAGAGAGAGAGAGAGAGAGAGAGAAGCAAGAATCTCTCCCTTTTGCAGCACACCGACGCGAGGTACCAAGCCCGGCAACAATGCTTTTCTTCTTCTTGTTCTTCCTCACCACCACCACCAACCCCTCCTTTGTCCATTCTCAATCACTCCCTCCGAGCCCAACCCCGAGCCCGTGTCGAAGCCCCAAAAGCATCTTCCTCCTCGCCGGGCAGAGCAACATGGCGGGCCGAGGCGGCGTGTTCATCAACACATCCACCGGGGGGCGGGTCTTAACGTGGGACGGCATCGTCCCTCCCGAGTGCGGCCCCAACCCGTCCATCCTCCGGCTCGCAGCGAACCTCACGTGGGTGGAGGCACGGGAGCCGCTCCACGCGGACATCGAAACGAACAGGACAACCGGGATCGGCCCCGGTATGGCGTTCGCCAACGCCATTCTGGGCCGGGATCGGAGCCTGGCCTCGGTGGGGCTGGTTCCGTGCGCGATCGGCGGGACGAGGATAAGCGAGTGGGAGAGAGGGACGTTTCTGTACGACCAGTTGATGAGGCGGGCACGGGCCGGGACGAACGACAGCGGGACGATCGGAGCGCTCTTGTGGTACCAAGGAGAGAGCGACACGGCGCGGGAGAGCGACGCCGTGCTGTACAAAGGGAGGTTGGAGAAGTTCTTTTCGGACGTGAGAGCTGATCTGCAGTCGCCCGAGCTACCAATTTTCCAGGTGATTGAATTAATTCCATCCTTCACTTTAGATTATTCAAAGAGATTATGATAAAATTATAGACGAGAGTTGCTATTTAATTAAGCAAATGGCGTTTGATGTGGTACGTCCTTAGTCTATCTTTTATTCAAGACCTGACAAGTAATAGTAAGATATGCAATTTTTATAGTACTAGATTGCAAAAGGGTCCGGGGAAATCCATGTGATGTGTTTCTTTTCCACGGCTTTTTGGATAGAACTAAATAATAAAAAAAGAAACAGCACATTTAATGTTAAGACCCTAGGATGATCTACCTTGGATATCTAGTGCAGGCTCATGTGGGAACCTGTCGCCTTGCAAAAACATTTGTTTCTGTTCGAGTGTCGCATCAAGTTTGTAGTTCTGGACGTTGAAGCTGAAAACTTGAACTAAATTTTCGAAAAATTGAAAGAATTTTTCCCGGATATTATTTAATGAGTTAAGATAATCGAAATTCGACCACGCATCTAATTAGATTAATAAATCGGACAACAAGAAATAGTGATATTCGCACTAAATTCTCAAAAAGAAGAATGTATGTTTTCATGCATTTTTTTAATTCGCGTGAATGGAGTACATCTTTTGCTTAATTGCATGTTTGTTCTATGTTTGGGAGCAGGTGGCTATCGCGTCGGGCGATGGACCTTTCATTGAGACGGTGAGAGAGGCCCAATTCAAGCTCGACCTTCCGAATGTGCGAACGGTCGATGCCAAGGGATTGCCTCTCAGATCTGACCGGCTCCACTTGACCACCCCGGCCCAGGTCCGGCTCGGCCAGATGCTAGCCAATGCTTTCCTTCAGTCTCGCTCTGCATCGCTCGCGAGTGAAGCTTCCAATAGGGGTTCGAATCTTGTTTTCCACGTTTTGTCATTTTTTACGTGGAATTTTGTCAAAGCAGTTTTCATTGACAGGTGATTAATGATTTATGTTTTCTGTTTTTGGATTTGAAGGTAATTGACGATTCATTTGTTTTGGACTCGACCGCTAATTGCCAAGGAAAGTAGAGAAACATGAGATGCGACTGTTGTTTGATAGAAGATTGGACGGGGATGTAGAAGAAAAATAAGAAAATTTTCTGTTGTAGCCCTAAATATTTATATGAAATGTTAATATAATTCTTCCGGTCAATTTTGACCTGAAAATACTTATATGGCGGCTGAATCAACGGTGGTCGTCTATGTGCCGTGGATAACGTTGTTGGAAATGATGTCATTTTGCTTAGTTTTATGAATTTTCTGATTTTTCGTTCTTTTTGTCTTCTCTTAATTTTTTTTCTTTTGTGCTCTTTGCTTCTAGATCATCTTCAACCTATTGTTGATCTTCTACCAATGCCATGAGCTCTTCATCATCCCTTACCTGATAAGACCTAACCCAAAATCGTCGGAGACCAAAGCTCAACTCAGACCTTTTAAAGCCAGACAGATATTACCATATCCTTAAAAAATTATTCAAAAAGTCTTAAATCTATTGCATTTTTGTCATTTCAGTCTTAAACATTTTAATTTTGCTAATTAAATCCTAAATCATTTTACATTTTTCCAATTGAGTCCACATAATCAATTTTATTCGGAAATCACTGATATGAATACCAGCCACAACCCTAACGTTGATAATTTTAATAATATTTTAATATTTTTCACGTCCGGTGAGGGCCTCGACCAACCCTCGCTGGTACAGTCGAGGGCTGGCCAGCCGACCCTCGTTGGTTGTTGTGGGCAAGGGCTCTGCAACCCTCGCAAGGTCTAGGCGAGGGCCACAACCCTCACCCGTGACCAGCGATGAAGCCCTCGCATAGTGGAACTCGAAAGAAAAAAAAAAAAAAGAAAGAAAGGAAAGGAAAAAAATAAAAATTATAAAAAAAATGTAAATTTTTTTGAAAAAATTATTAAAAAAAATTACCCACGTCAACATCGGTTGTCATGACACTACGGTGTCGACGTCAGCGATTTCCAGTTAAAATTGATCGAATAAACTCAATTGACAAAACATGAAAAGGTTTAGAACACTACAAAAAAACAAGCAATTTGCGACAAAATTTTTTCCGTCGCAAATTGCGACAGAATTTGCGACGTATTAAATTTTCCGTCGCAAAATTGCGGCGAAAAATTTCCGTCACAAATTTGCGACGGAAAAAATTTCATCGCAAATTTCCAACAAATAATAATACCATCGCAAAATCCGTCGCAAATTTGCGACGGCAATGTCAGTCCGTTGCAAATTTGCGATGAAAACACCCGTCCGTCGCAAATTCGTACTTTATTAACCCGTGACATTCTCTCTCTCGCTCTCTCTTGCTGTCTCTTGCTCTCTCTCGGTCTCAGTCGCTTTTCTCCCGCTTTCATATATCCGAAATCAGCAAAATTTGCGTATGCACGTATTAATCTCGGCGAAGATTTTGTACTGGTAAGTGCAAAATTGCTAGCTTCATGACTATTCATCGTTGCGTTGTATTTTTTTTTAATATATGTTTATATTTAGTTTTTTTCCCGTATCTGCATCACCGGTGTAATGACCGGCGACCAGCGACACCTCGCCGGCCTTCGGGATGTGCAGAATGGCAACGCCGTTTTGCGACGGAACCGTTTTATCTCCGTCGCAAGTTTGCGACAGAAAAACGCTCTCCGTTGCAAATTTGCGACGGAAAGACGGTTCGTCGCAAGTGTCCGTCGGAAATTTGCGACGGAACCGTCTTTCCATCGGAAATTTGCGACGGACAGCCTGTTTCGTCGCAAATTTGCGACGGCTAGCCGGTTCTGTCGCAAATTTTGCGATGGACAGCCGGTTCCGTCGCAAATTTGCGACGGACAGCCGGTTCCGTCGCAAATTTTTCGACGGACACAGCGTTTCCGTCGCAAATTTTGCTACGGACAGCCTGTTCCGTCACAAATTTGCGACTGATAGCGGTTTCCGTCGCAAATTTTGCGACGGAGATACGTTTCCGTCGCAAATTTTGCGACGGACAGCCGTTTCCATCGCCAATTTGCAACGGATTCTAGTAGCCATAGCAAATTTATGACGGAATTTTCATTTATTGGTGACAAATTTGCGAGGGACGAATTCCGTTTCCATCGTACATTAAAAATTATTAAAAAATATTGATTATTATGTGATTAATTAATCTTTTTTGGGTTTGTGACTAATTGAAGGTCTCGCCATCCAAGTGTACTTTGCAATTCTGATCAAATTCATCACTTTGTCCTACCAATATTTCAGTCAAATATTTAGGTAAGTCTTCTTTACATTGTAATTTTTTCTATTTTTGAAATTTCATATTAATTTTTGCGTGAATAACAAAAATTAGAATTTCCAAATTTGTATAGTTTTAATTCAAAACAATAGATATGATATTTTGAATGTTTTACTAGAATTTTATATTTTAATACAGACACAATGCAAAGAGAAAGGACTTGGATGTATAATAAGAACTTACCTGGACGTCAAGGATTGACAGATGAGTTTCGTACTGGGTTGGAACTATTTTTAAAATTTGCTAGTAATAAATATGAGTTTATGGATAAAAATAAGTTAAGGTGTGCATGTAAAAAGTGCGGTAATGGTAAATTTCTTGTGTGTGATAAAGTTAGAGAACACCTTACTAGATTTGGGTTTACTCCGAACTATTATAATTGGACGTCCCATGGTGAACCATTTATATCTGACGAAGGATATGGAAGAAGTGACCAATTTTCAGTTAGGGAAGAATGTGGCTATTATGAGCAATTGAACTCATACGAGAGGATGGTGTTTGATGCAGCTAATTATAATTTTGTCCCAGAATCAAATCATGCAAGTACTAGTTTTACTCCTACACGTGAACAAGTGGGTACTAGTCATGCTTCACACTTGGAAAATATAGGAGTAACGGGTTTTGAGGAGAATGTGTATAATGAAACTTTTCAGTCTAATCAGTTCTAGGATGTGTTGAAAGCAGCAGATGAATCTCTATGGGCAGGTTGTGAGGACCACACTAAGTTATCGGTGACAGCCCGACTATTAAATATCAAGGCAGAGCACAATGTGTCTGCAGATTGCTTCAACTCTTTTGTTGAAGTAATGCGTGAATCATTGCCTCGTGATAACAACATGCCAAGTGATTTTTATGATATGAAAAAACTGGTGGATAACTTAGGTCTTTCGGTTGTAAGAATTGATGTATGTAGTAGGGGTTGTATGATATATTGGAAAGATGATGTAAATGCAGAATCTTGCAAATTCTGTAGCCAATCTAGGTACAAGATTAACAGGAGGCCGGGTCGTGATCAGAAGCGTAGATCATGCAAGCAAATGTTTTATCTGCCATTAATCCCCAGTTGCAAAGGCTTTATGCGTCTAAAGCCATCACTGAACACATGACTTGGCATGCAAATCATGAAACAGAAGAGGGTCTAATGTGTCATCCTTCAGATGCGGAGGCATGGCAACATTTTGATAGAACATACCCAGAGTTTGCAATTGAGCCTCGGAATATCAGGTTAGGTTTATGTGCCGATGGACAGGAAAAAGTTATTCATGCTGGCCAGTTATCTTAACGCCGTACAATCTTTTACCTGGTATATGCATGAAGACACCTTATATGTTTTTGATATTGATTGTGACAGGGCCGCAAAATCCGAAAAAGTTGATAGATATTTATATGCAACCATTGATTGAGGAGTTACAACGGCTATGGGTTGAAGGTGTCCCAACGTATGACGTTTCTACCGATCAAACATTTGTAATGAAGGCTGCCCTTCTTTGGACGATAAATGACTTTCCAGCTTACGGAATGTTATCTGGATGGAGTACAATTTGGGATCTTAGGATGTCCGATATGTTTGGAGAGGTCAAAGTCATTTAGATTAAAACATGGAAAGAAGCCTTGCTATTTTGACTCACAGACAATTTTTGCCGCAAAGTCATCCTTTTCAAAAGGAATAAGAAAGAGTTCATCAAGAATAGAATCGAAAAGAACGCGTCCACCATTGAGGTTGACCGGCGATCAAATTTGGGAGCGTGTGCAGGACTTTGCAACCGTTGTTGAGAACCCGCACGGCACGACTTTTGCGTACATGGAAGTTCACATAAGTGGACAAAACGCAGTATATTTTGGGATCTACCATATTGGAAGGCGCATCTTATTCATCATAATCTTGACGTCATGCACATAGAAAAGAATGTTTTCGACAATGTCATAAATACTGTGATGGATGTCGCCGGAAAAACAAAAGACAACTTGAATGCAAGAAAAGATATGAGAGATATTTGCGATCGGCCAATACTAGCTGTGGATGCAAGCAGCAGGGGACCAAAACCGAAAGCAGTTTATACATTGGATAAGGAGCAGAGGCGAGTTGTTTGTCAATGGTTGAAATCTGTGCGGTTTCCTGATGGATATGCTTCGAACCTCGGGAGATGTGTTGATTTGAATGAATGCAAGTTGACAGGTTTGAAGAGTCATGATTGTCACATTCTGATGGAAAGACTAATTCCAATAGCTTTGAAGGAAGTTCTACCGAACTTTGTATGGGGCGCCATTACAGAATTAAGCAATTTCCTCCATGATATTTGCTCGACAGTGTTAAAAGCATCGCACATGGAACAACTAGAGAGAGATATTCCAATTATTCTTTGCAACTTAGAAAGGATATTTCCTCCAGCGTTTTTTGATTCGATGGAGCATTTCTTAGTTCACTTGCCTTATGAGGCCAAAGTTGCAGGTCCCGTCCAATTTCGATGGATGTATCCATTTGAGAGGTAATGTTTTTTTTTTAATACAGTTCAAATTAGTTTACCATATAATATGTTCTAATAAGCTTATTTCTATTGCAACTAGATTCTTATATCATTTGAAGAAAAAAATAAAGAACAAGGCACGTGTTGAAGCTTCAATTTGTAATGCATATATTGTTGAAGAAGTGACAACATTTGCATCATACTATTTTGAGCCGCACGTTCAGTGCAAGAGTCGGAGAGCAGGCAGAAATGATGAGGGCCCCATTGATCCTAATTGCACGGCATTCTCTATTTTCAATTATCTGGGTCGACCAAGCGGCGCATGTCGGTTTCGTTACTTATCAGGCGAAGAATTTCATGCATCCCATACTTATATTTTACTGAACTGCCTAGAAGTCGAGCCATACTTCAAGTAAGTGTAAATTTGCAAATATATATTTTGCGTGTCAAATATTTGCTAATAATGATACGGTTTTTAATATTAGGATTTTCCAAACTTCAATGTCTGGACTACAACCAAATGAGTTTGACCGTTTGTGCGATGAACAATTCGCAGCATGGTTCAAGACATATGTAAGTTGCCTATGGATCAAAACCGAGTTATTAAAATTACATACATCATTTAGTAAAATATATATTATTGACTTTGCATGTGTAACTTTAGGTTCACAGTAATTATGATGAATTTGGAGGGCAAGGATTGCTATATTATCTATCATGGGGTCCACAGTTAAGAGTTCGAAGTTGGCCAGCATATTTCATAAATGGATATAATTTTCATACTCAAGAATACGGAATGGGAAAATCCACAATGAATAGTGGTGTGTCTGTTCGGTTATCCAATGGTGACAGTTGGAAAGATGATTTTTATGGCTTATTGGATGAAATCATAGAGATAGAGTATCCTTGACCATTAATGATGCGTGTTGTGTTATTTAAGTGCACGTGGTTTGACCCCGTCAAAGGAATGAAGGTGCATACGAAGTTTTATTTGATTAAAATAAATCACAAGAAAAGGTATATGAAGTATGAACCATTTGTGTTGGCACAACAAGCAATTCAAGTATGTTGTGCATCATAACCCAGTTTGAAATGTGACAAAACTGATTGGTGGGCTGTATGTAAAATCAAAGCACGGAGGAAAATCGAGGAACACTGGAAGGATAGAGCCTACCAACAAAAGAAGTGTGTAACACGGTTGAAATTGAGGAATATAACATACCAATTTTACGAGATCCGTGTGGAGCAATGATAGATGTGGATCCAACTGAAATTTGCGAATTAAATGCACAAGAATGTTATGAATCTGATTTTCAGACAGATAACGAAGACCATGACGAAGACGAGGACGAAGACGAGGACGAAAACGAGGGACGAGGACGAAAGACGAAGACGAAGATGAAGATGAAGACGAAGACAAAGATTAAAATTTTTGTCACAAAACACTACAGATGTGTAATTATTAATGCTACAAGTGCTATTTTGGTTGTTATCATTATTGTTCTTGTTATTATTGTTATTGTGCTTTTTTATTATTGTTATTGTCTATTATTCTTGCTATTTTAATTTATCGTCCGAAATTTTGTCCCTAAATGCCGACAAGTCAAATATTATTAACGTGCCGTAAAATTTCCGATATTCTAATTTCCATTGCAAAATTTGAGATGCCAAAATTTTGGACTGAAAAAAAGACGTAGCAAATTTAGGACCCTAATCAATGAGACGCTAAATTTTTGACAGAAAAAAGACGGCACAAATTTACAATGATTATTTAGTATGTGTAAAATTGCGACGGACTCAAAACCTGTCTATCGCAAATTTTCAACGGAATATACTGGTTCATCGCAAATGTTGTTATGGATTTTCTACCGTTTGAAATTTGCGACGGACTCAGATCTGTCTGTTGCAAATTTTGCTAGGGAATATTTACTGGTAGAAATTTGTGACGGACTCAGACCTGTCCGTGGCAAATTGTGTAAATTTTTATCCGTTGCAAAACTTAAATTTTCAGACCTGTCCACGGACTACAAACTGATCGTCGCAATTTTGCGACGGACCATGTCTGTCGCAAAATTTGCGACGGAAAAAACACGTCCGTCGCAAATTTGCGACGGACAAAAACACGTCGCAAAATTTGCGACGGACGGCTTGTCCGTCGCAAATTTGGCGACGGACATGAACTTGTTCAGCCGGAAGATTTGTCCATCTCGTCTGGCGCAAATTTGAGAGTGAATTTTAAACCGCATGAAATTTGCGACGGACAAATTTAATCCGTCGCAATGTGACGCTGGAATTTTTCCTGCTCGAATTTTGCGACGGATTTTTAATTTCCGTCGCAAATTTTTTATCGAAAATTGCGACGGAGATTTATCCGCCGCAAATTTGGCGACGCGAACAATCTGCGTTGTCGCAAATTTGCGACGGAAATGCTAGGTCCGTCGCAAATTTTGTCGGTGAAATATTAGCGACAGACGAAGAATTTCGTCGCAAATTTGGCGACGTTGTTTTTGTTGTCCTTAAACCAAGTAAGTTAACTCTCTAATTCCTAATTAGTATAATTAGGTAATTAGTCGGATTTGGTTAGGGATTATTTAGAATTACGTTTCATTTGCTAAATTACGGGTCGATTTCACGATTGCATTTGGCTTTAATCGATAATCGATTGGTTAATTTGTTTATTATGTGGATGATTAAGCCTTCAATGACGATAGGATGATTGATTAAGCGTTTTCATAGAAAATGCTTGAAAATTAAATAATTCTATAAAAATCATGGAAAATTATGGAAAATTTAAAAAATGTATATATGCTTGACAACAAATATGAATTTTTGACCGTAAAAGTTTTTTAAAATTTTTAACAAACTTAAATTTCATAATATCACAAAATTACAGAAATTAATAGTGCCCACCCATTTTCAGTGAAATTGAGATTTTTTAACGTTCCGGGGAAAAAATTATTAAAAAATTTAAAATTTCCATAACCTGATAAAATGGCTTAACATAAATGTGATAACCCATTGTGAGGGAAATTTTTTTTTTTTGAAGACAAATTACAAAAATTTAAAATTTAAAAAATGCACAGAATTGCCTAGAAAACATGTGGCCATCAACTTGCAGTGAAATTTAAATTTCTTTAGATGGCAAAAAAAACTTAGGATTTAAAAATTTCAAAAAATTTCATGGAATGGCTTATAATACCGGTGGCCACCAACTTTTAGTTATATTTAATTTTTTTAACGTGCCCTAAAAATTGTTAAAATAAAGAAGGACTAAAATTTGGGAATCTTTACCTAATAGTTTAGACTACCTATGGCCACCCAATTTTAGTATGAAATTTTATTTTTCACGGAAAAAATTTATATTAAAATTAATAATTTATAAATTCTTAAAATTTTAAAATTTGCAAAACTTTACAGAATGTCTTAGAATATCGGTGGCTACCAAATTTTAGTGAAATTTTTTTTAGTTCCCAAAAAAATTTAACAATAATAATAATAATTTTTTTCTTACAAAACTTTACAAAATGACTTAGAATATTTGTGGCCACGCACTTTCAGTGAAATTTAAATTTTTGTACGTGGTAAAAAAAATTTAATGAAAATGCATGCGATTCATATAGTGATGTTTGATACTTGTGGCCACCCATATCATGCTAATACATTGATGTTTCATATGAAAATGAATGGGATTCATAGTATATTTGTTTGTAGGAAATTGCACGTCATAAGCACTCGACATTGGCTCATTTCAAGGAAACTTTTTCTCAGTCTTTCCATCAAAATGGTAAGCTTCGTCATGTACATTATTATGTGTTCGTAATACGTGTTAATAGTTCTTTACATATTCGTATAACCTTCCTACTTATCAATTTAAATGTGGAGGTCACATGTCTAGAAGACAAGGCTCTTCCTCGTCCTCGTCCCCTCCCTTTCCTCTACTCCTGCCCCGGCATCTAACCCTCAACCACAATATGGTCCGTCACAATATGGCCACGTTGGCCCTTCCTCCCACGCTCAACATGTTACGGGACTTCACCACATGCCAACTGAACGTTCTCCAGTTCAATCTCCTGTAGCTGCCTCTCCTTTCGTTCCACCCCAGTATTCGGCGGAACAATCGAATATTGACGGAAACAGAGGTCAAGAAGATAATCGATTCTTCATATGCCCATTTGGAGATTCGTAAGTGCTTTATTTTTATTTTAGTATATGTCATATTTAGGGCTTTAGATATTGATGTCAACTGAATTATCCATGTTGCACAATATTCGTATGAATGCAAATTCACGGATGCTACGTTTGTTGTGAGGGAATTGAACAAAATAGTAAGAAACTTCTGGATGGGAGAGTATATTAATTACAGAAGTGTTCCACAAGAAATGAAAGAAATGTGGTGGAATGAGTTCAAGGTAAGTTTTACATATTTTATTTTCTCACCAATTAAGTTTGGTGTAGTATATTGATGGTTAAGAATGATGTAAAGGACCAGAACAGCTCTGTAGTTTTCGATACTTAAAGGATCAGATATTTTCCCCGACATGAACTTTACAAATTCTGTCTTAATTTTAGTCTGGTGCATAGTTATAGATATGTGATCAGCATAATAATTTTCAATTTGTGTTTTTATTCATTGCAGCGGAAGTTCACGTGGGACGACACGGAAGACAATGAAGTGAGAAGAATTTTCGATAAGAAAATAAGTGATTTTATGCGAAATGTTATGAATAGAGCGAAGAGCAAGCAAGCGAAGCCGTCTTTCTTTACAGCTGACAATTGGGTGGCAATTAACACATTTTGGGCATCTGAACAGAGTCGGCAACTCTGTGATCAGAATAAGAAGAATCGATCTTCTAGTTCTAGTGATGGGTCACCACATATGCTGGGGCTCTATCAACATTGCAGAGCATCGCAAAAGCGACTGGGTAAGTCTGTTAAATGAGTTATAAGTTAATTTAATTCAATTACTCAAGTTTACATTTTGTAGGCACATGAATTGGGGAAGGAACCGACATTTGCAGCTACATTTGAACGCACATTTCAAAAAAAAAATAAGACATGGATCAAGGCGATCGAGCAAAAGCTGTTAAGGTATGTAAGGTTATACTTTGGCTTATATGTAAACTATAATGAAAACCGTGAATGCTTTTAATATTTATGGTATACATATATATAGTGATTTTATTTTCATCTATATTGTTAATGTAGGAAAAATATGATGATCTTTTAACGAGCAGTGCAAGTGGTAGTGATGATTGTCCTGAGTCCCGGCAACCAGTTGATAATATGGCATTATGGATGGAGGCAGCGGGTGGGGCGAAAAAAGGGAAAATATTTGGGCTGGGATCGTTGTCAAAGATGTACATGCGGAATAGTCCTGGAAGTCCATCAGCCGCTGGGACTAGTCGAAGGAAGTCACGAGTAGAGGAGCAATTGACCCAAGAAGTGGATCGTCTGAATAATTTACTTGTTAAGAAGGATGAACGAATAGATAGCTTGGAAGAACATATGAGAATGGTTATACAACACCTTAACCTCCAACGCAATGACGGGCCTCCTGTACCTCTAGCCAATCCTGATGCCGGGAATGCTGATGCTGATGCTGATGCTGATGATGATGATGATGATGATTTTCTCTAGTCTCCCTAGGCAAAATTTTGATTAAGCTTGCTTCATAATGCGGGTTTTTCATAATTTCACTCATATTCATATGTAAGAACATTTATGTTCTTCCTGAAACGTATTTTTGTTATTTTACACCTAGTTCCACATCCATGCTTAAACGTTGTTTTTATATTTTGGACTGATTTATGTATCGATATTTCCTCAGGTCTTGACAAAGGTGACTACTTTTGGTGTCCTGCCATCGTACCAAAGCCGCCTCTTCTTCTGTATGGTTTTTTTGCGTCTTCTTTTGGTGTCCCGTCTCTTAGTTTATGTTTTGAATGTATTGTAAAATTGGATATCAAATAGCATCATGTCAGACTCTATAACTTTCCTTCTGTTATTTATTTCAATTATATGTCATTGTGGCTAATTTGTCAGAATTTATGGTTTGTTCGTTTTTTTGTTTCAATTATATATCATTGTCTCCATTGATTGATATGGACAATAATTTTGGCCAAAATGATGTAAAAATAACGACGAATATTTAAGCTGAATTTTGCTATTATTAAAGTTTGTCGCTAAGTTGCGATCAAATTCGCGACGAATTTTCCGACTAAATTCGCGACGAATTTTCCGACTAAATTCGCGACGAATTTTCCGATAATTTTGCGATGAATTTTGCAATGGAATTTGCGATGGAATTTTGCGACAAATTTTGCGACGGAATTTAATTTGCGACGAATTTGCGACAAAATTTGCGGCCAAAATTTGACGGACATAATCCGTCGAAATTTAATCCGTCGCGAAATTTTTGCGGACGAAATTTTGCGACGGATCGTGTCCGTCGCAAATTTGCGACGGAATTTGAGACGAAATTTTGCGACGAATTTTGCGACGGATTGTGTCCGTCGCAAATTTGAGACGGAATATTTGCGACGAATTTTGCGACGGATTGTATTCGTCGCAAATTTGCGACGAATTTTGCGACGAAATTTTTTCCGTCGCAAATTTGCAACGGATTTGTGAATTTTCCGTCGCAAAAATTTGCGACGCTTGAGTAGTGACAAAATGTTTTCCATCGCAAAATCCGTCGCAAATTCGATTTGCGACAGATTTTTCCGAAATTTCCGTCGCAAATTTCGTCGCAAAAAACAAGTTTTTTTTGTAGTGGGACAAAATTAAAAAGTTTGAGACTTAATTGGCAAAAGGTTTACCCACGTTAGCACCGGCTATCTTGGCACTGCCAACATCCATATCAGCGATTTTAAATTAAAATTGATCGGATGGACTCAATTAGGCAAAATATGAAAGGTTTAAGACTTTTTAGATAATTTTTTCCCTAAATCCTGATCTAGGACAAGGATCAAACCAAGACGACCCCGACCCAGTCACTGCACATCCCCACTAGCCCAAAACCCAAGCTTTACAGCCCCGCCTCCGTCTCTTCTCACTGCAAGCCTAAAAAGCAAGAAAGCCGCACAGGAACACCGTGCCTTGGAGAGGAAGTCACAGCAAAAGCTCGAATCGCTCATTAAGACCTTCAAGCGCATCCCTTTCGGCAGCCTCTGTCGATTTGGCCCTAGCTGAGCTTGACTCCTCTCTCCGTTTGGCCCAGTAGAGAGTTCTTTCTTCTTATTGGTTCATAATCGGAGGTTTGTGTGTGGAATAAAAAATGTGTCCCAAATCTTCTGGACTGATTTTCTTGGCCAATCTTGCAGTTGATGCTCTCATGGATTGGGAAAGTTGTCATATTTTGTAAGTGATGCGGGAGCATCCGACTTAACTCCATCGACAAAATCAACACCATCGATGTTCATTAAAAGTGAAGGTAGATTTCAGTCTTAACATGGTTCGTTAGATCATCGACAAGGAGACTACTAACCGGATTACTAGTTATTAAGTTGTTGATTCTCCCCTTGCTGTTTAAAGCTATCATTTCACAAAGAATAATTGCTAATTTCAATGAGGATCAGCATCATATCAATGGGAGGTTGTTCCAAGTAATTTCCTATGATATTTGCTGATTTATTGAGGTGGATATCCTCTGGTCAAGGTGGGAGCACAAATTTTGGAAATAAACCACAAGGCTCAAAATTTTAAGTCTCCATATGTCATCATTGCATTTTAAGTCTCCATGTATTTAAATACTTTTTAGTTCCCAAGTCCTTAAATGGTTGGGTAGTTCCCATGTCTCTTTATTGTTTGTCTATTTTCTAAGTCTTAGATCCCCTATAAATAGAGGAGAGTCCCCCATTGTAAGCAAAAGACTTATTGAATGATATACGTGAGATTTTCCTCTGTGTGAACCGTGACATTCTGAATTCCGACCAATTTTCGGGATTTATGAAATGAATATTTCTCTAATGCGCTTTCAGTTAAATCTCATTCGGAATTAATCACTCTCGAATAGACTAACCGTTAGGGAATGGCTAGTTAGGAATCAAATACGTAGACCTAAGAACTTGGCCATGGATTGACACTTTGACCATAAGGATTGACAAGGGAATATTTTGGGTTGTTATAGGTCGATCCAAGGATGGTTATTGAATAATTCGCAAATATTGTGTAATTGGATCGCGGGTGATTCCGCATGGCCATTGTATGAATTTCGAACGATCCTAAACCTAACACGAATGATCGCGTCATTTGGAATTAGTGATTGACCCTCACAATTACATAACAACTAAGGTCGCCATAGCTCGAGTAAATTTAGATGTGGCTCGATATTGAATCGACCAAGAGTAAATACGCATAATTCCTAAAAACCGCCTGTTAGTTCGAGATACACTAAAGTCGCATTCGATTGAATTTGGCCATTAATTAGAATCCGAATTGGGCGTCGAAGTTTCAAGATTTCCACGATTAATTTGTTAGACATCATCTCATTAAGCATGGCCAATTATCAGGTTGATCGGAATTTGAAAAAAAAAAAAAAAAATTGGGCAAGATTTTGAGGGATAATGTTGAACCCCACTCCTCTCCCTCTCCTCCTCCTCTTTCCCCGCCAAGGAGCCCCACGTTGCTGGTTCTGTTTTGCTTGTTGACTTCCTTTCCTTCTTTTCCGCTGCACCCCACGTCCACCCATGCTACTGTTGACTTACTCCTCTTTCCCCGCTACTCCCCCCCACGTTGCTGCTGACACCCCCATGTTGCTTCTACTTCTATTTTGCTGACCTTGTTGTTTTCGCTAATTGCTGATGCTGTTGACTTCTGCCTCTGCTCGCTGACCCCACTGACTGCCTGACCAACCCCACGATGCTGCTGACTCCCCCACCAACTCCTCTCTCTCTCTCTTTTTCTTCTTTTTCTTCTTTTTTTCTTTTCCTTCTTGGCTTCGTGTCTTCTATTTCTTTCTTCTTCACTTATGTTTATGGTTCTGCTTCTTCTTCAGCTTCTCCATTTCATCCCGCCAAACCAGCCCCTTGTTCAGCCTTGTTCTGACCAGCAGCAGCCATCTAGGTCACCGGAAACCGCCACTCACCGCCGGAGACCGCCGCTGCTCACCGCACCACCATTTCTTTCATTTCTTGCTCGGTTTTCTTGGGTCTTTTTCCAAGTAAGTGGCTTCCTAACCCTTGACTAGGCTAAGGAGTGACTAATGGACATGTTAGGGATGGTTTAAGGGCTGTAAATAGTTGGTTTAATAGCTAGTTGTGCTTGATTTTCTTGGTGGTGCTTGTTGTTGATTTCTGGTAGGGTTGCTACTGCATCGCTGGATTTTGTTATTTTTTTCTGTGACTTATGTGGGCCAAATTTGAAGAAGTATTCTTCATGAAAGTTGTTCATAACATCTTGAAGTTTGACATATATTAAATTTGGAATTGTTGGAGATCATTTAGTGCCATTCGTAAGTCCATTTTTGACCGAATTCAGTCTACCAGATTTACTGTTCATCTGACCTTCTGGTCTTTCCGATTTTCTATAAATTTTTCCAAACCTCTTTTCAACAATATCCCTTCACAAAAATTGTTAATAACATATGTGTGTATGACATATAAAAATTTCAGAACTTTCCAAAGTGATTTGGGTACTGAATGAGTTGTATTTTGATAATCTGAGGGGCTATCAGAACAAACCGAATTCTGTCCTGATTTGAGTGTCAAAACGAGGCATTTACAATTAGAACTGGATTTTGTGTCCCATGAAAAATGTTTATCATAATGTTTTATATAGCATATCCAAATTTCAGAATTTTTGGAATTGATTTACTATTTATTTCAAACGGATTTCGGTCACTGCGCAACTGCCCACTTTGGATCCGGTTTTATATATTCTCGGTTTTTCTCTCTCTCAAGAATTATTCAATGTATCATGGCATTTTGACGGATTTAGTTCACATTGGGCTAATTTAAAAATATAAGAATCGATAATGGTTGTTGAGTGTGTGCATGGTCATGACACGCTCCGTCTAGGCAGGAGTTTTATACGATACCCGACAGGGGTTCGGATGCCGTCTAAGCAAGGGTTCTAGACATTGCCAATCGCGGTGAAGGCCAGATCAATGCTCCTTTGTGGAATGCCGTCTGGGCGGGGGTTCCACACGTTGCCATTGCCGAAGTAACGAGACGATACCTGGTTACGCCAGAAGACCGGCGGGAGATCGGTGGCCCGAGGGGTCGTTAATAATCTAGACTTAATGAGTGCGATTTGCATTGGGGAACGCTTTGTTTGAGTTAATTGATGAGCACGTCTGGATTATTAACCATGTTATACTTAATCATGCTGTGAATTGCTTTGCGCATACTTGATGGGCAATTGGCCATGTTATGGCGATATTCTAACGTGTAGGCTCATGTATGTGTCGAGACAAGGTAAGGGCGCCTGTGATTGTTATGACATGTTAGATGTCGGTATTGCATGTTTAAAATTGTTCGGAAGTACATTTTAGCCTAAGCGAGGCTTAGTTAGTTGTTTATTGAGAAATGTTCTCATGGTTGTATAACCAAACCATTTCAGACCCACGACCGTGATTGATCCAAAGACGCTACCAAGATACTACGGGGATTGAGCATAGGTTGAGTTACCCCATCTTTTGAGTGCCCCTTTTTGTAGAGGAGTTAAGCTTACCAACCACCCGATCCTTGTTGTTGTGCGTGGTTCGTAGATAGTGGCCTCGTAGAAGGTTTGCAAATGTATGTGTTGTAATTGACGTTATGTTTATAAAAGTGTCTTGTTGATGTGTATTCTTCGTGTCTCTACTATTCCATTGTATATATGTTGTACGGAGAGTTCGAGGTTGCTTCCGCATGCATTACTTGTTAGTGTTTCGATTGGGCCGGCGACAAGTCCTAGATGTCGCGTACATTACGACCACGAAGGGATGATCGCACGCTCGTAGAGTTCGGGGCGTGACATGAACAAATGTCTTTGGAGAGTGAATAACTCTTATATCGGTTTATTCATCTTTAGAGAGTGGATTACTTATCAGTGGTGATCTAAGAAGCACTTTACCCTCGGCTAGTGGTTTTCCTTTAGGTCTTGGTGATGAGCTTCTCCTATCCCGAAGTCCATTAACCTTGGTAGGCGGCTTGTCCTTTATGCCTCGATGGTGAACTTCATCGATCCCGGTCTTAATCCTCGGTTGGTGACGCGTCATTTATACCTTGATTGTCAATTCTATCCTTCATTTCCATTTTACCCTTTCGACATACATCCGGCAAACACACACCCATCAAACACAAAAATACAAAAAACCCCATTTCCGGAATCACTCGTCCACGCACATATCAGTAAGTCTTGCTTGATCCATTGTCCGCCCTTTACATCAAGCTAATTTTCTCGAACACCTTCTTTGCGTCCGGATGTTTAAGTCAACAGCAGTTTGGCCATTTTATCGAAAAATGCTTGACACGAGCGGGGTTTCGTGGAATGTCGTGATCGATGCCTTGGTTCGGTTTGGTGAGATCAATGCTGCGGTGGAATTGCTCCAGGAGACGAGTAAGTTTTGTGGGTCGGATGGGTACACGACCCGATGCAGAGCATGTTTAGTGCTTGCACCATAAATAAGCTGAACAAAAGAAAGAAAATAAAATGGAAAACGACATAAATGATCACTGAGCTTTTACTCAATATTCAATGTAATTCTTGAACTTTTAATTTGGTCAATGTGATCTCTATACTTTTGGTACATTTTTAACTTAGTCCTTGGACTACATATTGTCTCCAAACTTAAATTAATGAAAGGACAACAATAAACATTTTTATATAGTGCAAGAACTAAGTTGAACATGTACTAAAAATTCAGAAACCACATTGAATGTGTACCAATAGTTCATAGACCATATTGAACAAATTAAAAGTTCATGGACCAAATTGCACATTAGGCTAAAGTTCATAAACCACATTAAACAAATTAAAAGTTTATAGACCATATTGCACATTGGGCCAAAGTTTAGAGACTATTTGTGTCATTGTCCCAAAATCAAATAAATTAGATAATTCTTAAAATGATTGCAAACAACATCATTTTGAGTAAATTTGACTATGTTAGATCGGCGGCTGTACCACGTAGGATGGCCAGAGAAAATCACACCGCCACTTTAGTATTTTCAGACGAAAATTGGCCAGAATAACTATATTGAAATTTCATGCAAAGGTTTAGGACTGCATTGGACAATATAAATATTTAAGGGTGAATCGAATCCGTATAATAGGTTTGTGACTTAAATAATAATTTTTCCTATTAAAAATGGATAAGTTGTTTGAGCCGGATGGGTACATGAAGCAAACTATGTTTAGTGCTTGCACTATAAAGAAGATGAACACTAATAAAAGGAAAGAAAAAAAAAATTACTGCAAACAACGTTGTTTTGAGTAAATTGATCACGTTAGATTGTCAATCATGTCACGTATGGCTAGAGATGATTAGACTGCCACGTTAGCATTTTCAAATGAAAATTGACTAGGATGATTACATTGGGATTTCATGCAAAAGTTTAAGGTTATATTTGAACAATGTAAAGGTTTAGAATTAAATTGGAATCCATATAATAGTTTAAGGCCAAAATAACAATTTTTATCGGGAAAATTGTATGTATCCAAAGCATAAATGGTGTGGGTTGAATGTAAAACTCACATAATCTAATGGTTGGGATTGAATGGACTCACATGTATCGGATGGATGCAAGACTTGCTGGTCTACTCCCTTCTCTATTTTCCATGAATATGCCCAGGAGTTTTTCCACATTCACTAATTCAAATGGAAGATTATACAAATTGATCGATGTAGAGCCAACTCTCCCACATGCTAGGAATCTACCTTGACTTCACATTTCTTCTGGTGTATAATATAAATATGTGCACTTGACTCTTGATTTACGAACAAATTGGAATGCCAGAGGTTCGAACCTTTTGTATGTGCACCATATTTCACTATGAAATATATTATTTCAATTTAGTCCTAAACTTTTGCATGAACTTACAACATGCTTGTCAAAACTGTTCCTAAAAGCTAAAAAAGCCATCCGTAATCATCACCAGCAACTGCGCCTAACCCATCACCCCTTGTCGCCCATGCATACTCTAGCTGCTGAAATGAACTTGTACGGCTTTGCGGAGCTCTTATAACTATTTTTTTTTAGCGACGGCTATCGTACATGTCTCAAAGAAGGTGTATTGGGGACGCCTTGTCTGTCCCTTGAATCAACTTGAGAATTGTTGCCTGGGACAAGGTTCGAAAGTAGCCAACCTAATATGTGCCTGAACGACCAACCTTTTCATTTTTTTGGTGGGTAAAAGTCCATTACTTTTCATTAAAGAATAACCTGGACCGACAGTAACAATGCTTCGAAATACAATAAATCTCATAGAGCTTGCGGAGGATAGGACACCCAATAATGAAGAATGGCTTTCCGTCTACGGGCTTTGACAACCCAATTCGCCGAACAATGGGCTCTTTGGAGCTTTGAAAACTTGATAAACAGATCCTTGCAATCTTTGGTAAGTGCACTCACGTCCCAAGCTTGCTGATCTGAGCCCAATAAAGCATTTGTAATGCTGAAAGTCGAGAGGAAGGAGAAGATGAAGATGACTCGAAAGCGTACCTCCTGTTCGAGGTCACCGTTTCCAATTTCTTAATTGCGGCTATACGTACTTCATTCCCCTCCATCGAAACTGCTAGAAACCCCAACAGATAAAGCTTAAAAAGTAAAATAGTTAAAAAAAAAAAAAGGTTAATATCACGAAAAATCTCAAATCGGTACACATGTGATAAATTTACCACAAACTAATTTTTTTACCACCAAAAATCCAAAACTAATACACATGTAACAAATTCACCCTCTGTTAGTTTCCATTAAATTTTACCGTTAAATTACAAAGTTGGATTATACGTGGTAGTTGGCCAATTGTACCGGTTTAGGTTTTACTTCTATGTTTGTCATATTTACCAATTTATGATTTTTATTGGTGTTAATCAAATTTAATGGATGGAAAATTTGTCACAAGTGTACCAGTTTGGAATTTTTGTAAATTTTTCAAAAGTGTATCAGTTTAAGATTTTTCGTAGTTAAAAAATATTGTTTAAGGTAAATTTATTACGGATATACTAATTTAAGATTTTCGTGGTATTAACCCAAAAAAAAACTCAAAAAAGAACTCGACGCGTAAGTTTGCAGCACAACTTCACTTTTATGAGATGGTTAACATGCTTGCCAAAATGATGGACCACTTATAAATGCATAATCTTTGACCAAGGGTGTTTTGGTCAACAAACCAAAAATGCTGTATTTCCGGCCATCAAGCCCGTGGAAATATGCCCTTCCAATGTTATTTCAGTAAAATGGTTGTCATCTAAAATCACTCATTCTAACTAAGATGGAGATTTCGATAAATAAATAAAAACTAAGATGGAGATGAGTGGTCATGAATGATTGTGAAAAATTGTGAATTGAGCATACTTCTGCAAACAGATTAGTAAGTTCAATCCAATCTAATAACATCGTGGATGTACATTATACTAGATGTCTCTATTTCAATTTACATATGATTACAATGCATCGAGGATGATTATAACTCATGATTCAAGGGCCTGACGATAGTTTAGTTAAGTTTATATCTCAAGATCGAGGATATAAAATGAAATACAACTAATTAGTCGGTCACTACAAGGACTAAGGACTAAATAATAGGTAAAAGTTGACTACAAGTTAACTTATGTCCGGTGATCACTTTGGTGCCATAACTTTTTTCAAATCACTTTGGTGTTAAAATCGGAGAAAAAAAATCCTTTAGTAAAGGTCTAGAATCGAGAATTGAACAGTTGAAATTGAGAACTAAATCGGGTTGGTCTAGAACTGGCCTGGAAAGTTTTCGAGTGGAATCAAGAACTTATTGTCCTTTTTTTTTTTGTTAATAAGCATGAAAATTTATGGGACTTGATTTCCTTTGGCAAATGAGGTCAAGTGGAAGCGAGGACCAAATTGATTATACTTTGTCAAATGTCACAAGTAATGACTAGAAAATTCATAAAGGAACAAGAGCAGAGACAGAAAGCTACATCATCTAATTTAGAATGGAAAATTGTTGATCCCCCCATAAAATTGGATTCCTACCAACCTTGCTGGCCGCCAACGAGGGTCGCCCGCTCGAATCGGGCGCGAGGCGACTGCCAACGCCGGGGATCCAGGATCACCTCACCGGATCAAACAGGGGCCGGCTCGCCTGGCCACCGGGCGAGGGTCGGCCACCGCCGCCATGGGCAAGGCCGCCTTGCCAGCCCTTCCCGGCCACGCTCAAGCCGCAACCGCCGGCGAGGGGAGAAAAAAAAAAGAAAAGAAAAGAAAAAGGAAAGAAGAAAAAAAAGAAAAAAATAGTTAAAATTAAAAATATTGACTGTACACGCTGAAAAAAAAATTATTTAAAATAAAAATGCTGATCAGACATGTTGACTCAGCCTCCCATGAGCCACATCATGCCAAAAATAAATAAAAATGCCACGCCGGATTTCCGCCAAATTGGCACTAAAGTGATCTTTTTTCTCCGATTTTGGCACCAAAGTGATCCGAAAAAAAGTTATGGCACCAAAGTGATCGCCGTACACAAGTTATGGCACTTGTGGTGTACTTTTGCCCTAAATAATATGGTTGACCGGGTTTTAAGGAAGTCCATTCCAAAAGTGGGACTAGGAACTGACCCTATAAGGTCTAGAACCGAGAATTGACCAGTTGAAACCGAGAACTAAATCGGGTTGGTCTAGAACCGCCCTGGAAAGTTTTCGAGTGAAATCAAGAACCTACCGTCCTTTTTTTTTTGTTATAAACTGTCGCGACCTACCCCTCGAGGGGTCCGAACTCGGATGAGGCGGGTTTAGAGATAAGTGTTCATGAGATGGTTCATATGGCACTTTTTAAAATAATTTTACTGAAGTGTAAATCTTTTGTTTAGCCATATAACTCATTGATCATGAACGTGGATTTTCCCTAAATCCATATCTCGCGTGACAGCGGATTGATTTTATTTTTCAAGGAGTCGCCACTAGCCTAGGTCGGAGGTCGGCTAGAATACCCAACCGAACGCTGGAATTTCGTTTCGGTTTCTACGAAAACCAGAGATCAAAAGTTCGGGGACTAGCTTACGTTAATATTTCTATTAACGCCCTTTTCGGTACCGCTAAAACTTAACATGGTTGTTATCTAAGTCGTCATGCATTTGTTTTTACCATTTTCATGCCAAAGTCTTAATCCACTAGATGATCATGCATCTTGTTTTTGTATTTTTATTTGAGATTCTAAACTAATCTTATCTTAGTCTAGAAAAAGAAAGAAACAATCAATTGTATTGAAAAACATTTCTTAAAGTAAACACTCAAATATTGAAAAGACGAGCTAATTCTAAGTGCGAGAAAGTAAAAAGTATAAACCCGCAACTCGTCGGGTGTTTATTACAACACGAATTGAAAAACCCGAGACATGATCGGGGATGAATGAATTAAGTACAAATTGAAACCGGATTGGACATCGGTTTGGAACCATCATCGAATGAGTACAAATTGAGACCGGATTGGACATCGGTCAATCTCCTTGACTTCGGATTTTTCTTCCTTGACCGCCTCTCGGTGTCGATGTTTACATCCATAATATTCATTCATGACGAATGACACATATAAAAAATTGGTGCAAACAAATCATTGAATTAAACACGGGCCTCGGGATCGGCCTTTGTTTTTCATGCGTTCGATTCATCACCCATCTAATCACCTAATATTGTTTGATTAATGGTTAATGATAATGAGCTACCATTTGTATTCACAAAACGATAACTCATATCAATTAACCCCTAAAGTCGGGTTCTAATAACCATGAATGGGCTACCCAACAACATGCATCGGGCCTAACATTCATCTAACAAACACATGCATGATAATAAATGAGCATGCATTCAAACCCATGGGCCTTGTTTCAAATCCGATCAAACAATGAGAAGTGGGCTTCATAAAAAGACCATTTATTCAATTAAAGCTTAATTCGGATTGCTTCTGCTTAAGAATGATTAACTATCCTAATGACGTCCAAATGAAGTGGTTCAGGTGTCATTAGAAAGCTTATGACATGAGGATCAAAAGTCATGAAGACCATTTTTTCTAAATCCTAGCCAATTTTCCCAAAAATATCAAATTAAATCTCAGTGACAGGCTGGACTCGGTTCAGTTATGAGTTTCAAAATAAAGGCGGGAAAAATAACAAACCTTATCAAAACGGCGCAAAAATTTTTGTACGGTTAGGATTCCCCATGTGCAACAACTTTCATGTTTTGAGTTTTTGCTAAAACAGCCCTCTAAATTTTTATAAAATTCAATTTTCATGAAGGACTCAATTGCAAATGGAATTTTAACCCGTGAAGACTTCTCATGAGATTTTAAGCAAATTGGCCCTCCAAAAATTGCAATTAGGTCCTCAAAATTTTCAATTGACATAATGAGACCCCAATGAGCAACTTTGTAGTTTTGATTTTTTGCAAAAAGGACTCTAACTTTATCAAATTCGGAGAAACATCTTTTAAATTCCAAAGGAAGGAAAATCAGATCTGGACACAGATTCTGATCAAATTGTGAGAATTCCTTTTGAAAATTCAAATGATCTCCGATTTTGATGAAATTAGTATCAATAGAAAGATCTCAATCTCAGGAAGAACTTTCGTGAAGAAAAGTTTTTCATATCTCGAACACACGAATTTATGAAAATCGAAGAACACACGAAGGTCGACTGAAATCAACATGTCACCAGATTTATATGCATATGACGTGGCAAATCGTACTAGGCTAACATGCTTAGAATTTTATGAAAATTTTACAGTGAACAGATCAAGATGTGTTTTACAACTTTCATGAAGAAATTTTTTCCAGAAAATGATCGTAAAAAATCATAAAATTCACCAAACAGCACAACGTCAGTCAGGGAATCATCAGAACAGACTTAAACAACCAATTCCAGATTCTGATCCTAACTTCTAAACGTGTTTTGACATAGCAAATCAAGTCCGATTCAGGCATATGATATATCAAATCGAAGCTTAAGACGAGTTTTACAACTCTCTAGTTTATCACTTCACCAGATTTCGAAGTTAATAGGCTCAAATCAGCATCTCAAGAATGCAGGTTTTACTGGTTACGAATTTGCAGAATTGTGTTCAAGTGTTCTTACCTTGTCTCACAATGATCCAACGCTCAAGCGAGCGATCCGGCCTCCGTATTCTGATCTGGAATGACACGGAGAAGCCTCGAAAGCTCGGCCAACCTACGACAATGGATTGCACGAGATAATGTGAGATTCAACTCTTGTTCATACAAATAGACTAATCAGTAAAAGTTGAGGTTAAGGATGTGATCCGGTGGCCGCTCGATGCGAGGCCGGACATCATAGCGACTTGAAGACACCGAGGAATGTAGTCGGAGGCCTTGACCACCGTGGGGGCGCCGGTGGGGCGGTAGCTCGCCGGAAAGTGGCCGTGTAACAGCCTGAATTTCGGCAAATTTTCGGGATTTATAGAACGCGTGATTTGTCGGTGTGCTTGTAGTAAAAATCTCGCCCGAGAACTGATCACTCTCGGTTATTATTTTAAATTAGAGATTTCGCTAGAATCACACTCGATCAAATTTTAGTCGTTATTTAGACTCCGAACTTTGACAGTCGATTTATGGGAGTTTCAGAAAGAAATAAATTGGACGGTGTCGATATTATTGCTGCCAGCATCGAGATTATCAGGAATGGCGAAAAAGTGAAATTTTAGACCGGGTGCGAATTTGGACTGATAGACCACCCTCGTGGTATGACTGGAATTATTTTATTTCAGTCACTTGCCTTAGTATTTTATTCGGGATTTCTCGGGAAGTGTTAGGCCTTTTTCGGGTTTAAATCGGCACCGATAAGCCGATTTTATTTTGGACCCGTGTCCATCGGTTCGTTTAGAGATTAAAATTCAAATTTTAATCTCTCTCTCTCTCCCTCCCTCTCTCTTTCTTTCTTTCTCTCTCCCTCTCTTTCCTTCTCTCTCTCTCTCCCCTCTCTCCCCTCTCTCTGTGCCCCTTCCCCTTCCTCCGTCCCCTCTTCCCCATCGTCTCCCTTCTCTCCTCTTTTCTCCCCTCTCTCCTCTCTCCCTCTGCTTCTTCTCTCCTCTCTCTTCTCTCGGATTAATTTAGGCGAGTAATAATTTCTAAACCCCTAATTAGCCTAATTTGTGCATTTTAGGGGTAAATTAGCGGGGTATTAAGCTAAATTAGGGCTTAATTGTGTAGGATTGTGCATGGGTTGATTATAGGACTTAATTGTGACTTAATGAGGATGTTTAGGGGTGGTTTAGGGACTAAATGTGGGCTGTTTAGGCACTGTTCACAGTAGACCCGAATTTGGGTTATTTTCGCCTAAGTGGAAATTAATTGGTTCAATAGGTGATATGTTAATTTTGGACCATGTACCGGTTAATTAGAACTCATTGGGATTCTAAGATATGATATTATAGTCGGGGTTCGATGGTTGAGTTTGGTTGGCCTCATCGAGTCTTAAACGGATCGGGTTTGTGTAACAATAGGTTGTACTTAAATGTCGGGGAAGATTGGACTAAAATAAAATGTGCCAGGCGTGCCGGCAATGAGTGGAATGAGTGAAGTCGTGATTTATGGTACTAGGCACATCGAGGCACGATAATTGGATTAAGTCCCGCGACATGTGGAATTACATGTTAGGCTTTGATATGGTGGAAATTGAATGTGTCGATGCATGTGATAGCGAAACAATCGCGGGCCTTGGCCCGGGCCTTCGGGTCGAAACAACTGTGGCCTTCGGGTCGGGCCTTCGGGTCGAAACAATTGTGGTCTTCGGACCGGGCCTACGGGTCGTTACAATTTGTGGTCTTTGATCGGGCCTTCGGTTGTGGTCTTCGGACCGCCCTTGGTCGTGAATTTTGGTCTTCTTGGCCTTGGGACGGTCTTGCCTTCAACTCTGGTCGTTCTATCAATCTTTGGTCTTGGGCGAAACCACGTCGGGCCTCTCGGCAAACCCTTTCGGACCTGCCTTGGGTCGGGCTGGGTCGGGAACCTTGGGATGAAACCAAAACCGGCCTTCACGGGGTCGAAACCACCGGGATCGTTCTATCAATCTGTTGGTCTTCGGACCGGGCCTACGGGTCGCTCCATCAATCTGTTGGCCTTCGGGCCGGGCCTACGGGTCGGTTCAGCTTTTATTGGCCTTAGGGTCGTGGCGTCGATATGACTGCATACTCTTTAGTTTGATATTGAAAGTCTTACCTGCAGGATGTTATAGTGAATTGGGCCTTGGGCCCGGGTGAATTGAGATTTATTGTTGCTCTGGTTCATTTAATTACGCATTTTATTTATTCTCTGGAGGTGCACTTAGTCTAGTTTGGGATTAGGGATTTATTACTTGCTGAGTTTCTCACGGTTGTGGTAAAACCGAACATTTCAGATCCCCGGCCATGAACTTCGATGATGCACCGTTACGCTTTGGGATTCCCCACCATTTAGAGCATTCGGTGACCGTGCACCCCGTGGGGAACGGGGAGGAGTACCATAGACATTATACACAAGTATGGGTAGATGTAGGTTTGCTTCATTACGATATTCATGAGTACCTGTCTTGGCGTTTCCGGGACCGTTGGGGAGAGGAGTTCGGTCCCATTAGGTCTGCGGACGTCCCGTTCGTGGGAGAGGGCCTGTTAGACATCCAGTGTCCGGATGGAGATATAGTGGATGTTGATATGGATGGCGATTCCAATTCTGAGGCTGAGAATGAGGGCGTGGAGGATGAGGAAGAGCATGAGGAGTTTGGTGGCTTAGCTTTTGAGGCAGAGATAGTCGACCCAGCACCAGAGCAGACGGGCGCTGAAGCCCCTGAGCCCATGGACGTAGATGGATATGAGGAGCAGGATCCTGAGCCGGAGTCGGAGTCGGAGGCCATGAGTTCTGAGGAGGACCAAGAGCCGCCCGAGAGTTCGTCAGAGTCATGGGTTCGATCCCGATTGGGTTCCATAGGTTAGATGTCAGTGCAGGAGCGAGGGCCGCAACTTTTTGGCTGTTGTCCCTTTTGGTAGATAGCGACACCCCTAGGCCACCGATCCTTTTTGAAATTCGTGGCCCTTTTGATATATCTTTTTGGTTGTATTTTTGTAAGGGGTGGAATATGTAAGCTTGTAAAGAATATTTATATTAAGATTTAGTTTATCGTCAATTTTACCTCTTGCTATTCATGGTTGCGGTTGGGAAATGTCTGGGAGTATATACATAATATATCTATACGTCGTTTCCGCTTGTGGTATGTTTCTCTGATGGGTATCAATTAGGGTCTCCGTGACGCAATCCTGGGAGCGTCGCGCTTTATTAAGACCTTGGATGGATGTTCATGCCTTTATTGGGACAACCCGGGTATGGATGTTCATGCCTCAATAGCCAACCAGCAAGGGTATCAATTAGTAGAATGACTAATCAAGTGGGAATTTCTCAAGCGTAATGATAAGAGTGACCCTGAGGTTGTACCGAGATTGATGGCGAATTTTAAGAAAGCCTTTGAAATATTGGGGTGCACTGAGGCTGGGAAAAATAACATTGGTGATGAACCAGTTGCGAGATCATGTTAGCTATTGATGGCCTTCCACCACCAGGAATAGAATATTCCTAGCATGTATAGCCCAGATATTGGGGCTATGTTTGTTGAGAGCTTATGAAGGAAGTAATTCTTGGAATGTGCCCAAGAGGGGAAAATGGGCGGAGTTTATGTGACTTCGCCAAGGGCAGATAATAGTAGATCGAGGTGAAACAGAATTTGCTAAATTGTCGAGGATCCACAGTCCGAAGTTCGGAGACTTTGAAATGGTCTAAAGCCGAATCTTCGAAGTTGGTTAATTCCATTGGACATAAGGAATGATAGGGAAATGCTTGAATGAGCCCAAGTGATTGAGCGAGACCAATTAGAGAGAGTAGTCACTTCTGGATCGTGGTATGCCAGAATCAAGATAATGGCCGCCTTTAGAAGAAGTGAATGGCGGAACAGTGATTTGTTCCACCGCCTCGGGAGGGCATTGGAAAGTCGAACCATTAGCGGAACCGCTTTGAGGTTTGGCAAAGAAGTGTAGGAACTTGGAGATATTGTTCTACCGATCGATCAAGTTTGTAGCAATTACACCCATGCTTAGTGTGATGACCCCTTTTTAACAGTAAAGTGTTGAGTTTGTTAGGACGTCTTAACTGTGAGATAACGATCGGGAGTAGAGAAATGAGCATCAACTTGACAATGTTGGTCGGCTACGCTTTTGGCTTAAGAATTCAAATGAATGGGCTAGTAGGCAGAAAGTCGTTACGAGTTGCAGCAGTGAGACGATTCTGTCTAGTCCTAAGGGACATCCTAGGTGTGGATTTCAGGAAAGTCGAGTAGGAATTTCGATTTCTGGAATGCCCTCGCTGGAAGTGACTAGATGTCGGACAAGGGTGGTGAAGGATACGGGATGAATGCGGTTGACTCGACCGTGCAGGAATTGAAGTTGGAAGAATGAATAAGGAGTATAAACTCCAAAGTTCTTTCCCTAGAAATCGTCGGGTTGTCACAGAAAAGTAGAATTGTGAAAGAATTGATCCGGAATGGAACTATTTTGAATGCATGATATTGAATGTCCTTGTTGGAAATTAAGGGAATTGAAAGTCCAGAGGAAGGGACTCGTGGGTAAAATTTTATCCGCCCGAGTGTGCCTCCGAGGGAAGTTCCTGTGTTATATGTGAGGGAAAATGGCAGTACATTGAGGCTGTATATAATTTACTGGCAGCGAAACTAGACATCGAGAAAGAGTAAGTGACCATTGTAGAGGATCGATGGTCGATCCAATCAATATTAGAGATCCTTAGAGTACTCCAAGATCAAATTACGGGTCGGGTATCATCCGTTCAGAATACGGAAAGAGAGTATAATCACGACGGTTTAACAGATGAGGTATGGGCACTATGAGTGCATAACGATGCCCTTCGATCTAAGGAATATCCCGTTGTTGAGGAGGACCCAAGGAACTGGGTATTCAAAGAACTTATGGATCAACTCGTCGGGGTAGTCATTGATGACAATTTGGTGAATTCGACGAGCTATGAAGAGTGTAAGATACAACCAATAGAGATGTTACGAACCTCAAGGAAACACGCACTCCACGCCAAGTATGGTAAGTATGAACTCTGGCTCGATAAAGTTGAGACCTCCGAATATATAATTTTGGGGAAAGGAACTTTCGTGGACTAGACTAAAGTTGAAGTGATAGCTAAGTGGCCAAAACTGGGACCAATAACTGAGGATTGCAGTGTCTTAGAGGTAACTGACAATTATCGATATTTGGTGGGGAGAACTCTCGTCGATAGTGAGGTCGTTGACACGGCTGTGTAAGAAAGAAGCCAAGCCTGAGCGGAATGATAAGCATGAACGGAGTTCCCAAGAGCCAAAGCGTAGGTTGAAAATTGCCCCGGTATCGAACGTATTCCAAACCAAACCGAGGGAATTTGAGGGTTATAGCGATGCTCAGTAAGAAAACTTAAGTGTGTATTGATGCGACAGGGTGAATGTAGCATATGTGTCGCGACAGTGGAGGCCGTATGAGACGATCAATCTGACGTTCGACAGAAAACTGAATGCGGTATCCTGTATCGCCGTAGAAAGGCGAACTAAGTAGCAGGTGCGCCAAGTCGTCAACTGATTATGACGCATATAAGTATTAGAGGGTGAACCTTGTTGGAGAAAGCTCAGGGACTCGGAAATTAAATTTAAGGTAAGCTGGATGTTGGATCCATTAGCCGCCTTGAAGGTTAGATTGAAGAATCTAGGCTCAGACCAAGGAGCATCAATTTGTGGAATCGAGAGATACGAAAGGTTGTTGAAATAAATACCACTAAGGGAAAGACAGGACCCCAGGTGTCCGAGAGCGGGATTTGAAGTTTCGAGGATGTGGTGTGTGTCCAACGACGTAAAGGGTAAGAAAGAAATCTTATCTGAGACATATGAGAGTAATTACGACATCCACCCCAGCAGCACGAAAATGTACCAAAATCTGCGATAACATTATTAGTGAAATGGAATGAAAACGGACGTGGCCAAGTTTGCAGCTAAGTGTTTGACATGTCAGCAGAGTATTCAGATGGCCCCATTTGAGGCTTTATATGGCAGAGCATCTAGGACTCAGCAGTCTTTGGATGAAGTAGGTGAAACAGTATTCACAGGCCCAAAGCTGGTACAAAGAAATGCTGGAAGTCACGAGGTTATCCGAGAAAGGCTAAGGACAACACAAAGTCGACGGAAAAGCTATGCGATCGGAGGCAGCGACCCTTGAATTCCAAGTTGGAGACCATGTCTTTCTAAAGGTGTCACTTATGAAAGGGCTATCTCGATTTGGCAGGAAAGGAAAGCTGAGCCCAAGGTTTGTCGGACCATTCGAGATTCTAGAGAAGATCGGCGATATGGCATATAGACTTGCCCCTCACGCCTAACTTGTCCCAAGTGCACTTTTAACGTCCTCCACGTGTCGATGTTGAGAAAGTATGAACCAGACCCGACACATGTTCTAAGGTATGAAGAAATAGATGTGGACGACAGAGTGTCGTACGTGGAAAGACCAATCAGGATTGAAGATCGGAAGGACCGAGTACTGCGGAATAAGACAATCCCGATGGTCAAGGTAGTTTGGGAGCACCACGGGACAGAGGGTGCAACCTGGGAAAGCGAGGAATCGATGCGGCACCAATACCCCCACTTGTCTGAGTAGTTAGTTGGGTTGTAAATTTCGAGGACGAAATTTTTGTAAGGGGGGAAGAATTGTAACAGCCTGAATTTCGGCAAATTTTCGGGATTTATAGAACGCGTGATTTGTCGGTGTGCTTGTAGTAAAAATCTCGCCCGAGAACTGATCACTCTCGGTTATTATTTTAAATTAGAGATTTCGCTAGAATCACACTAGATCAAATTTTAGTCGTTATTTAGACTCCAACTTTGACAATCGATTTTGTTTCGTCGTAAAGAAATAAATTGACGGTGTCGATATTATTGTTGCCATCGATATTATCGAGGAAATGTGAAAAGTGAAATTTTTTGACCGGGTGCGAATTTGGGTTAGACCACCCTCGTGGTGTGTTTGAAATTATTTTATTTCAGCGCTGTCCTTAATATTTTATTCGGGACTTTTCGGGACTATTAGGCCTTTTTAATTTAAATCCGTACCCGATAAGCCGATTTTTATTTTGATTCGTGTCCATTGGTTCGCACCAGTAAAATTAAAATTTTGTTTTTCCTCTCTCTCTCCTCCTCCCCCTCTCATTTCAATTCTTTCTCTCTCCCTCTCTCTTTCCTTCTCTCTCTCTCTCTCCCTCTCTCCCCTCTGCCCATGGCCCCTTCCCGATCACGACTTTCCCCTCTTCCTCCGTCTCCTCTGCATGCCCATCTTGGTCCGAGCCCTCTCTTCTCTCTCTCCTCTCCTTCTCTCTCCTCTTAAACCCTAATTAGCCTAATTTGTGCATTTTAGGGGTAAATTAGCGGGGTATTAAGCTAAATTAGGGCTTAATTGTGTAGGATTGTGCATGGGTTGATTATAGGACTTAATTGTGACTTAATGAGGATGTTTAGGGGTGGTTTAGGGACTAAATGTGGGCTGTTTAGGCACTGTTCACGATGAGACCCAATTTGGGTTATTTTCGCCTAAGTGGAAATTAATTGGTTCAATAGGTGATATGTTAATTTTGGACCATGTGCGGTTAATTAGAACTCATTGGGATTCTAAGATATGATATTATAGTCGGGGTTCGATGGTTGAGTTTGGTTGGCCTCCATCGAGTCTTAAACGGATCGGGTTTGTGTAACAATAGGTTGTACTTAAATGTCGGGAAGATTGACTAAAAATAAAATGTGCCAGGCGTGCCGGCAATGAGTGGAATGAGTGAAGTCGTGATTTATGGTACTAGGCACATCGAGGCACGATAATTGGATTAAGTCCCAAAACATGTGGAATTACATGTTAGGCTTTGATATGGTGGAAATTGAATGTGTCGATGCATGTGAACTAAACAATCACGGCCTTCGGTCGGGCCTTCGGTCGAAACAAACTGTGGGCCTTGGGCCTCCTTTGGGTCTTTAACACCGTGGTCTTCGGACCGCCTACGGGTCGCTACAATTTGTGGTCTTGGATCGGGCCTTGGGTCGTGTTGTAAAATAAAATTAACCCAAGACTCACAGGCATAATAAAATGACATGTCAGACTGACATAACTTGTATCCAACGTTAATAAAACATGTCTGAACTCAAGAACCGGAAGAAAAGTAAAGAAAATAAAACCATTTCAAGCAAAATGCCTTAAAACCCTAAAATTTATAGAGATTTAATTACTTTGGTTCATTTTTCATTTTATTTATTCTGAGGTGCACTTTAGTCTAGTTTGGGATTAGGGTTTATTACTTGGTTTGAGTTTCTCACGGTTGTGGTAAACCAACATTTTGGATCTGAATGAACTTCGATGATGCACTGTTTCGCTTTGGGATTCCCCACCATTTAGAGCATTCGGTGACCGTGCCTTAGAAACTGGGAGGAGTACCATAGACATTATACACAAGTATGGGTAGATGTAGGTTTGCTTCATTCTGATATTCATGAGTACTGTCTTGGCGTTTTCCGGGACCCGTTGGGAGAGGAGTTCGGTCCCATTAGGTGCGGACGTCCGTTCGTGGGAGAGGGGCACATTAGACATCCGGTGTCGATGGAATATAGTGGATGTCGATATGGATGGCGATTCAATTACGAGGCCGAGAATGAGGGCGTGGAGGATGAGGAAGAGCATGAGGGAGTTTGGTGGCTTAGCTTTTGAGGCGGAGATAGTCGACCCGGCACGGGCAAAGTGAGCTGACCCCCGAGCCCATGGGCGTAGATGGATATGAGGCGGGATCCGGGCCCGAGTCGGAGTCGGAGGCCATGAGTTCCCGAGGAGGACCAAGAGCCGCCCGAGAGTTCGTCCGAGTCATCGGGTTCGATCCCGATTGGGTTCCATAGGTTAGATGTCGGTCAGAGGAGGCGAGGGCAAGAACTTTTTGGCTGTTGTCCTTTTGGTAGATAGCGACACCCCTCTAGGCCACCGATCCTTTTTGAAATTCGTGGCCCTTTGATATATCTTTTTGGTTGTATTTTTGTAAGGTGGAATATGTAAGCTTGTAAAGAATATTTATATTAAGATTTAGTTTATCGTCAATTTTACCTCTTGCTATTCATGGTTGCGATTGGGAAATGTCCGGGAGTATATACATAATATATCTATACGTGTTTCCGCTTGTGGTATGTTTCTCCTGATGGGTATCAATTAGGGTCTCCGTGACGCAACCCGGGAGCGTCGCTTTTATTAAGACCTTGATGGATGTTCATGCCTCACGTTGGCGCCAAAGACAGCAAGAAGGAGCCGGAATTGGCCACGCCGAGAGAGAGCTCGAGAGAGAATGAGAGATGATCGGGGAGGGAGAGAGAGAGAGAGAGAGAGAGAGAGAAAACTAGATCCGAAAACGAGCCCCGATTTTGGAGGGAAAACACTATATACCCCTTTAACTTTGAATTTTAGCCCTTAAATTTATTAAATGGTCCAAAATGCATCCTTAATGATTAAGAATATTCCTTAGAGGCTAAGGATTGATGACATGGCATTATGGATGGACATGATCAATTCTAAATGAATGGCCATGATTGATTTGCTAATCCCCTAATTAATTCGCTTAATCCTTGAAGAAAGGCATTTTTGTCATTCTCAATTAAGGGCATTTTTGTCATTTTTTTTTATTAAAAGCATTTTTGTCATTTTTGCACTCAAGAGGATGTGACTGACCTTGGTTGGTCCGACCGGATTATCGATCATCGAAATTTTCGACCGGAAAATGGCTAGTCCGATCGGATTAGTTCAATTTGAATTAAACCAATTTGAGTCAATTAGCTCTGAATTTGGGTAATTGCATGACCGAGCTAGACTAACAAGTTTAATTGAAGTCTAATTAACCAAATTGAGTCCCAATTCATCAAATTGAATATTAGTCTAGAGTGGGTCAAATTGCATTGCACTAATTAGACCAATTACTCTTAGACTTTTTATCATTGGATCACTAAATTGATCAAATTGACTCAAATTCATGTGAATCTTCCAAAATTGATTTTGAATTTGGATTTCATATAAGAAATTAGGCTCATTCGTGTCTCAATTGCACACATCATGAAGAATCGATCAAAATCACCGATTAGGGCCAAAATTGGGGGTTTTGTGTTTGGCTTGGAATCGCAAAATTGGTTCAAAAATTGGATATAAAATGACCTCTAGATCAAATGTCGTGAAGGAAACTAACCTAAAAATGACTAGAAACGAAGTAATTTCATTTTTGGCGATTTGAATCAACTTCCGCAATTTGGGAAAAAGTTGATTTTAAATCGATTTTGTAAAATTTCTAATGCCAAAGGTAAATTGAATATAAAATAAAATGATTTTTGGATTTTTTGTATTTTTCAATTTTTTTTTATCAAAGGTTTGACAAAAGTCAAACCCTATTGACTTTTCACTAGGAGCTTGATTTTATGATCAAATCTTTGAATTTTTCTAAAATTTCCACCTCTAAAGTGAAATTGGACTTGAAAGGAATCTTTTTATCTGGCTAATTTGACCTGGGTTGACTTTTTTGGTCAAAGGTTGACCAAAAAAAACGCCAAAATCAACCATTTGACTTTTCGGATTTTTGCATAAAATGAATAGAAAATCGCTTACAAAAGCTAAGCCAACAGACGGAATTAAAAACGACACTTTTGCTCAAGAACAGTTCACGAGATCGGAAACCATAATCTCGAATTTTTATTTTTAATGACGATCGGCTAAAATTAGGTGTCAACATAAAGCATGAAAATTTATGGGACTTGATTTCCTTTTGGCAAATGAGGTCGTGGAAGCGAGGACCAAATTGATTATACTTTGTCAAATGTCACAAGTAATGACTAGAAAATTCATAAAGGAACAAGAGCAGAGACAGAAAGCTACATCATCTAATTTAGAATGGAAAATTGTTGATCCCCCCATAAAATTGGATTCCTACCAACCTTGGACTTTAGTATTCACGAATCACGATGCAGATTCCTTCGACTTTTAGTACTGGCCATGTCATTAAATGCAACAAGTTTTCTTGGCACTTGAGAAGTTTCGTGCATCGGAGCAATGAAACTACCACAAATTTTTAAAGCTATGTTGACCTTGACCGCTGACCAACTTCTTTGCTAAGCTCTTCTCATCCACATACGGATGACCAATTTCTTTTCCAATAATAGTCCATGGTAAATCAATTACATACATCATATGTAGAGGACTATATTTATTGCACTATATACATTAGGTAAAAAAAATATAGGAAAAGTAAAAACTTTGATCTTGAACCCGAGGAATATCCTCATTTGCCTCCAAAGAAAAAAATTTAAATGTCATGTAGAACAAAAAGATCTATACACGCTCTTAAATGGACGATAAGTCTCCTAACTCCGATATAAAATAACGTCTCTCGATGTACTTCACACATGTCAACATGATAATCTTGTATGAGGTTTCACTTATATTTCTTCTTTCAGACACAGAATTTATCCTTTGGGTGAGAAAATTAGTATATTTTTTTCTGATTTGACCGCGCCATCCTCATGCAAGGGCAAATTATATATGAAGAATTACAATTGGCATGCTTAGGATTTTTTTGCACTTTCTAAATCTTCATAAAATACTCATATGCAAGGTAAATTATTTCCCTTTTTTGTCTAAATTATTTTCCCTATGTCAAAAGAAAGAGGTAGAAAGAACGTGGAATGCATCCTTTTATAGATTTTATTTTATCGAACACCTGTTCGATAAAAAATAATTGTTAGGTTCATCATCAATATAAAAAAAAAACTCCTTACACATTCACCATTCAATGAGTAACATTTGTGTTTGAGTTTAATTTCATAACCAAATTGATTATGATAAGCGTATAGATTATTTTTATATCAAGAATGGACTTATTAAAAAAAACACCTAAAAATAAAATCGTGCAACTTCTATTGATGGTTTATATCAACAAAAAAAATAAGAACAGAAAAAGTCACAAAAAATTCAAACTATGCCAACTATTTTTTTTTTTTTTGATCATATCTACCTTTTTTTGCATCAAAAGTCTCAAACTATACTTTACATCATTTTTTCAAGACATTTATTTCCCTAAACTTTTTTTTTGTTTTCTAGCAATGTAAAAAATCCCATACTCAACCCACGCAACCCATTCATTTAATATCTCGACTCATACCCGACTTCCGCTTGATAATTTTTCCTAATCTAGGAATATTTTTTTTTTTTTTATTTAAAAAATTTTATGCAATACAAAGTCATGAAAAATTATTAACTTTTTTTTTTTTTAAATCGAGGTTCCTAATTGTTTTAAAAATGTGACATTTCAACGCTTAATATTTTTTTATTTTTTAAATCAAAATTTTAATTATTTTTATTTTTATTTTTCCTTTATTTTTGGTGATCGCCGGCCGCCTTGGCCAACAACCACAAGCTAGGACAAGCTCGCCGCGGGAGGTCGGTGAAACTTCGTTTCTAAAATCCAAAGCCTCGGGAGAGGCCTCGGGTTCGGGCAAGCTCAACTCGTGATGATTTCGACATTTTTAAAGGGAAGATAAACGTGCCCATTTATCTTTAAAACACTTTAAAATTTAAAATCCATTTAAAGTTGACTCTTTAGGTTTATTTTTTATAAAATTTGAAACTTTTTAGTTCTATAAAAAAAAAAAAATTTGAGGAGTTTAGAATAAATATATTAGGCTTTTGCCAAATAAAGAAAGACAGGATATGCCGGAATCGGATTGTCAACGCGACACCATCGCCAACAACTAACGTTACCCTCGGCAGAGAAACAGTTAAAAAAAAAAAAGTCACAGACAAGAGCCCCCGTTTCCTTCGCCAGTCCCCAAACATCTGGAAGAGCGCGCAGCAGTACACTGCGCCAAATGGCGGCTACATCTTCATGGAATCCCGTGTTCACCCATCCCTCCAAGAAGCAGCGCTCCCCCTCGTGGGCCCGCTCCTCCGCCTCCAAATCCCACCTCCGCCTCGCCCCCCGCCGCGTTGACGCCGCCGCCGGCGGCGGCCGCGCCGCGTCCCTCGCGGTGCTCTCGCTCCTGGGCACGAAGCCCACCGTCCTCGTCACCGAGAAGCTCGGCGATGCGGGCCTCGACCTCCTCAGGTCCTTCGCCAACGTCGACTGCTCCTACGACCTGAGCCCGGAGGAGCTGTGCACCAAGATCTCCCTCTGCGACGCCCTCATCGTCCGGAGCGGCACCCGGGTCACCCGCGAGGTCTTCGAGTCGTCCGGCGGGCGGCTCAAGGTCGTGGGCCGCGCCGGCGTGGGGATCGACAACGTGGACGTCTCGGCCGCCACGGAGCACGGGTGCCTCGTGGTCAATGCGCCCACCGCGAACACCATCGCCGCCGCCGAGCACGGGATCGCCCTGCTCGCTTCCATGGCGCGGAACATCGCCCAGGCGGACGCTTCCGTGAAGGCGGGTGCGTGTCTTTTTGCGGTGCTTTCGGGCAGTTGTTGATTTTTTGCAAGGTCTCGGTGCGGCATTTCTTCGAGCAGCCTGGGTGCGATGTGGGCCATTTTGAAGCTTTTAAAATTGTGGGTTGCGTAGGCCGTTTGTCTCTGTTTATTATGTCGTCGATGGTATGGTTGATCATATCTCTTATGGATTTGGTGATTGGCAGTGTTCAAATTGGTTGAGGCTCGTTGAAATTAATACATAGTATACTGGAGGTTCACCAACAAACGACAAATCTTTAAAATACTTGAACAGAGGCCCATTTTGTATTGCAAGCTGTAAACTTTCAGTGTTATATTGAATGCTCATTATGGACATGTGAGCGCACGCTCCTATAACATGGTAAAGTGGGTTCTTATGCCGTGAATGCCCTATGCTGTTTCTTATGAAAATGCTGGGCCTCTCACTGTCTAGGTCGCTCTGTTTTTTTTTTTAGGAAAATGGCAGAGAAGCAAGTATGTCGGTGTTTCGCTGGTGGGGAAGACTCTTGCGATTATGGGGTTTGGGAAGGTTGGATCGGAAGTCGCAAGGCGGGCCAAGGGACTCGGCATGCACGTGATTGCCCACGATCCATACGCCCCTGCTGATCGCGCCCGTGCAATCGGAGTGGAAATGGTGAGCTTCGACGAAGCAATCTCGACCTCAGATTTCATCTCCCTGCACATGCCTCTTACCCCTGCCACGTCCAAGATATTAAATGATGACGCTTTTGCTAAGATGAAGAAGGGCGTCCAGATTGTCAATGTTGCTCGTGGCGGCGTGATCGATGAAGAAGCTCTTCTAAGGGCTCTAGATTCTGGAATTGTTGCTCAGGTTCTGACTTTCTTTGATCTGTCTGCAGAGTTTTTATGATCAATTCATACAAATGGTGAAGGAGCAATAGTTCTCATTTTTGTGCAGGCTGCACTTGATGTTTTCACGGAAGAGCCTCCTCCCCGAGACAGTAAGTTAGTGCAGCATGAGAATGTGACTGTAACGCCTCATCTCGGCGCTAGTACAACTGAGGCCCAGGTAAATTTGGCTAACATACCGTTGGTAAGTTCTGTTCTTTCCAGGCTGGATTGGTTTTCCGACCTTGAGTTTCTTTGTGGACGTAATCAGGAAGGTGTGGCCATTGAAATTGCAGATGCAGTTATTGGGGCCTTGAAGGGTGAGCTTGCGGCTACTGCTGTGAATGCACCCATGGTGCCTGCCGAGGTAGGATATCAAATACTGTTTTCCTACTTTTGTTGTGCTGCATTTTGCAATGACTTTTAGTTATTTTGCTCCAATGACTCCTTCCTCATTTAGTACAGGATAACTTCATCAGCCTCAACTGCTTGGTATCACAATAGTTTTAATTGACCGACATGGATTGACCAGTTTGAGAGCATATTGTTCACTTATGTGCTGTCTCTCAATTCATTAATAATTTGCAGCATAACCATGTGTTCGGTGCATGCTTTAGGAATTTAATTGAGCTTGAATTGCTCTTTCGTTTAATTGTTGTCATACTGTTCATCTCGTTGTTACTTATTTTCTATGACAACTGTCAAATCTGACATGTTATAGAGAAGCGCCTCTTAGTGAGAACAGTACAAAAACTGTACCCTTAAAACAAAAGAGAGTCGTTTTCATTTCCCAGGGTCTCACTATGTCTATTAAATAGACTCATTGTTAGGTCTTCATTGTTCATTCCATTTGTTCCGGAGACAAGCATCAGTTGTTACACCGCTATGCCATGTTACCCACTTACATGCTTTGATGGGAGTGAAGCTCAAGTTCGTTCATGTTGCTTACAGGTTATGTCGGAGCTCACTCCTTATGTTGATCTAGCAGAAAAGCTCGGAAGACTAGCCATACAGCTCGTTGCAGGTGCAAGTGGCATAAAATCGGTGAAGGTGGGTTATGCTTCAGCCAGAGGTCCAGATGATCTTGACACTCGGCTGCTCCGTGCTATGGTCACCAAGGGTCTAATTGAGCCTATATCCAGCGTCTTTGTAAACTTGGTCAATGCTGACTTCACCGCCAAACAAAGAGGACTCCGGATCACAGAAGAGAGAATCGTGTTGGACGGATCACCTGAGAATCCCCTTGAATACATCCAGGTCCAGATCGCCAATGTCGAATCAAAATTCGCCAGCGCTATGTCAGAGTC
This sequence comes from Syzygium grande, assembly GCA_024733475.1. Classification (NCBI taxonomy): domain Eukaryota; kingdom Viridiplantae; phylum Streptophyta; class Magnoliopsida; order Myrtales; family Myrtaceae; genus Syzygium; species Syzygium grande. Next base: position 20,725,283 of record JAMXDD010000006.1, on the reverse strand, counting down.
TGGAGAGATCAGAGTTGAAGGCAAGGTGAAGGATGGGAAACCACATCTCACCAAGGTTGGGTCGTTCGGCGTAGATGTGAGCTTGGAAGGGAGTTTGATTCTGTGCAGGCAGATCGATCAGCCTGGCATGATTGGGAAGGTGGGTAGTTTGTTGGGTGAGGAGAATGTGAATGTGAATTATATGAGTGTCGGGAGGACGGCTCGGGGGAAACAGGCCATTATGACAATTGGTGTGGATGAGGAACCAAGCAGGGAAGCCCTGATGGCTATTGGAGATATTCCTGCCATCGAAGAGTTTGTTTTCTTGAAATTGTAGGAGAGAAAAGATCGAAATGTTTGTCTTTGCTGCTGAATTCTTGAAGATATGGTTTTTTGGTGACGGTGTGTTATAAATATCAGTAAAGTTGATTATTAGCTATTGCAATTGACATAGATTTACATGGCGTCGATGATACTTTTGATTAGACGATAATCTGGTGTCTGTTTAGGTACGATATACCTATGCCGACATATATTCTTCTTTAGGTGAAAATACGTTTCCCGACAGATCCAATGAAGGTTATTTTCTTAGTTTCATTGCTGTGCTTCCTATCTATATAAATGTCCATGCTGCAAATGTGGAAAACACGGTTGCTTTCGTACTATTTCTTTGGCGGTGCTGCATATAGAATTCTCATGCCCAGTTCCTTCTTTTTCGCGATAATCTGTCTTCACCTGTTTAGTTTACCTGGGCGTGTAACAAGGATCACTTTAGGAATCTGCACAAGTCCGCTTTTTGCAGAACTTCACTATGCAAAAACCCAATTGCCTCCATTTGGTATCAACTTGTCAGTCAGTCCCACTGAGTAGAAGTTCGACGAGAATCGGTTACCACATTGTGGAAATGCCATTACACAAGCAGAGCTTATCACACAAGAAGAGCCTTGACATGGTCTTGCTTTACAATTTTCGTAACAAGCTTTAAATTTCTCTGTAGCTGCTGGTTCACATAAGAAAGGCGTCCCATCCTATGTTACAGTCTCGTACGCCATGTGTTCACGAAAAGTGCCCTAGTAACACATCAAAGAGCTTGAATGCTTAATGATTTTGTTAACGGTATCAGAGGAATTTCCATACTCAGCCATAACATTACTTCTAAAAGCTTCTCTCGAACTGTCAAATGAACCAGCGCTGCAACTTCTCAATCATTCGATAATAACCCCAGCTCTATCAATAGAAACACTTGCATTTTCATAACTAGCTAGAGGGGGAACGGGTATTCCACACTACCTACTGAAATAGCACAGAGTTCTTCGCAGAATCTCCACCAACTAGAACTTAAAAGGAACAGTTCCATCAACAACATGTCAGTCCCGAACAACAGGGCTGGACATCACAACAAAGCTCACTACCAAATCCCAACCTCAATGAACCCATCTTCAGTTGCAAATCCCCTGAACATCCCATTGGTGTTAAAGCCGCAGGCCACTTCCCCGTTCTGGGACACGGCTATCATCCCCGCCTGCCCTTCGTCGAGCCTCTCCTTGACCACGAAGTCGACTGCCGCCTGAAGGCCCAGGCCCTTGTACTCCATCACGGCCGCCACGTCGCGGGCCAGGGTCCCGCGGATGATGGCCTCCCCCTCACCAGTGCAGGAGACCCCGCAGAGGCCACAGGCATAGGTCCCGGCCCCGATCAGGGGCGAGTCCCCGATGCGACCGCACATCTTGTTCATAAGGCCGCCAGTGGAGGTGGCAGCCGCACACCTCCCCCGCCCGTCGACCACAACACATCCGACCGTCTCCGGTGCATAGACGCTTATCGGGAGGCCATTCATCTGCAGGGGGTTCTCCACGCTGGCGCCACAGGTATCCAGGAGGACAGTTGGGACCCTATAGTCAAACTGCTCAATGAAAAACATAAAGAGACATGTTTAGCCTATTGCCCGGAGTGAGAGGCAGCACAATTGGGGGGTAAAAAACACCCAATTCAAATGAGATTGAGAATGAACTTCACCATAATTGTGTTTGCTTCCTTGGCTAATTTCAACATTCCCTTATTGTCTTCAGTGATAAAATACTCATTGTCCACCACCTCAACACCCTGTACAAATCAAGAATCAATAAATCTCAAAAAGGGAAGACGACAGCAGTAATCATCTCATGATTCCCGTGCAAACTAGCAACTACGGCGCAATGCACAACTATTGAAACTCTTTACAAAAACCAAGGACCGCACCAATCTTTCCAAGAACCACAAAACCGACAAAATCAAAACATAATTAACTCCAAGACTCACAGGCATAATCAAAATGGACTAATGACTGACTAAGTTAGAATGCAGACGTCACAGACTTGGGGTATCCAACGTTAATAACATGACATGTCTGAACTCAAGAACCGGAAGAAAAGTAAAGAAAACTGAAAACCATTTCAAGCAAAACCTAATGAACCCTAATGACGAGAGGCCAGAACCCGTTTCAACTGAGGCAGGCACACGGGGAAAAGACACGACCGCCGGGTCAGAGGTTCATGCACCAAACTAAAAAAGCACGTGGGTGGCTTAAACGGAGAAAGAGCTTTCATTCTTTTGTCTCGCGACTGAATATTTCGACGGTTGAGATCGTTCATCGAGGCCGTCCATGAATGCATGGCGCAGAAACGCTTCTCTCGAGGAGAATTTATGATTTCGTGAATCGAATGCCGAAACCATATGAGCAAAAAGGGAGAAGCAGAACTATGGTAGAGTGGGAGTGGGCAGAAAGTACAGACGTGGAGGCGAGCGAAGTCCTCGGCGCCGGAGAAGGCGAGATAGGAGTGGGGGGACTTGTCCATGACAAGCCTGGCGAGGGAGACCGGGTTCTTCACCGTCGTCACCCCCGACACCGCGCCGCACCTCCTCCCCTTCCCGTCCATTATGCTCGCCTCCATCTCCACCGTGCCTTTCTCCGTCAGTGCCGATCCCCGCCCCGAGTTGAACACCGGATCGCTCTCCAGTTCCCTCACCTTTAAGAACAAGAAAAAAAAAAGCGAGTGAGACTGCGTATCATGTAATCCACGACGACAAGGTCTCAAGCACACATGAAAAACCCTCGTTCGTCGTTCGGTTTCATCAGAACCGGTGTTGCATGTCGAAAAGAAACAGAGACAGAAACAAAGACAGAGAGAGAGAGAGAGAGAGAGAGAGAGAGAGAGAGAGTCTGTGTCTGTGTCTGTGTCTGTGTCTGTGTCTGTGTCTGTAACGTACGACGAGTTCGACGACGTCGACGGCGGGGAGAGAGGAGCGGAGGGCGGAGATGCCGAGGTTGAGACAGCGGGCGAGGACCTGCTTGGCCTCCTCCTGGCGGTGGAGGGGGAGATTCGGGTCCACCCCGGCGCCGCCGTGCACGGCAATTGCCCACCCTCCCATCTCTCCCTCTCTCCCTCTCTCCCTCTCGCCCTCTCTACGGCGGTGGGGGTCGGTGGCGGTGGTGCGTGTAACCGGCGGACGTCTCTCTCTGCGTGGGCTTGTCTTCTCCCTACGCACAAACACGCACGCAGAGAGAGAGAGAGAGATAGATAGAAAGCGGTGGAGAAGAAGAGGCTGCGGTTGGTGGGGTATTTATAGGGGCGGTGAGGAGGAGTTCGAAAAGCAAAAGGCATTCACCCGGGGGGGCGGTTGGAGAAATGAATGCATGTCCGAAATCAGATTTCGAAAAAGATCCTTTGCATTTGGAAATTCATTTAACGAAATGCCAAGTCCCTTTTTCCTTTCATTATTTTCCTTCCTTTTCAGATTTCGAGGCGGAATCGGGGTTGGAATTGATGGGAGTTTCGTTTCGCGTGCGGAGCGAGAGGGTGGGGTGGGGTGGGGTGGGGTGGTGCCGTTTGACGAAATTGCCTAGAAGGAGAGCGGTTTGGGGATCGTTTGACCCGATGGGCGGGGGGGTGGCGGCCGATGCTTTGACGTAACTAAGGAAATTCCTACTTAGGGTTTCAGTTGTCACACAAGTGCTATAAATCTTGAGGTTAATATCACGAAAAATTTCAAATCGGTATGTATACGATAAATTTACCTAAAATTGATTTTTTTTTATCATCAAAAATTTCTAAATTACCTGTAACAAATTTAACCTCAGTCATAATATGTTAAATTTTACCGTTAAATTGCTAACGGGTGTATCAGCTTTGGGTTGTACCCTCCGTTTGTCGTAGATGTATCAATTCGTGGTTAGTCAAATTCAACAAAAATTAACAAAGGATAAATTTTTCGTAAATATACCGATTTTGGATTTTTAGTAGTCAAAAGATTAGTTTTTGGTAAATTTGTTACGGATGTACTAGTTTGAGATTTTTTTATGTCAAAAAATTAGTTTTAGGTAAATTTGCCATATATGTACCAAATTAAGATTTTTCATAGTATTAATCCTAAATCTTTTAACAAGGGACCATAGGGTTTTTTGGGTAAATCAAGGGCTTATTGAAGATCTTCCCTTTCTTAAAGCTATATACACTAACTTCAAATTGAAGGGAATGGGGTTTTCGAATTCTCTCGCACATTTGATTGTTTCGAGGCCTTGAGAAGATTGTTGGATAAATCGAGAGCAATCCTTCCTTTTTTTTGAAATGGTTAATACCACAAAAAATCTCAAATTGGTACACATGTGACAAATTTACTCCAAACTAATTTTTTGACCACCAAAAACTCCAAACTGGTACATCTGTGACTAATTTATCCTCTATTAAATTTTACCGTCAAATTGCTGAGTTAGATAATACATGGCAGTTAACGGGTGTACCAATTTAAGGTTTTACCCATTTATTTGTCACAAATTTATCAATTTATGATTATTTGTGGTATTAATCCAATTTAACTTAGAATAAATTTGTCACAAGTATACTAGTTTGGGGTTTTTGATGGTAAAAAAATTAATTTTAGGTAAATTTATTATAGGTATGTCAGTTTGGATTTTTTCATGATATTAACCCTTTTTGAAACTCGCGATCAGATTAGATTTTAAGTTTTCATGACTCCAAGAGTAACCTATGGGATCGTTAGATGCGATCGGGGCTTGAAAATATCCATTGTGTCGATGAACTTACATAGTTCAAGTTGTGTGCCTTATTTTGGTGGCAAAAATTTTCATTGCTCGCGATCGTCAAACCACGAACCTTGCGCTGTTGCTGTCCATCGTTCATTTTCAATGGGCTTGAAAAGAAACTCTAGGAGCGAATGACCTTATTGCAAACTTCTTGGAGCCATGGAAAACTATAGAATAGAGAGACATGTAGACGTCGATGTAGATGAAAGGAAAGAGGACGAAGCCTTCGGTGCAAGGAAGTAGAATGTAGTTTTCAAAGCCATCCTCATGCCTATCTTCTTCTCTGAGGTTGCATAGCAATCTCTAAGCGAATTCAAAGATCGAGTCATTTGCTAATTTTCAATTCAGAGATGTTGCGAGGCCGACTTATTCCCAGATTGGCTATTAGTATATGCATATTCTCGGAATATTTTAATGACATCCGCATATTAAATCGGTCAATATGCAAGAGAACTTATAATTATCTTTCAAATTCGCACGTCACTCCTTCAATCGTAAGCATACAAATTTCATGGAAAGGGGGCTCCGTTTGCGATGCTGACCCTGTTTTCTTTCCATTGCTTCAGTATTTTTAAATTCTATATATCGTTACGCTCCGCGAATAATTATAAATATTTGTGTATATTAGACCATGAACATTAAGGTTACTTAAAAATCATTGAAAAGCTTTTTATTATGCTATAAAGCTCGGCTAAATTCTATTTAGGTTAATACCACCAAAAGCTCCAAATTGATATACATGTAACGAATTCATTACAAATTAATTTTTTAACCACAAAAAACCTCAAACTGATACATTCGTGACAAATTTATTCTAAATTAGTTTTTTTAACCACCAAAAACTCAAAACTGGTATATTTATAACACCGCTAAATTGGATTAATACCACAAAAAATCACAAATCGGTATACTTGTGACAAATTGATACATCCGTCAGCCATCTTGTGTCATCCAATTCAAAAATTTGACGGTAAAATAAGATAAAATTATCATAATTGTACTAATTTGAATTTTTTGGTGGTATTAACCATTTTGACGGTAAAATAAGATAAAATTATTATAATTGCACTAATTTGAAATTTTTGATGGTATTAACCATTCTATTTATTATGATAGAGAACTTAACAAATAGTAATACATATATATACGTGCATAAAATAAGTAAATGGGTCCCCTAGAACAAGGAGTGTATTGCCGCGACAAACTTCCAAGAAAGCAGTGGGATGGGACGTTACCGTACGACAGCTGTGATTGAAAGTAGAGTATGGCTAATTATAATACGATGAGTGTCTGGCTTATTACCGCAGCAAATGTTGGGAAGATGAGACGCCACCCGTAGTCCACCCAGATTCTCTGTCTTCCGGATCGTTCTCGGATTTTCCAACATCACGTCCGGACATACATAATATACAAATTAATATAAATTTTTAATTAGAAAAAAAGCCAAAAAAAAAAAAACTTCGAATTATATTCATTATGACACATATACCTTCAAACTTTCTTTTGTGACATTATTAATGCCAAATCATATTTAGTATGACACATTTATCCTAAACCTTTTCTTGTAGTATAAAAAACTCTAAACTTATATTTATGCGGCACGTTTACCATCTTCTATCAAAATTCCTTCCCTAGAGAGACCCGACCTTGCTGTCGCTAGGCGAGGTCGGCCTCACTAGTGGCTGGGTAAGGCCGACCTCGTCCAGCGACGGCTTGCCCAGCGATGGTGAGGTTGAGTTCACCGGCACTCACCTCGGCGACCATCTAGAGGAAGAAGGAAACGAAAAAAAAAAAAAAAGAAAAAAAAAAAAAAAGAAAATGAAATAAAAAGATCAAAAAATTCTTAAAATATTATTTAAAAATATCTATGTCAGTGTCAGCCGCTCTACGTAAGACAGCCGCCATCCAGATTAGCGATTTTCGACTAAAATTGGCCAAATGGATTAAATTGGCATAATTACAAAAGGTTTAGAACTCAAATAGCCAAAAAAAATTTTGATTTAGAATTGGCACAATCGCAATAAGTTACACTTTTTTGGTGATTCTGCCGCTTGTCCTTAGAAGCCGCAAATCGATCTCGCCACGGATAGAGATAGGGATGCAACCAGCGAGCAAGGGCGAGAGTATCGTCATCAGCTTTAAGTCGAGCTATGGCACCGAGCCGCCGCTCAACAACTCAAGGTGACTCTAAATTGCTTCGGTGCTGTAGTACGTAACGGAAGCATAGGAAGAAGGTGAAAGAGGGGTTTGGGTGTAGTTTTTGGTCTGCATGAGAACAAATGTGTTCTTTTAGTATGAGGAGTTGCAAAATGTAGGTTTTGAAATGTAAGGAGGGTATTTATTATGGTGAGCGAGATTGAGAATGGTTTTTGCAATTATTCCTTAGATCTTAGAAGGCTTTCAACTAATGGTTATGACCCAAGGAAACGAAACTTCTTCCAGCCATGTCTCTGATCGGCGAATTACAAGTTGAAGTTATAACCCATCAATTAGAAAGTTGATTCCTCCAACCAGAGATGAAGGAAAATATATTCTAGTGAAAACCCCTTCTTATTAAGTGTAAGCTACTCGCATGTCGGGTTTGTGTGCTCGATCCACTGTTGTTTTCGCCTCTTACTTGCGACCTTTTTATCACAGTGTCCAAGATATCTATCCAAAATAAAGGTTTCTAAACATAGGGACTTTGTCCTACATGGTTGTGGTGTGCACATAAAAGCAAGATATGACTTGAATTGATTAGGATTTAAACATTGAGCGCTTTTTTGAAATCAGGCATGTTGAGCTCGATCTGTGTACTTGCATGGCCTTCGTTCATCAGGTTTATGAGTTTTGGGTTACCGTCCATTCTAACCATAAATGTGGGCAACGTTGACAAAACTATGTAAAGGTTTTCAATGCCTTTTTTGCTTTTACTATAATAGAGACAGATCGCACATGGTCAATGAGTAACAGAAAAATCGAATCAACTTTTTCATTTTTTAATAGATAAACAATGCAGGAGTGACCCAAATGCGCATGATGGTTTACCGAAAGATCCCTGTTGGTGGGCACTTTCCTTCCCTTCTTAGAAGTTCTGAGTTGAATTCCGTTCCGGTCATCAAAAAAAAAATGGAGGACCCCTGCGAGTTGATTCTTTCCTCCCTCCTTAAAAGTTAAGGGTCTAAAGTTCTCCCCGATTCCGTATAAATGGAGGATTACATGCGGACTTGTCTCCGGGAAATGGTGGCGGATCCTCGGTTACAAAAAAACAAAAAAAAAAAAAAAAAAACCAAGGCAGGAGTGGCGACCAATGTCCGCAACCCCAATAGGGCCATAATAAGAGTTTTACTCATGCAATGAAATGTTCGATTTCGGCAATAACGATTGCTCATTTCGAGCCAGAGCCCCGCCATTGCAATCCCACTACCGAACTAGCGGGAGTAGAGCTAGAGTTTTCCTACATCATGTCACGATTGAACACGTAACCTGCGAACTAACCAAGACTTCATGAGGCCGAGAAGCAAGAGAGAGAATTAAACCTATGATCAACGGACCCGAAACTACTTGGATGTAAGCCCTCCAACACCATCAGACCAGCCGCCGCAGCGATGGAATAAGCTTCTGCCGCATGCACAATTTAACATTGCACGTATCTAAAGAGACATTAGCCACTCGCCCAAGCAACCAAGCAAACGCAAAAACTCTCTCTCTCTCGTCGAACAATTATTTTCCACAAAGTGCGAAGTGCGAGCCATAAAATGACAACATACATGTGGAATCTGACGTGCCATCTCTTTCCCTTCTCGTCATCGGAGATGATTGGCTTGATCTCGCCATGGTTACTTCAATCACTTCCTCTTCCTGGCCCCTGTGACTTTTTCAATTCGACCCCTAATCCAACAATTGATGGTGAATTAGCAAGCTTGTCATTGAGTCATCAGCCTCACCGAATCCAGCCAATCAGCGTTCCTATCGCTTCCTTCATCACGATATACAAAAAAAAAAAAATTGTCCTCTTGTCGGTAACTCACTTCCAAGAATGCAGCAACTGTCGGGCCGCCTCTGCCTTTTTCCGCTACCATGGCAAAATTCGACATAAATTCCATTTTTTTAAAGTTCAATTCAGTAGGTCATGCGGTACATGATTTTTGAAGAATTTTGAATACAGTGTGAATTAGAGTGAGCAAGGCCTGAAAGTAGGTATGGATTTTAGTGAATTTTCAAGCTCCGAGTCCACACAATCAAATTTGGTGTTAGAGAATTTGCAACTCCAGAATCGAAGGTCGTCTATTCATATCCACCAATTGCGTGCAAACTTCTGGATTGTATTTACCTGTACAGACCAAAAGGTATTGAGTTAATTGGCTTATGGGTATTGCAAGGTGTTTTATGATTTTCAGATAGCCGAACATGTATGCTCGTACCTATGTGTTATAAGATAACATAATAGAATTTGATAAAAAGAACGTAAGAAGAGAGACCTTAATCGAGCCCAACAAAAGGCATGGCATAATTATCTGTCTCTACAAGCTTTTTATCTGCCTCTAAAAGATTTTTAAATTGCCAGATTTGCTTTAACACTGAAGTGCTCAATATAATCATATGGATTCCACAAGAGTCATGCATTTGTGATTAGTTTTATCTATGAAATTCCAGCAAGATACACACGAATTACTCATCAAGGACTACCTATTAATTTATTTCTGACTTGATTTCCTTATAATTGCAAGGTCAGTGTGGCAAATTATCTAATACACAATTCACTCACTGCAAATATTAGAGTATAGAATAGCAAATAAATAGTTCGTTCCTTGTAATTTGGTTAAACTTAAGGGAAAAAAGATCGTTTGTTTGTCAATGCAAGCCAAAAGTATAACGTGAAAAAATTTGATATCATTGAGGAAAATTCAATTCAAGCCGACCAAATTGCAAGAAGAATAATCCGAATAGGGAAATATTCGGTAGCTTCTCAATATTAGATTTTTGGTCAGTACTAATCGAAAAGGCAACTCTAATTCGCTAGAATTGGCGACAGAGGAACTTAATTTTTTTTAAAAAAATTCAATTTCACAAGCTTGATCGGATAATATAATTGAAGAAGCAGTGCTAAATGCATTCCATGTCGAAACGCGGCGAGGAAATGTAAATAAAAGTTTAAGTAATATGAGAGATACTAGAGAATATTCTAACTTAGCTCACGTCCCTATCGTGTGCTAAACTTTAAAAGTGTGTGTGTGCAAACACTTGACAAAAGGATTTGTTCATTCACACCACTTTTTTCCACGCCACTCAACAAGTAATTGTTTACAAAACTTTTTGCACAACTTTTAACACTATTATTGAATTTAAAAGCGTAGTCTTAAAAGGGACAATTACCCATTTAGCCATAAGCCTATTATATGGACGCTAATTCAATTCCACCACATCGGTGATTTTCAGTAAAACTTAGCCGGAAGGGTGGCGGGAAAGGCTACATTGGAATCCCAAGCAAAAATTTAAAACTAAATTGAGAAATTTAAACGGTTCATGATCAAATCAGTGTTTAAAATTGATTGGACAATTTTCCCGTCTCGAAAAGAATTGATTGATGTAGGGACTAGGGGAGGGAAGTTGCGTAAATGGAGGACTATGGGGATCGCATTCGAAACCCCTTTTTTTTTAATCTTTTATATGAATTTAAATCTCCAACATTCACACGAGTCCAAAAGGGGGCACAAAATGCCAACTTGAATTGGTACGCGTCACATCCACGATACGCTAGGGAATCTTGACGATCCAATGCGGATTCCCCCATTCTTCCCCCATTACAAGGACAGCCCTTTGTGCGTTCCAAAAGGATTCCCATCCCATGTGTGTGTATGTTGTCTAGGAATTGCATTAGGCTGATCTCTTTTTGTTTTCCCTTTTTGAGTTGTGGCAGTCCTGCGTGTTGAACGACCTGTTGCAATCAACATGGCCTTTTCCATAGTTTCAAACTTTGCGATAGCAAAAAATCGATTTGCCTAACATGATGTGATAGCACGATTCACGAGTTTACATGCCGACTCTCCTCCTGTGTTCATTTTATCTATTAGATTTGTCATTCTATCCTCTCTGTATTTATTACTGTGGCTATGCCCACGTCCTATGTTCCACATGTAAATTTCGATTTTACGACCAAGTGTATGAAAGCCGAAAGCATACGTTGGAGATATAATCGTCAGCATGCTTTTGTTTTTTTTGGGTCGAAAGAAAGATTCTGTTCGTTTCTCTTAATAACACTCGAGAGGTACATAGAATGCTTTCAATAATTGTCGGTATGCTTTTTGACTGTGTGAGTTTCTTATAAAGAGCGACGAGCCTAACATCGGGATCAGTCGGTCACGAATTGATGTCAATAATCTTCTAATTTTCAGGACAACTTTCCTTCGTTCGGAAGTAGAGAAAACAAGTTGGTAGGAATCGGGTGCATATCATCACCTCAAACCTCACTTTTAACCCATATGGTTGAACAATGCAACATCTTCGTTGAAAATAGGAGAGATATACGTGTTTGTATGTTCTCTTAACTTCTTCTTCTTTTGAAGATTTTCTCCTTAAGCATCCTTTTGACTTTATTACCTTCCAAAGGCTGCTTTCCCACGTAAATTTCTTATACACACAACAAGATTATTAATATGTTTTCCTAGGTTTACCTCCACATTTGACACTTAAGATTCTACTTAGTTACAATAGTTACAAAAATCTTCTCGTCATTGCAATAAAGAGGCTGCCACCTAGGCGCCACGTAAGCAACGAGTGTCGAAATTGCCTAGATCACCCAACAAAATTTGCATGGAATTGCATCGAATGAGTATAGTTAATTTGTAAGGTCGTGGAGACCCCGGCGATGCCAATTAAAATCATTGTGTATCATTTTAACTTCTAAACTTGAATGAATTGGGCGGTGTTGCCCGCCATATAAATGTGGAGGCATGGATATTTTGTATATTTGTATGAACACGTTTAGCATATTCCCTGCTCCCCGTAAATTGCATTGTTCCAAGCTTCTAAGAGAACATACCCATTTGATTGCCATTTCTGAATTGGCTCTCTTTCTTCTAATAACGAGAGATTATCACATAAATTCTAAAGTAATTTTATTTTGCTCGATTCATTCAGGTTGATAAAAGTCCATATCACGTCCGCGCAATGCGCAGGTTCACGACTAACACATTTGTTGTTCTTGCCCTTTTATCGTTATTATGGCCGTCTTTAAAAGCCTCACTATCGACTTTTTTGGTCGAAGCAATTACTTTTACTTAACTAGCCGAACCCCGATGTACATAAGCAGGGGGTGATTCATTTCAGACAAACATCTTAAGAATGTTGCAAATGCAATTACGCACATAAGCATTATCCTAAGCTTTACTACAAATGTAGTTGATATCGTCATTTCCATAAATCATCTTAAAATGTTGTACAATAGCCATAGTTGTCCAGTCAATTGAAAGACTTCAATTTCATGGAAACCCACAAAAAGAAAGAAAATTCTCTTATCACAAGCTAAGCCATGTAGTGCGCATTTTCACAAGCAGGTGTAGTGCAATAATGGATGTCCTTATATTCTGTAAACGTCCTCATGGAGACAGGATGAAGAAATTCAAAAGGCATCGCCAGACACTTTGCATTATCCCCATATAAATTATAGAACAATTTCAAGTGGCTTATCAACTTACTTCGATGCTTCGGACTTTCGGCCCACTCCCTTTGTCCTTTCGCAGGTGCTTTAGGAGCAAAAGATGAGAGGACGAGCAAACGCTAACAGGGTGATTTGCCCGGTGGACAAATGCTTGTGCCCAGAATTTCTTCTTTTTATCGGCCAGAAAAGTAGAGAAGGGCAACCGGCTTGACTATCTCCTCTAGACGTTATCAATAGGGTCCAACACCCGTCACAGGATGTTCGGTTCGAAGCAAACTCATTGTCTAACTCCAGGTATAGGAGCCCGTAGCCGCAATCCCATCAACGTGCTAGGAAATCTCTCCACATTTACCAATGCCCCAGGCACGAGCTGACCAGAAATTTGCTCCCACCCGATTCAAACTTGCGACCTCAAGGAAGATAGAATGACCCATTTACCACTAGGTTGGCACGCTCGGTGGTATGTGAAAATTCATTCATCCATCAGACAAACATGACAGTAAGTAAATTCAACCGATATATCTGTGGGTTCTTACCCTGTACTGAAAAGCAAACAGAAAAAGATATCCCCTAAGCTCCATCCTAAACTGTTCCTAAAACTTCAAGAAAGCCCGCGATCTATTGCAAATTGCAAAACGACGGCATATTGCTGAAGTAATGGACAAGTGAACATCTAAAAGGATCGAAAATGACTATGGTCATGCCCCATAGATATCTAGTCGAAAATGCACACTTTCTTTTCTAAGTTTCTCTATATTTCATACACGTTATGTGGGTGCCTTCTTTGTGATTGTGTTTGAAGGAAGTCTGCCAGGTACAAACAACGCCTGATTAAGCTTAGAAGATGCGTGAGTGGATTTCAGGTATTGTCATGTCATCTCTGTTTGAGATTCCCGGCAATCTCTTGCATGTCGGATATTTCGTTCTCCCGGCACCATGCTCGCAGAAATCTCCACACGTTTTTTGTCTTTTCTTGATGAACCCAAGCACCGTTTTTCAATTTCGAAAAAGCTTTTGAGTTTGGATTCTTTCACATAACGTTCGGCCGAATTTCAATTTTTTCGTGTCTCATTTAAGATTTGATTTTCTATGTGGGTTGTTTCTTCGTCTTCTTCTCTATCCCACATTTGTTATTCCCTTCCTAAAAACGTTTAAATTTTTGGGTTTCGATTACTTGGTAATTTTTGAAAAAATAAAGGTTGAAATTTTGAGGGCCCATCCAGGTCCAAAAAACGCAAATAAGGAAATAGAATGTTTGGGCCTTTTTCATCCCCAGCCATGCTTGGGCTTTTGTCCTGGTTATAACTTTCACCTTTTGTCACTGTGCATCTCGAGATGATTTGGGCCTAATCGATCAGAAATTGTAAGGCCACCGCACACATTAGTGAGATTGATGGACGAAGACCTCCTTCCATTTCCTAATTCATGGTAGACATAAGATGGTTCATGCCAAGAAGGAAAATCCAAATGAAGGCCACATTAGTAAACTCATAATAATATTTGTCTACGCTAAATTGTCGATTTCTTTATAAAATTATAACATCCGCATGATGTATCCCTTTACTAAGAACACGGTCTTCACTTTTGTCGAAGTTGTTGTCACATCAAATTTGGCTATTTTCTCTTATAGAAACAAGCTCCGGTCATTCAAATGGATTAAAAGTCGATTTTTTTCACATCCCCAATGTTCTTTTTTTTTTCCTCTGGTCAAGAAACTTTTGTGCCCAATGTTAGTAAGGGGTAAAATGTGGGTAGTTTCTCATGTAAAATTCTCATATATAGAGGACCATAAATTCTCTCGGCCAAACTTTTTCAGAAGCATGCGATTGTGGATACACTCTAACCAATGCAAGAATGACGCTTCGAGTAGACTAGACTGTGGACTCTCTATTAACGTTCAAGTGTGTGCCCATTGCAACTTGCAATCCCTGGAACAAACCTGCACTGGTTTTACTAGACAGTCTATGCTGGCAAATCAAGTTTTCTTATAAAAGAAGAAGAAGAAATTCAAGAAATCACAGTAAATTAGAAACAAAACCAGGAAGAATGGGCTTTTTCAAGCCCTGGATGTCCCCCAGAATGGGGTGGAGTCCCTTTCTTTCTGCCCTCGAATAGGGGACACAAGAGGACTGAAACTGATTTGCATACCCTATCAGCTATAACTCCCACTTACCACAAAGCATAAATTATATGAATAAAATAAAATAAATAGAAGGTGGAGAGGGAGAGCTATAACTCCATGCACTGTGAAGGACCACACAGAAGACTCTACAACACAATCTACAGATCCTACCAATCCTAAATGCCCATAAGCTCTCTCTCTCTCTCTCTCTCTCTCTCTCTCTCTCTCTCTGAAAGTTCCTGAGAATATTGGTGCCAATGGACTCTGACCATATTAAATGACAAGAAATTAACTTCCCCTGCATTTTCATCAGTGCTTGATGGAGCACTAAAGTGACAAGACTTCATCAGTATCTCTTCACAGATCCATATTTATGGGGATGCTTTTCCATAATGTCTCCTGGTATAATTTTGCTTAGAGGGGCTACACAGGATAATTCCATGCAAATTATTAACATAGGTTTCCTGGCCCTAGTCAAAAAGTTAAAAACCATGAGGTAGGGTATGACCAAAACATGTTATCACCCCCTCAAATGGGCTGGCCCATCATTGCCCATTTTGAAAAGCAGGAGAGATTTTTACTCGGTTGGTGTCACTTGTGGGTTGTGACAGAACATGGGTTTTCCTTTCTTCGTCATTTTTTCATTTTGGTGCTGTGGTTTTAGATCATTTCATTTAAGAAGCCCAACCATTCTTGAGGGGATTGGGACCACGGTTACGTGATCCTATCACTGAATGTCTCAGGCTCATGGAATCACAGAGGGAGAGAGAGAGAGAGAGAGAGATGGCTGGTCATTTTGGTTTCCTGCAACAGGTGCAGATAGGAAATTAAATGCTAGGCTTGTCTTACGCCTGTCAGAAGGAGGCCTGCACAGTGAATACTTCCTTTGGCATTTACCCAAGAAAGTGACAACAATTGAATGCATAGGCAGGGGAGGTCAAAAGGCCCAGCCAAACCGGCCCATTGGATGCTCATCCTGTGGTTGGCCCACCTCGCCACATGGGTCCACAAACAAAAATCTCACCAAATTAGGTGAAGAGGCACGGTGGTTTTTCCTTTTATCTTTTGTGCAGTCCTCATCGGAATCCCAAACCGATACATTCACGACACATTTACATGAAACTAATTTTTCGTTGCACAACAGTACTCCTAGACCCAAATCTACCATCTGTCAACAGTTTGGGATCCGACGTGAATGGTAGATTTTGAGTCAAAGGTATCAGTTTGGAATCTTTCGTGAAAAAGGAATTAGTCTGAATTAAATATACGACGGGAGTACCGGTTCAGGATCCTCTGTGAGATGAAAGCTAGTTTCAGGCAAATGTGTCACGGGGCACTATCAATTTGGGATTTCTTTTATTGTACTAACCCTTCTATTTATGCGAACTATCCAGGATGAATGCCAATGGTCCGGATGAATGTCGTGTTTTTTCCAAACATACTCGATGTCGAATTGAATTTCATACGGGCTGCTGTATGAAATGAATGTCGTCGAGAAATAGCGACAAGAATCGCAATATCAAGAGCAGATGATGATAGACACACAGATTTGGGATTGCAGGATCGAAGGATCCTTTCGCAATAAATAACGCTCACGCACGAAGTGTGCAACCCCTGCCAAGTAGTAACTTGTTGGACTGAACCGAAAATGTTTCATGACCATTCATATTTGAGTTTCATATGGTAATTGGCATTCAAAGTGGCCCCATTGCTTCATCAAATTCGAGACCAAGCTTCCTCTTTTTTAGTTTTGTTCGGAATAAATTATAAATTTTGCCATTTTTTTGTTGGCAGTAAGGTAATTTCAGGGAAAAAAAAACTCGAAAACTCATATAAATTAAGGGCATGTTTGTTTGAGTGAAAGAATTCTTCGTGAATCAGTTTTCCGAGCTTTTCACGCATTTGGTTTGATAAAAACGGTTAGTCGGTTAAACCATTTATGATCAAAGAGAATATGCACGCCTAGAGTTAGGAAAATAAATTCTCTAATCTGAAAAAGGGAAAATAGTTTACAAGAAAAATCATTTTCCTTCATCATGGAGTTTTCCCCGATACAAATACACCTAAGTAGTTATCATCATTCAGCCTCTATTCATTTCTCTATCTTCATCTGCGAATCGGATCGTAAGTCGTTTGACAAATTTGATAAAAATTATTGGCAAAATAAATTGAGCATTTATATTATCAAGGTTTAATACCACAAAAAACTCCAAACCGGTACACATGTGATAAATTTTCATTAAACTAATTTTTTCACAACAAAAAAACTCCAAATTGGTACACTTGTAACAATTTACCCTCCGTTAGTTTCCGTTAAATTAGATTAATAACTAGAAAAAATCACAAACTGGTACACCTAAACCCAAAACCGGTACACTTGTGACAAATTTACCCTCCGTTAGTTTCCGTTAAATTGGATTAATACCAAGAAAAATCACAAACTTGTACACATGTAACAAACGGATCGTAAAACCCAAAACTAGTACATCTCTAATCTAACAACTCATGAATTTGACGGTAAAATTTAACAGAAACTTACAGAGGATAAATTTATCACAGGTGTACCAGTTTAATATTTTTTCATGATATTAACCCTATTATCAAGTTATTATATTATATCTCCATATGCGGATGAATCAGATGGTCCGGTGAATTAAGTGGATATAATAAAGGCAAAGGGTAATTCAATGATACGGGCAAAGATTCCTGGGCAAAATTATTGATAGCAAAATTATTGATTGGGCATGAATATTTTGGTAAAATTATGGAGCCGACACCTAATCGAGGGCGCTGAACAACTTCTGAAGCTTTAAGCCGTAAATCTACAGATTTGGTAGCCTCTTTGTCTATTATGTTTTAGGGCTTTTATTTTTCATCTCTTTCTTCTTCTTTTTTTTGTGATTTGATTTTGGCCATTTGTGATTATTTTGTCTTTCAACAGTTGGGTTGAAAGTATAATTACGCAGAGCCAGGGCGGTCCACTGTGATTGTGATCACCTAGAGTTTAATTATTTTGTTGACTCTTATAGGTCAATTACTTCCTCTTTTTATTTAGTTATTGTGTGATTTTTTCCCCTTTTTTATTTTGGATTAACTAGTGGAATTGGCAATGACTTAACCAAAAGATTCATTGGTTTAGCATTGACGTGACTCCACCCAAGGACATTAAGAGAAGGACCCGTTTTCTTTTATGCTGTGAGATTTTTTTTTTTTTGAGCTGTAACAGTTTTATGCCTACTTGGTCATAATAAAATCAATAATTGCAAAATTAATGGACATGAGGATGGTCATTAGTCAAAAGTTCGCATAAGGGTAATAAACTACATCCTCTTTAACCCGGAATTGGCTTGCTTAGTTGGAGCATCAAGTTCAGAAACTCAATGTCATGTGTTTAAATCTCATCGATTAAATACAAACCGCTTTAAGTTAGTGCTACTTACACGGGTTAAAAGGCTCGACTTAAGTTGTTCAATGAGTTTGTGAGGTGTTTTTAGATGAACTACCAAGTAGTCAAGCCTCGTGCCCCCGAGCCTCTAAATTATTTCTATAAGAAAAAGCCTTCTTCCTCAAACAAAAAACACTTAAAGAGTGTTTTTGACAATTGCCTCAAACTATGCATGATTGAACTTAGAATGAATTTACAATGTGAGAGATTGAGAGAAAGGGAATGCTATTCTTATGACAATGGAGTCATAATCTGAATAGAATCATGACATAAAGGTGCAAAAAGATACACAGATGCGATGAGTTTTATTTAGAGAAGATAGAAATAACACAAATCATTCGGAAAACTATCTATCATACTTGAAAACGAACGCTTGCCAATGATTAATTAAAAAGAGAAAAAAAATGAAAACAGTAATAAATAACTTGAACCATCTTTGCCCTGTAAATGTGGCTACCAAGAATTATTTTAATTTTCCCCAAAAAGGGCTATAATTCAATTAAATCTCATTAAACATCTAAACATCATTGCTCCCTATGTCAAAAGGGTCACCTCTGAGGAGCCTAAAAGATGGGAGCACTGTCCAAAGATGTTCACTGGAACCAATTCCTCTCCTCTCTCTCTCTCTCTCTAAATTCTTTTTCTTCCTTTATTTTTTTCTTTCAATCCTTTTCTTTTTCTTTTCTCTTTTTCCATACTGTGCCAAGCTAATATCAAAACTAAAAGTGCTGAACAAATCAAAGAAGCCCAAAAAAAAAATTAATAAGACATCAAAAGATAGTGTCCCCCAAATTCAACATACTCGTCCTTAATTTAATAATGCATCTCACTTTTTTCCCTGAGTGATGTTTTTGGTGTATCTACTTGTCTCTTTTGGATCTTCCCTTAAGAGCTTACTTTATGAGGCTAATTGCTGCTTGGTCTTCTCGTGTCTGCTTTCTTTTTGAGTCGCCTTTCCTATATTCTTCTTTTTCTTTTTTCTCTTTCTTTATTTTTTTGGGATTTAGGTGAGCACCTTTTCTATATTCTTCAATCCAATTCTTCAATCCAATCTTTTCTTGGCCAAGACAAAAGTGGGCATATCATCTTGCATCTCCAATGGAGAAAAGAGGGGAAGAAAACGAAAGAGGTTTCGTTCTACTTTGTCCCATTTGAGTTGAGGAATTGCATGAGTCCCCTCATCCAGCTCGAGGGTCAACCAGGAAAAAGTTTGGGTTATCATATAATTCTGTATTAGATATACAGTTGTTCATTTTAATATACGAATCGGATAGATATGTTATGTCGTGTCTTGTCATATTTGGATTTCCTATCTGTAATGCGGGTTTTTCCCGTATCCTGCTCGTCCCGTGGGAGTCGTGTTCAAATTGCCAGCTCGACTCGATAGAGAACTTGGGTCGAGTTCGTTTGGATAGTAAATAAGGAAAACCACAAAGCATACCATTCGAATTTTCACATTCAAATAAAAGGGACGTTTGAAACTGTAACCTTTTGAATCACTTGTGAATCTCACTTTCAATTCTTACTCGACATAAATTCTCAAGACCAGCCGGAAAGAAATTATCAGTTCCTTGCTAGTTTCCCCATCCCGACACATACGGCCTACGTTCAGTCGGACTGAGAAGAAGGGCTTAGCCCGATTGCAATAACTAACTCGAGAAATCGATCGGCAGCAAAACCCACCGAAATAAATAAACAAATTCCTCAAAGCACAAATGCATTTTTCTAGGTTTCACTTCCATTACAATATCTGTTCACATGCCAACTTGATTAGAGCAGGAGTGACCACCCAATGGCTACACGAATGACAATGATCATTATGACATCAACGAAATTGTCAATTCAGATGACTCCGGCATTCACGGCGCTATGTGTGAAAGACCAACATGAACGTGGATTTGAGATAAGTTAGTGTGGCAAGTGAAATTTTAATTTTATTTTATTTTATGTTATTTTTATTTTCTTTAACTACTTGGCCATTATAATAATAAAGTTCGGATTGAGAGAATAAAGCCAAGTCATGATTCCAAAAACTTTAATTCAAAGAGGTGGGGGGGGTGGGAGGGTGGAAAGCACATGCAAACCCCCTTGTGCATGTCTTTTTCTGTACTCCCAACAACTCCCCCCCTCAGTCAAAAATCAAACTATATTCTCAATTTTATTTATTTATTTTTCTCGATTTTTTAAATGGTTGTTCAGAGAAATTCAATTCTTGCTTCTTGTCATAAGCACTTGTACTGTATAATCCTCCTCTGTTCTTAGAATCTCTCACCCCGCGCACGAGATTTATTGCACGTTTGATTGTAATTTCTATTGCAAATCTTATCACATAATTTGCTCATTAACTAGCTATTGCATAGCCCTCCATGTGACACTTAAGTTGCTATGAGAAATTTTTGAAAAATACATCCAGCTAGGCCAATTTCATAGCCTAAATAGTAAAATCCATAGTTGGTTTCCTCAATCAAAGGTCGAGGTTGAATTTCGTCTCTCAAGCAACGCCTCTTATTTTTTTTACCCCCTCACATCCTTATCATGCTGATATACAGTGTTAAATTTATTGTGCATCACTTTTATATACGCACGGTCTACTTTCACTTATTAGCTTACACTTTTAGTTTAAACTTTCTGACATGATATCAGATCTTGTAATTTCACGTGTCTGTTCCCAATCCTATACAAGCGGTTTCCCTCTTCCGGATTGGACGTTGCAACATAAACCAAATTGGGTTTTGAGCAGACGAACAAAGCATTTTTGAGGGTGGGAAAATTTGCGCTAAATTGTTAGATTTTTTACATCGGAAACCCTAAGAAAACGACCCAATTGTTATCACCAACACAAGTTAAAGGGATCAGATAACAAGTCGATGAGGCTTGGGAGGATCTCAAGGTTGATTTTGCCCTCACAAAGAAGCCACATCAAATTTCTTGTACATTGGAAATGTGCATAACGAGCTTGTGTTGTTGAACTCCCACCAATTCCCGCTCAAACATGCAAAATAGGCTTCCACCTAAATAAATGTTCATTGATACCGCCAATTAATGCAACTTCCCCTTCGCATGCGCTCCCCCTCCTTGGACTTCTCCTTCCTCTGATTGAATGCTGATTGGTATATTTATTAATCTCCCATTATTTTTATTTTTATTCTATTTTTCCATGTCGATCTATGATAAAGATGGGTGTGGATTCAGCTTAAAGAAACAGTACATGATTAGCATTGGCTTTTAAGGGGCCGTTCTCGAGCTTTGTTCTTGCTTGGAACGATGGGTAAGCATATAAATGGCATAAATGATGGGATATGTATATAAAAATTGTATAAATATATAGATATAGGTATATGTAATGGGTTTTCTTAATTCTTTTAGTCACTTATGGGCTCCAGCTGGGCACACCTAGCTGACGAAGTATGACTAAGAAATTTTTAATTTTTTATATTGAAAATTTCCAAAAATATATGCTTGGGAGGGCAAAGTAAGTAAAGATAACTCGAAATTTCACCGGCATAGTGATTATTAAAAGTCGCATCGAGCAACTAACATCGAAAGGTCGGCGACTTCGACCATCGTGCAATATACCTCTCCCCTCTTCCATATAGAGTGTATAAGTGTGCTAGATAGAACGAGAAAGTAGGTACGGTAAGTGCCTTTTCATTGAGAAACGGTCGAGTATTCGATTTCATACGTGATTAAGTTTGTGAAACTATCGAATTTTATTGCTCCTTGCTAGAAAACTGAAGGTAAAAAATTCATGCGAATGGAATATGATACCATTTCATATTTTGCGTAGGTGAAATTTGGCATGCTACATAACATGACTAGAGTGCTCTTAATCAAAGGCAACCCTTGGTAGTTTATAAGTTAATAATCAATTTGATTGCAAAAAGAAAGGAATTTTCTCACATAATTCTAAGAACAAAAATGAAAAGCTCCATCCAAGGAATTATACTATAGGTAAAACCCCAGCCATTTTACCGCAAGAATATTTTATCACAAGGGCTTTGACTAGCCCTCCCTCATCTACTCCTGTCTTGGTCAGTTTGGTGCATTTTCAAACATAAGTCTTCCCCAAAAAACATGAGCTCTTCCAACGAGGTCAAATCGAAACCGTAGTCTGAAAATAAATTCTTAAAAAAATATGTGAGTGGCCGACTACATGTAATGTTTCTTCCAAAAAAAAAAAACGCTCGGGTGCAGTTATTTTGCGAAAAATTAAATATTTTTAAAAATAATCGTTTATATCTCTTATAAAAATAAACGGACGAAAAAAAAAATTCATCATCCACGTAAATTATTATTAATAATAAAAAAAATTTTATCGATTAATTATTTCGAGTGATATAAATTATCATTTTTTTAAAAAAAAATAGCTTTCGAGCCATTCGTTTTTTCGCAAAATAGAGGAGCCCGATCATTTTTCTTACCGATTTTAACAAGAAACCGATTTTTCCAAAATCAAGGTGTTTTTCCATATATATATATTGCTAAAAAGTGTTGTTGGATGGTCTTTCACAATGCTCGAAGGATTTGACTTTTCTTTCCAAAAAGATAAAGCTCTCCCTCCCACAAACGGAAAAACTACGAACACCGGCCATGACTTGGTGCTCGGACTTTTCAAAGGTAATCCCACGGGAGAGAAGCCAGAAAAAATAGGGCGAATGCTGCATCCGGGCTTTCCACCGTCCGATCGAAAAGCAAGAACTCGATCGCTTCCCGAGCTAAAATCTACCGGACGGCTGAGATCCGTCGCATTTCGATTCGACGGCGAAAGACTATTAAGGGCGCGAGCTCGGCCTCGGCGCGCGGACCCGTAAAATTTCGCCCCGAAAGACATCCTGCCAAAGGAACAAAGCGAAAATATGCCACCGGGTCTGATGATTTTGTCCAAAGGCTCCACCTTTATTTTGCTTTCACTTCCGGGCTTTTTCATATGATTAGTCAAGGACCCAATGAGCAAGCGAAAAACAACACATCAGAACCGATTGCTTTGTTACCTCATGATGAACCTCTCTTATTTCAAAGTACCTATAGCTGAAGTGCCGTCGATGCACAGAAAGGGAAAGGAGAAGAGAGGGGGACCGTACAGCAAAAGGGACAAACAGGAACAGCGGCAAATAGTCCTCCAACTATTTCTTCTCTTCATTTGTTCATAATCCTGAGGTTAATCCGGATAAAATGCCAACCATCTCCATTCCCAAATCTGAAAAGCCCTAAGATACCCACCAAACAATCCCCAATTGAGAATGGTTTTTGCAACTTTCCATTTCGCTATTCGATCGCCGGAACCGAGAGATGGTTGGCAATTTAACTTGCACATTACATGAACATATGAAATATTATTTCCCAACATATAAGAGTATAATAACCAGAACCGGGAAGGAGCACTAGGGAGGGACGCTGAAGACATCCGCATGAGCATGGTCTTCGACGTCGAGCGACCCCCGCGGAAGCCGATCCTCGGCTTCTTCGCCGGCTCTGCTCTTCTTGGAGTGAGGCTCTGGGGAGGAAGAAACCGAAGCCGCCACGGCCCAAGAGTCATTGGAGCTGTCGGAGCTGAAGCACATTTCCATTACTCCCCTGGGGCTCCCGGGGACCGAGCCAAACTTGCGCTTGTTGTGCGGATAATTCTGGCCTCTTGAGGCGGGGTCGTTGATGAGCTTGGAGCAAGCATCGATCTTGTCCTGTTCAAAGAGCGATGCCACAGATCAGATTTAGGATTTATCTTGGTAATGCCCTGCTTTGAACGAATCAAGAACGAGAGGGAGGGTGGAATGAGATTTAGAGAGACCAACCATGCCCATTCCTAGGATTCCCAAGAGCTGGGTCTCGTCTTCGACACCGAGACGAGGTTTTAGGCCATTGATTACGTGCAGCATTGTGGCGGCAGCTATCACTGAAGGAAGAAAACACGTGAATCTGCAATCTGGGGAATGAAGACATACACGGTGCGTCAGAAACAGAAAATCCCGCAACCATCCCAAAGGATTTCTACGCCGAATGCATCGGCTTAGCAATGGAGCTGGGCATTTTGGAATGACCTACCTGAGATTACAGAGAGGAGGACGTGCTCGCACCTTCTAAGGAACTCCCAGCACAGATGGCCCGTCAGCCCCAGTCTCCTTGCCATGTAATCAAGAAACGATAGCGGGGTCACTGGATTCATCTTCCAATTAAGCGACGAGAGCACCAGGATCTCCATTCTCTGTATGTTCTTCGCCTCAA
This sequence comes from Syzygium grande, assembly GCA_024733475.1. Classification (NCBI taxonomy): domain Eukaryota; kingdom Viridiplantae; phylum Streptophyta; class Magnoliopsida; order Myrtales; family Myrtaceae; genus Syzygium; species Syzygium grande. Next base: position 20,700,799 of record JAMXDD010000006.1, on the reverse strand, counting down.
AGACGGGGCAACTGTCCTCGACCTGAAAAGAAAAATTAACATAAAAACTACCGAACCCACATTGTCAAGGAACAAGCAAATCAAGCGACGCCTTTTTCTCAGAAGCATTCTATCGAACAGCTGGAGGACGGACGCTTTCCGGCAACGTACTTGGAAATCAATGAGAAGGGGCACTTGGGTCTCCTCCACTTTGGCAGCGAGGGAGAGACAAGCGACAGCGGAGAGCTGAGTCATCCACGGCTTCTCTTCCTCCAAACGGAAGTCGCACATGAACCTGTCCCAGTAGTTCATCGCGAGCAGAGCCGTGAGAGCGGAGAACGCGTAGTGCGCGCCGGACTCCCATTATCCACTCCACAGCCTCGCGGCGAGCGTCGGCCAAAGACGGGTCGTTTTCCAGATTCGAATGCATGCCGCTCCGCTCCTCTTTGGAGAAGAGGGAGGCCAGCTCCTCGTCCTCCCACTGCAAGTCCTGATCGAGCAAGACTCGCGGGCTCAGCAACCTGTGATCTCTCTCTTCCGACAGAAGAAGCCCATCACCCGCTACCTCCTCTTCCTCATCCTCCTCCTCCTCATCTCCTCCCCAGTGCTCCTCCGAGCAGTAAAGGGCGTCGAAAAGGAGGGTGCTTTGGAGCCGTTCTTGTTCCTCCTGTTGATGAAGAAGACGATGGTGGGGCTCATAACCTGCCTCCATCTCCTCGTCCTCCTCCTCCTCCTTCTGCTTTTTCTTCTTCTTCTTCTTCTTCTTCTTCTTCTTCTTCAGAGAGAAGAAGAAGGGTCGAGGTATGAGAAAACCATCAGCCCATCAGAGAGGCAATGGAGATGGCGCAGATAAAGAAGGAACAGAGTTCCAAGAATGGCCCTGCTCTTGGAGCCATCTCTCAGTCTCTCTCTCTCTCTCTCTTCCTCTGTTTCTGAGCAGGTCTGCTGAAGGAGTAGAGAGGGGAACTGATGAGAGCTCCTCAAAAGGATCTGCTGCCTTATTTGTTGCGGGCTTCGAGCTGCGTTTCTTGCTTTTTATTGCAGGGTGTCCTTTTGTGCGCGCAGAGGAAGAGAGAGAGACAGAGAGACAGACAGAGAGGCAGAGAAAGAGGGGAAAGAATTTCCTCACGATGCTCAAAACTTTTCCTAAACAATTTTGGAAAGTTTTACTCGCCCCCGTCATCGTTAATGACGAGCAGTTACGTAGTTTAGAAAAAGCCTAATCAAGAAATTTTCGGGTGGATGCTGATGGGTGTGAGCAGTGCAAGCAGGGAAGACTGTGCAGGCTAAGGCTGTAATAGTGTATTCGCACAAGAACAAACACGTAACTTTGGAGGAGATGAGATGACGAGCGTTTTACGTGTACAATAACATCACGTGTTTTACTTGGGAGTAAGAAAAATGTCCCACCATATCAATCCATGTTTTTTCGCTCTTGGATTATCGTGGACAATATCGAGCGGCGCTCCTCTCGCCCGCCGGCTGATGCCTCGACTCTCGAAAGTTTGCAATTCGAGTATTCCTCTCGGGGAACACGCGCGGTACTACCGAGTCGGATCGTCACGGATCGGAGGGATCGGTGGCGCTCCTCTTAGGAATAGTGATCGGGTCAGAGGGATCGGATGATGTGCATCTGTTGACAGGCTTCCGGGCTATTAAAGAAGTCGCATCGCGAGGTTGGGTTCGTCTACTTCTCGAGTATCTTTGACACACTCCCGCTTTTTCTAAGGGGAACGGTTACCAAAAACCCTAAACTATACCCACCTTGACACGTTTATCTTAAATTTTAGTCTATGACAGAAAAAATCCAAAACTTGTATATGTGGAATACATTTACCCCCCATCAAAATTATGTTAATGAGAACCGTTATAAATCTGTCTATATGGACGCCAGAAAGCAAACAGTGTTGACAGGCGTCCACATGAGTTAAGTTTTGGCAGAAAAATCATCAAATTGAACTTTAACAGAGAATAAATGTGTCACATAGATATAAGTTTAGAATTCTTTTATATCACAAGAAAAAATTTAGGGTATATGTATCACTATGGGTATAGTTGGAAGTTTTTGATATTACAAAAAAAGTTCTGAGTAAATATGCATTGTCGGTATAATTTGGAGTTTTTTTCTAACTTTTTCCCACTGTATTATCAAGTCAGACCATTATGAATCAGCAGTACTCCTTTTAGGAATAGTTATCTGGTCAGAAGGATCAAACTATGTGCATTTTTTCACAGGCTTTTAGGGTTTCGAAAAGTGCATCGCAAGGTTGGGTTCAACTCCTTCTTAAGTATTTAGCAAAAAAAAAAACCCCCCTTCTTAAGTAGCCTCAACATACTCCCCTTTTTTTTTTTTTTATAATGACACGGACAGTCTGTGAACTTTTACCTAATATATAATTTTTTTTATTTAAACTTTTAATTTGTTCAATATAGTCCTTAAACTTTAGCTTAATATGCAATGTGGTTCCTGAACTTTTAATTTATTCGGTGTGGTTCTTGAACTTTTAGTACATGTTCAATATAGTTTTTAAATTATATGAAAATGTTAAATATAGTCCCTAAATTATAGAACTATATTGAACATTTTCACATAACTCATGGACTAAATTAAATATGTACTTTAGTTTAGTGATGATATTGAATAAATCAAAAGTTTAAAGACCACATTACACATTGGGTTAAAATTCATGGACCGCATTAAACAAATTAAAAGTTTAGGGACCACATTGCACATTATGTCAAAGTTCATAGACCGTTTGTGTTGGTTTCTTCTTCTTTTTTTTTTCCCTCATGTAGAACTTAGTTCATTCTCTCTATTTTTGCTGTGCTAGAATTTAACACTTGAAGAGAAACAAGCCGCACATATCGAGAATTTTTACCGGCAAAATTTGTAATTGATGCTTAAACAAACCAACCATCCATAGCACGAGCCCCACTTGATTGAGCACTCAATCAAAATTTGCCACATCACTTAGTAAAAAAAATTAGAGTAAGGTTTCTTAGTACATCTAACATTCTCAACAAAATACACCATCGTAGAAGTAAGTGGGATCCCTTAGTAAACCAATCTAATCTAAGAGCGACTGCGAAGACTAAAGAGGTCATTTAGCTCAAAAGCATAAGAGCAACAGTAAGGGGAATAAAAATTTAATAAAAAAGTTGGGTTAGAATCATGGCCATATGCGATTTTGGAAAAACTAACACAAATGATTCCCAAACTTTGATCCAATATGTAATGTGATCACTGAATTTTTAAATTATTCAATATAATCCATAGATTTTTTTATACATGTTCAATTTAATCCTTGAACTATATGAAAATGTCCAACGTTGCTCCTGAACTTGAATTAATGAAATAATGATGTTAAACAATTTCATATAGTTCATGAACTAAATTGAACATGTACCAAAAATTCAAAAATCATATTAAACACATTAAAAGTTAAGGGATCATATTGCACATTGGGTAAGAAAGTTCATGGACCATATTGAACAAATTAAAAATTCATTGACCATTTATAACATTATCTCCACAACTTTTAGCTCGACGCTACTTCCGCTGCCTTTTCAATATTTCAAAGGCCCTGCATTCCCCCTAGTTGCTTCTGATCATTTACTACACGAAGCCAACCATGGAAAATTAGATTTTCTGAACCGTGGAGATTTGGAGATTTCAATGTGCCTTTTTCTCTCTTTTGACCTTTTTTCTTTTATTGGCAAAAGGGAGGAAACAAGTTGGTCGGTGCCGGGGATCTCCTACGCATGTTATCACCACCAGGGTCCTCCGTTCGTTTGCTACATGAGCTGAACTTGTGACCTCATGGAAGATAAATAATGTCTTTACCATAGGCCAATCACCTTGGTGGTAATGCGTTTCTTAAGCGAACGAATTAAGATCGTGACAAGAAAAGTAGGGAATGTCCCCCGAGTCCATCCGGCGATGACCCGTGTTATCGCCATTAAATGATCGGGCTTTCCTTTTTCGCCTAAGATGTTTCCTAGACATCGACACACTCAAACGTAGATTGAGTCGATCAAGACATGCCCGACATGAAGTTGTTTTTTGCGGGAAACTTATGGATATACGATACGCCGCTGGCGTTACAATTGCGATATTTGATTGGATAAGCGGCCGTTACTGCTCTGTAACGATTTTCAAACACGTTAGTATTGATGGTAACTGATTACACAATATCATAACGATATAGTACGTGACATGATATAAATGTTACATGATTGATTTTCTCCGAAGTCGAAACCGTGATTACGTGCAAGTTTTTTTGGGGGAGATTAGTAACTTGCGGCCGGTATTAAGGATATTAAATTAATTTTTAAATTATAATTTTAAAATAAATAAATAAAGGTCCGAAATTTAGTGGGCCGAAATAAAGTTCAAACCCCAATACGACGTTGATGGGCTGAGAGTCCACCATAGACTTGACGGGATCGTAAAATATCGATACTGCCCCTTCGTTTTAAGAAAAATGAAAATTTATTATTATAAAAATTTCTGGTGGTTCTACACAGTGCTTAATTATCTTAATTATCTGGTGATCTTTCACAAACCCGATGTGGATGGACAATCAGGAAAATCGTTTAAATAATTGTTAAAAAAATTTCATGCAGGATCGATGTCTGGGAAAATTCGTAGTTTATTACAAATTAATTTTAATAGTTCAAAATCGACGTATCTCCGATAAAGAAAATTCCCGATTTTCCCCTTTTTTTTCCCCTTGGTTATGTGTATAATTTGCACGGGATTAGCCGGATTTACAAGTCACTCGCCAGTTGCTTTTCAGGTATTTGGTTTAAAATTACCATGGTAAAAACAAATGAATACCGACAAAATTTGTCTTAAACTTTTTGTTTGGACTTACATAATTTTACTTTTCCACCAAAACTTTTAAAATATTATTCCGATCGCATAAAATCGTGAAAAAAATCATATGTAAGTCTAGTTGTCGGACATTTAAGTGTCGAGAAAATTTCAAGTAGTTTTGGATTCAACGAAACAAAAAAAAGTCAAAGTGGGTGAGTTGCGACACTAAATTGTATTACTAGATTAAAGAAATTGAATATAGGGAAAATATCACAAAAAACCCCAAACTATGTCACTTATGATAAATTTACCCTGAACTTTTTTCTGTGGAGCAAAAAACCCCAAATTATGCCATTTGTGATAAATTTACCCTGAACTTTTTTTTGTGACATGAAAAATCTCAAACTATGTCACTTGTGACATATTTATTCCACAATATTTTGGCTCATAGACATTTTCGCCTTTTTCTTTTTTCTTATTTTTTTCCTTTTTTTTTCTTTTCTTGTTTGGCGGAGGGAAGCCGGCGAGGGCTGCTCTCGGCGGCAAAGGTCGCCCTCGCCAGATTCGACGAAGGCAATCCTCGCCGGCTTCCCTTCGCTGAAGAGAAGAAAAGAGAAAAAAAATGAAAAAATGAAAATGTCTATGGGCAAAAGTATTGTGGGGTAAATGTGTCAAAAGTGGTATAATTTGGGATTTTTCATGTCACAAAAGAAAGTTAAGGGTAAATTTGTCACAAGTGGCATAGTTTGAGGTTTTTTGTATCATAAAAAAAAATTCATGATAAATTTATCACAAATGACATAATCTGGGGTTTTTGATGATATTTTCCCTTGAATATATTCCCTTATCTTTTCGCGTCTCTAACTTTACTCACAAACTGTTCAAACATAATCGTAGGCCCCTCAAATTCGACTCAATTTATTTTGAGCATGAATTTTGCTCGAGCTACGAAATTGACCTGAGTCTATGCAAATTTTTTTTTTCACCTGGCCCCCAAAGAAAAAATGTCCTCGAACGTTGAAACGGAAACTGCACAAGTTCAATGAGTGTCTCTTTATCAATCGTGTTCTCTTGTACCGGCATCTCGATCCATAATTTTCTATCATCGATGCATAGTTACGAGATGTATATCTAAAGTGATAGGTTAAGATCGCCATGGAAGTACCGTGCTGGGCAAGGGATCCACGCTCCTCTGCACGTAATCTAATTAGGGTTCATATGATCCGAGGGCAAAAATACCATCCATTACAAAAAAAAAAAAAACTAACTAAAATCTTAAGAATTCTAACGGTATGTTTGTTTCAGGAAAATTTCGCGACAAAAGAAATTACTTTTGGGGAAATTATTTTCAGGACAATCTTTTCTCCTTTTCAAGTCGGGAAATTTCATTTTTCTTATCTTTAAACGTGCATATTATCTTTGACCATAAATGATTGATCGTTAACCGATCATTTTCGGTAAACTAAACGGGTGAAAAATCGAAAAAATTAATTCATGAAAAATTCTTTCACTTAAACAAACAAACCTTAAATATAATTATTCTCCGGGTGCAAATTCAAATTAATTATTTAAAGATTCTTGAAACTAGGGTAGTTCCGCAATAGCGGAACCGTAGAGAGAGAGAGAGAGAGAGCCAGCCAGCTTTGAAGCAGCTCGCACGAACCTTCCTTTTTGTTGTTGAGTAACTTATGGCCCGAACTGTCGCCCGAACTGCCGCAGATTTAAATGTACGAACTTCTTCTCTCTCTCCCTCGATTCTTTTGCCTATTGCCACCCACAGATACAGAAAGAGAGAGAGAGAGAGTACGTAATGCATCACTGTGAATATTTTCTCGTGAATATTCAAAGACTCTCTCTTCGGTCCTTTGCTTTGCTTGACGGGGCAGAACTGAAACGTTGCTTTCCCTCTCTCTCTCTCTCTCTCTCTCTCTCTCTCTCTCCTCTCTTTTCTTTCTTTCTTTCTTTCTTTTTCCTACCACTTCTTTATGGGCTCGCTCTCCAAGAAATGCATGCACCTACCCTCTCTGTCTGTGCGAGTGCGTTTGTTTGTGTGCGGGAGAGGCGCAGGCGTTATGAAATGACAGCGAAAAAGTGCAATGCGTGGTGAATGCGGTGCAGAATCCATGGGACTCGAGAGAGAGAGAGAGAGAGAGAGAGACAGAGCGTTTGGTGATGAGGTGGGGAGATGGTGCTGATGCGGAGATCGTGTTTGCTGCGATTGATGGTTCCGAGTTTCGATTCCAACCCCCACTTACGCCACCAAACCAAGAACCGGGAAAGCAGCGATAAAGAAGGCTCATCGAGTTCCCGCCGCGACACTGTTTCAGAGTTTAGGCGTTACTTGTCCAATAACCCTAGGTCTAGTTAATATCTCTTGCCACTTTTGATGCCGGATCTTGCAAAAAAGGTGCTCTAGACCATTGATATTTAGTTATGCGTTAGCTGTTTTTGTGACCCATGTTACCAATGTTTTCAAATTTGTAACATGAGAATCGAGGATTGCTTCCCTCTTATCGAGAGAAAAAAGTGGTAATTTTTCTTATGGAAATGTACTTAACAAGTGCTTTGAGACCCACTTTGTATTTTTAGTGATGTGATGAAATCGAGTTAAATAATCTAGTTTGTGAGATCCCTTCCTTGTACAATATGGTTGACATTCATCGGACATGTCAAATCACACAGTTCAATGTTCTACAAAAGCAAAAATATTTGTCTCCATCCTGTATATTGACAGTTGTGCAATCTAAATATGCAACACAAGTAGGGTAGTGTCATATGCAAGTGATTGGTATGGACCTATACAAAATTGCCACGTGGTTGGCAAGAGCACTTTGTTTTTTTGGGCCAAAGTAGTCGGCAGGAGTTTAGCTCGAAGGCAAATACTTGTTTAACAAAACTGAAAAGTAAATACTGAAAACTTAAATTACTAAATTTTAAACGTTGATAATCTTAAGCGCTGAAAAAATAATAACAGAGTCTCACAAATTATAATTAATTTCTTATCAAATGCGGAATTGTAATGGTAGGTTTAACGATATAATAGATAAGATTAATATCATAAAATACTAAAGTCTTAATTTTTAGCCCTTAATTGGGGTCATCAAACAGGCTTGTTCTTTCTTAATTACTCTGTCTCTCAAACATCAATCACAACACCATTGTGTACAAGAAAGCATTTAATGCATTGATTGCATTGCTAATGCCGTGTGACGATTCTAGCTTTAAAATGCAATATGAATCCCGATTAACTTTGCATTTGACTTTGAAAAAATTTTAGGTTCTTACAAATCCTTGATATAACTGCTTTGGTAAGCGGTGACATTATTCATTTGCACAGCATATATACAAATGTGTGTCAGTAAGATAAATTCTTAAATTGGAGAAGATGAGTCCTTTATTACCACGACCTTTCAACCTCACTCATCTTTATCATTCTCTCCCTTGTGCACACATGATTCTGGGGATCATCTTCCTCTTTGCTTTTACCAAATCTCAGACAGAGAAGGGTCTCAAAAAAGAATGAGCAGCTCCATTTTCATCAATTAGGTTAAGATCAGAAGAGGCCATTCTCTGCAAGAACCAGAGAGAGTGGTGATGTTCTGATGTAAAACCATGTCAATCCCAGCATCAGAAAAAGCACGATCTCTTTTCTCATTGGGACTCATCGAACTCCCTCTCCCACCATTCACTTTTCCCACGCTCCTACTCCCTCTTAGACCGTACCTACTTCATATTCACCTCAGTTTGACCCAATCTACTGAGCTCTATACTTCATCAATAATGGTCAATGTCTTTTTACACACACAACTTTCTTTGAAGCAAGGTTAATTATTCTAAAACTAATTTACAATATTAGTTTACTAAGTGATACGACAAACCGTAAATGGTCGATTAAACAAATCTCCCTTTGATATTTGTAGACGGCTCTTACTATTATTTGAGTATGTTGAAGATTTTACGGTGGAAACTTATTTTTCTTGGTGAGATTCAGTGGGGTTTCTTCTAGGAAAGGGAGATTCAATGATGTTTCATTTGACAAAGATTACCAAACTTTGGAGACCCCACTGGTGAGAAACTCATCATGACTGCCGTGGGAAGGAATGAAGGACCCAACCGGATATCTTGCAGCTTCCAGCTGGCCGGGAGAGATGGTGTTTTAGTGTATCTAATGATGGTGCTTCTCTCCGTAATTGTAGGAGAGAGCTTGCGTAGTCTTTTTCTTTCCATTTTAATTTAACGGATTTTCATGTTCTATGGTACAAATTTTGAACGATTATCATGCATTTTTTCAGAAGCTATTATGGATGCGATATTAACATTTTTGACATCGATATGCCTACTAGGACAACTTTCATGAATGAAATTTTTACATTGACAGAGTAAGAAAACGAAATCGAATAGTTAAGCTGATAGATAAAAGCGTAATTGGATCTTTAGATACATTAACATTCTCCTTCACGCATACTCTAGACTTTGGTCTAAGGTTATTGGTACGCTCGACTCTAGAAATCTTGCTCTGATACCGGGTGAGGTTACGTAGAATTACTGTTAACTGTTCAAAAAGTTTAAACTAATAAGTGAAGGGACATTACATGTATATAAATAGCGTATAAACTTCACAGTTAAGCGATGTTGGATACTTTAACAGCTGCTCTCATGTGTAAGCCGGATTAGAAATGACATGTGGAATAATGGGGTGGACACACACGCGATAAAACCATTGCCAATAATTCTACAAACTTAAGTTGATAGATAGAGGTATGATTTAATATTTAAATAATTCATTACTTCCCTTAACCTATAGGCTGGATTTTGGCCTAAGATTGCGGGGTGGAAATATATAATAAGGAGGTAAATTAAGAGTTTGGAAGTTCAACCTCAATACTTCCTCCTTTGATATCATTTGAGATTTGGTGAAACTACTGCTAATTATTCTAAAAGCTTAAACTAACAGATGGAAAGATATCACGTGTATATTAAGAGTGTATTAACCCCATAGTCAAATGATGTGAGATATTTGAACATCTCCTCTCACGCACAAGCCGAATTAGGAATAACACATGAAATAACGTAGTCCATGCACATGCCAAAGAAATCTAGGTAGAACCTAACTTTGATACCATGTGAAATTATATGGAATACTGTCAACTGTACGATAAGTTTAAGCTAATCGATGAATGTGTGATTTCATACTTAGATACTATAACATAGAAGAATTAGTCAAAAGAGAATTTTTCTACTATTGATGAAAATTTACGCCTAAACATTTTCGTCTTATTTTCTCAAGCAGCATAAGTAATCATTCTCGAAAAAAACATTTTCCAAATCGAAAAGAAACCCACCTTAGATAATGATGGGGTTATAAGCTGTGGCGGGACTTGAGTTGAACCCTTCAACATAATGATTGAAAGGGTTGCCTATTGGTACGTGTCATCAACATCAACATTCATTCCTTAGAGATTGTACGATTATCATCAATGGAAATTTGCTCATTTGATATTTAAATTAAGCCGTACGAGTGACTTGGCTAATGAGAAATCATAAAACTAAAAGAGAGAAAACACTATATCACCAAGTACTGAGAGAAAGCCAATAGGCATGTGGCTTTGTTGATAAATGAATTGAGGGAATGGTGACGCTAGTAACACGTGTGGGATTTGACTCGCATTTTGTAAGAGGCAGGACAAAAATCAGATAGCGAAGAGAGTTCAAAAATAAGACAGATAAAAAAAGTACGGAAAGAAATGTTAGCTTGACAAATGAGAATTGCTTTTTACAAAAATTTATAGGTGCAATGATATGTTGTCCAAAAGCGGCTAAACGAATTTTGGAACAAAAGAGGGGGCAAAAATGGAATGATTGGGAAGGAAATGTGACCAACATATGGTACGTGGCATAAGGATTTCTAAGCATCACACTATGTACCTTAGAACTAACATCGTTATTGTCTCCTTTTCTAATCATAACTTTACCGACGACAACTACTATGACAATATTGTACATTTAGCTATTTGCAATGTGAATTTCCATCTCTAATTATAGACCGTTCTGTTAACTGTACTATGATAACTACAATCTCATATGTGGTACGCACGTGTTACAAGATAAAAATGTGACGTGAGGAATATGTCGCCCATAAAGAATGCGGCATTATTTTCTTCGATGATAAAGAATGTCGATTAGCCTCCGAACCACTAAGAAAAAAATGACAATTTTGCGAGAACAAACTTTGGCCCATGACATCGTCTCCTTTCTGTTCCTCGAACAAATATTATTACCGGACACAAAACACGACAGCTAAAAGAAATTATAAGTTGGCAAATTATTCGAGCATCATCATATCGTTGACTTTTTAGCGTGCACACGAAGCGCGAAGTGACGCTAGACAGATTCAAATCACCATTAAATTGCTAGATTAACAAAATGATAAGAGGCAAACTACAAATGGGCCACAATCAACTGTCCACACGAGCCTGTCACATTATTCGGTAAATCAATTTAATCTAAGGGTAATCATATACTTAACATTACACGAGTCAATTTTTTTTGGGGGTTGTTTCACCCAATCTAGAAATGATTTGTCACATTGACTGCCCTATAGTTGCACTGGCAGTCCTCAACCCCTATTTGAAGATATGGTAGTTCACCCCTCATTGTCAGCAAAGCAGATTTTTCTTTTTTCCTGGTGGAGATTAGTGCGACCAATCATCATCAGTCCGAAGAGAAAATCATGAAAGTGGCGTTTCACTAACCTCTGTGAAAAAAAAAAATACTAGTGCCAACAACTGAAGACATTCATCCCTAAAGAAATATATTCATTTTCATGAGGAGTTTGCAAAACCACTGTCCAAGAAAAGTTAAATGAAAAGTTCATTGTACACTAGAAGATGGAGATTTCAATTCCTATATCACTTAGATATGAATGGAATGCGGTAATTCAGAAGGAATAAGTATCAGATGCCAGTTAGGACCCTGCTAACAAGTATGAGAAAAGCATTGATGCACTCTGATAAATAAAAAGATGTGATCCTTATGTTCAAGAGATGAAATGGAACTTCCATCTGATATTCAAAGAACCGAACCGAACCGAACCAAAATTTGGAGTAAGAAAATGGGAGATGTGCCCTAAGAGCAGCAGCTCATGATGCTTTGATGTCTTGGGTAAAAAGTTGCACGAGTACTTGGCCATGGATGGCAGAGAAAGGACAAAAATTCAAGCAGGGCTTTGTCTAACTCCGGTAGGGCTTTTATCTACTGGACATGTATCAAATCGTCTATTTGTTGAAAACACGGAAGAAAAAGAGATATGGGTGTCCTCCAACCCCAGAACATTATTTGCAGTCTTTTCAGAGCTGGCCAATAATGGATTCCCTCCCATTGACTTTTGCACAATGAAGCAAAGCAAGACCCAGCTTAACAATGACTCCTTTTTGAGTTTTGACTCGACTCCTGACCCATTCACTACCATTTCTCTTCCTGGACCACCATAGGAACTTCTCAATTCGGGCTAGTACCGTCCATAATAAGCTCATTCATAAAAACAAGTCACCTAATCAAGCATCAACCTTGAACCATATCATTCATTAACGTAGCTCTACATCATCTATTCATATAAGTCAACAGCATTTGACCCTATGTTCACTCATGATGTTCCTTTACAGACAAAAGAATCCAGATAGCTGGAGAGAGAGAGAGAGAGAGAGAGAGAGAGAGAGAGAGAGAGAGAGAGAGAGAGAACTACCAATTTCCTACCGAAAACAAGTCCTAAAGCCAACCCAAAAAGAAAAAGTGGAGTTCACCTTCAATCATGTTCTTGTCCCCACATGTGAACAAACAGTTGAACTTGAGGTGCCGGTCAAAGCAGCATCTGCCCCATTGACTAATGACATAATCTAAAGTCCATGAGCATTTCTTTAGCTTCACGGCCAATTCGGAATATTTTATACGAGCCAACAACCTCTAGTGATTCCAAAACTGTTGTCGAACTTACAGTATAAAGCACGAGTCTTCGACATGCATTAACCACTGCCGCGTTTTAAATGTTCCCGGATGAATCTTTCAGCATAAGATGGGTACTTTGATCGGATATACGCTCGGAGACACTTCTGGTACGAGAAATCTATCCATGCACCATTGGTTCTCACAACAAACAGACACCTTGAAACTCTAAACTGGGGATGTCGCTCGACCTTCAACGAGAGGAAAAGGCATGTTAGATCATTTCTTAAATGTTTCAATCATGTCATGACATGTTCTGACAAGGAAGAATTTCCCATGTTTACCTCAATGACAAGCAATAAACTTCACCATAAAAGCATAAATTACTATTAGCAATTGGAACAGCTATGTGGACATATTTCTGCTCAAATAAGAATCAGTAATGTTGGTTCTATTCTGAGTGCAAACTACAAATTAATAGACCTATTACCGCACCAGAGAGAAGCTCTGCGGTACAAAAAGCAATGGGGTGGAAAACAATGGTCATAATCTCTCACCTCAAATTCAAAAGCCACCTTTACGGGACATACACTTAATGGATTGCCAGGTAAAAGGGGCATGTGACGGTAAACCCAAGAAAAGCTAAGGAATATAATCAAATAATGTCTCCTACAGGCACTCAAGTTGACAGAGAAAGAAGAAAGAGAACTTTACTGAGTAAAATAAAGGACAGCTCAGTGCTGAAAAATTCCAAAAATAAAAAAAAGCAAGACATAAGTCAACCTAAATGATAATTTGATATGCCTAACCTGTTACTTACAGCAAGGGATGTTCGGGCAATTGGAGCATCATTGCAACTGAACTATTTTACCATAACACCAAACCTCTTTCTCTACTACTCTATGGAATAGTTACTGTCAACATGATGAGTTCTCTCACATAGTTTCCTCTGTAGTTGTAGCCTGCTATTGAGTTCATTCTTCTTCTGTGATCTAACTATCACCAGTACATGTTTGATATCCATCTATGCATGCTAAATTGTCCCTATTAGTTTTCTTCGGGATTAAGAATTTCTTTCTCCTTATGCACGTATTTCGTAGTTAACTACATTCATTTCACTCAAACAGCAGGGCACTAGATCCTTGAGAAGCACAAGGAGCTCCTTATATTGACCAGGCATAATATGCTTAGTAGCGTAAACTCATTCTCTCGTCACCGAGTAGACTCAGTTATTTCTTTAATGATAGGCCTATTAAGACTGGTTTATAAAATTTATCTACTTATGCATTGGACTTTAATCGAGTGTTGAACATGTGAGTCATGTTTACAAGCCCACTTGCAGTCTGCAAGTGACAATCATTACAAGAACAAGCATCGTTAAATATAACAAGTGTACTGCAATTCAACATTCTACTGAGACAAACCACAGAGCTGAACAATGGAAACATTAGTGATTTGCCAATGCCACGCTTTTGGCCATTAAAAAAAAAGGGAAACCGTGTGTGGTATCCTGATCAAAAAATATGAGATGCCAGCATATGTTAGATGTGCAGAATAAGGAACAGTTCATGGTCATCAACTACGTGATGCAAATGGATCCGACAAAGAGACATTCAATGTTCATGGTTTGCAGCTAAATATGCAATAAGAGGAGAAAATAGAATCAAAATTTTGCTATAGAGGCCAAATGCATGCCATACCACTTGGTAGAGCTTGATCTTGTGGTATGGAGAAAAACTAATTCCATCAATAATATCACCATCTTAACAGTCGTTTGAGTTCAATCATCAACTTGGCCACTGCGTTTCTTTTCTTTTTTCTTCTTTCTAATGAGGGAAGGGGAGTGGGTGTTTTATAACTTCAAATTCTAATTAGCAGTGGAAGTGCTTAAAAAATAATTTTCTGTAAAGTGAATGCCTCTTTTATGTTCTTTTTCTTTCGGATAAAACCAACACCAAAAATTCAATCTATGTCCACTGTAACACATTTACCCTTAACAATTTTTTGTGACACCAAAAACCTCAAACATGTACCCGTTTGACTAGGGGTGTCAAAAAGCGAACCAAAACAAGAAATTCGGGTCTTTTGGGTTATAGGTAAAGGCTTTCGGGTAGCTCGCCAGCCCAGTTTGGTTCGGGTTACAATTTTTTTTTTTATCTTTAAAAAATGTAGATCAAAACCAAACCCCCTGCAATCCATTCGAAAACCCTAGAAAACCTTTAATATCCGATTATCCCTCTCTCCTATAATATATGAACAGAATAGCGTGCGCCCTATTAAATATCAAAATAATTTTCTGTGAACAGCCTGGCATGTGACTCGAACCTGTGAAGCTCAGCCCAATCTCTCTCCGTCTCTTCCACACAGCCTTTATCCACTTTCAACTATACCTCTTTCCTTTTCCCCTTATCTTTTCCGAAATGCAAAGTAATCACAAAATCAGGGCAACTGGAGCCAGAGGAGGAAGTGAATTAACTTAGAAAAGGAAAAGAAGATGGAAATGAGAGAGAGAGAGAGAGAGAGAGAGAGAGAGAGAGAGAGAGATATGAATAGGCATTCACAATCCTTTTGGAATTCTAGGACAAAAGTCGCATAACATTCATTTCTTGTCAAAATGGATGTTCTTTTTTTTATCAAAGAAAATGGATGTTCAAAAAGGACAAAGGAAAAGGACTCTCTCTATGATCCACGGACTCCACCAAGTCCTAATTTTCCATGAATTCTTCATGATACACAATTTAGTTGAAAATTGTTCGAAAACCTTTAGTTGAAAATCATGTTAATGGGAGAATTACTCCTATAATATACAACAGCAGGCCATGGCAAAGATGAGTCCACAATTGCTTTGTTAACTTTACACTATGAACAGGGGTGAAAAAAAAAAAAAACCAAACCTGAACAGAACCGATTCATGATTCAGTTCGTTTCAACTGCTCACCCTAACAGTTCCTATGTGCAGCTGATGTGAACAGCGGAATGCAAACAGCGCTGACGCGATGCCCATGTGAATTAAGTGGATATCAACAAAACGGTGTCATGCTCTTCATCTCTCTTGTTGCTCTTTGTCTCTCTTGTTTTGCAGCCAGGGTTCTCCCTGGAGCTCGGTTTGGGGAATCAGGATTCTTCCTGGGGTTAGTGATCATGAAAAGATAGGGTTTGTACAAAAAAGAAAAGAGTGGGCAATCCATTGATCATGTAGAACTAGAAGCATGGAGGAGAGATTTGCCTTGCGATTTGCAACAAGAGAGCCAGAATGAGGAATGAGAAAGGTTTAAGACAAAATTAGAGCTAATACAATGCTAGAAATTTTAGACAAAATTCGAGCTAATACAATGCTAGTAATTAATATTTCGGCATGTTTCAAGGCATTCACTAGGATGCTACACAGAATGGAGGAGAAAATGAAATTGCAAGACATTCTTTTACATTCACAGTCGCAGTCCCAGTCAGTCCCACTCAGTGACAGTCACGCAATGGAAGGTCAGAGTTTCAGCAGTCGCATGGACAATGAAGGTGGGGGAGATCAGATAATACTGCCTTCCACGGTGAAAGTGACGGAGGAGTCAGATTCGAGCATTTTGTGCATTAGTGATTAAAATGAAGATTAATGGGCGGAACCAAACCAGACCATACCAGGCTATCGAAGGAATTCAAATACCAGGAAAGGGGGCAAAACCCAGAATCAGAAAAACACCAGACAGTACAAACAACCATGGATTTGGAAAAATTTGAACCTGTAATCACTCACCTGAGTTGAACGGCAGCTCGATTTGGATAAATCATGGTCAAACAATCACGTATTTGGCGAGGAACCTAAAGAGAGATAAACATGAAGAAGGAACCCTAAAATTTTGCTCAAATGGACTTCAGCAACCGAGAGAAGAGAGCAAAATGGCACCGTTGTCCACATAAGCCGTCAAAACAATGCCATTTTTTTTATCACTAAAGCCATGTGGACACCACATCAAATTCATTTGTATTTCACCGTCCACGTCAGCAGCCACGTAGGACTTTTAACAGTGCTTTCAGACGGAATCATAATGGAGGGAGAGTTACATGGGTTCAAGTTTGGGTTTTTTTAGTGTCACAAAAAAATGTTTAAGGTAAATGTATCACAGTGACCATAGTTTGAGGTCTTTTTATGGCTTTTTCCCTATTTCTTCTTAAGCAAATATTAGTGCAGGAGAGCTTACCATTATGTAATCAAGTCCACAACCAATTTTGTCTTCAGCATGTGGATGATACATGAGAAGCCTCCGTAAAACAGCTTTCTCATCTTCAGCTGTAAGTCGTTGCCCATCCAAGTACCTGGTAACCAAAAAAAAAGCTAAATAAGAAACTGAGAGCACTCTCAACTCACCAACTGCTGCATCAACATGACTTTGACAGGTAGGCACAATTCACAATGAAGCAACTATCAACACCTTTAGTGTGATGCAAATGTTTTCATCAGTTAACTTCTAAGATTTATCTGAAATCAAGTAATTCTGACCTAAATTATGACTGTGTAACTTGTAAGCCCAATCCCACTCATAGTCCACCAAAAGGATAATTCACTAATTATCAAATAAGACAAATAATCCTCCACTTACATTCACCATTAGCTTGTCACAATTATCAAAAGTTGTATAGGAGAAACATCTTAACTAATTGAACTATGATCAAAATGGTATGCAGCTAACCACCAAATAAGTGATGCCAGCCAATTTTAAATCAAAAGCCTTATGCAGCACCGGTGTTAACAAAATCAATCTAGATTTCTAATTAATCCTATGGAAGAAAATTCTTTGGTGCAACTTTTTACAAATATTTTTTCCTGAACTCTAGGATTAGAAATGTAGAAGTGAGAATCTAATGAAAAAAGCACAACCAATACAAAACAAGTAGTCATGAAGTGCGGGCGAGATTCAAGCATACAATAGCGAATGACATCATAAAAACAGAATACGGACTAGATGTATTGGGAGAGCTTGACATGATTTACAAACTCCACCAAGTTCCTAGCCATTTAAGAACAGAATATGGACAAATATTGCCAGTGATTGAAATGAATTTAAGAGTCCAATGGTGGAGGAAGAAGATCTTAGTGAGCAGGGATATCACACAGTAGATTAAGCACATTTTTAAGCTTAGGATTGTTGGAAGGAATAAAATATCAAGTGGTGATGGCAACTGTCAAATGGTATATGCTGTTTGTCATAAGGATAGGTGCCATTGTTTAGGCAATGAGAAAATTTAGGGAGATACGAAGCCGTCCTACTAATCTTGGGTCTAAATCATGCGTGTAAAAAAGAATGACCTGCAATCATGCATAACAACCTAAGACTATCTGTAGGCTATATTTGAAAGACTCTAGGAGAGGAAATAATGCGAAGAAATTTTTCATAATTCTAAATTTTTTATCCTTTTTCTTCTCACAGAAATTTTAAATTTTCATTTTTTTAGGATGCTACATCCTGTAGGTAATATTTCAGCACTGCATCTAACTATTTTGTTATTCAAATTAAAGGTATAAAATACAGGTATTTGTCCTCAAGCTCAGTGCTGTCTGAAGATAACAATGCATGTCGATATCTTTTGACAAAAAGGAAACCGTTTCTCAGAAATCGGATTCCATCTCCATAGTAAACAAATGGAAGTGCTCATTTTTTGGCATTATAAGAAGTCACAAGTCGATGCTTGCTGTCGTCAAATATGCTTGTATCCTTGAGCTACTTTTTGAGCTTTTCTATAAATGGCCTACCTTGAGCCTTTGTAGACTAATTGAAATGCCTTTGGTGCCTTCTTATCGAGATCATCTCATCTCTAATTTTCAGACTAAGAGAAGAAGAACAGTGTCGAAGAAAATTTAAAACAACTGAAGAACTCACCACTTGTTTGATAATATTGAAAATAAGTATTGAAAATTTAATTATTGAACTTTAAGTGTTGACGACTTTAAGTGCTTAAAAAAGAAAAAGTTGTTTGATGACAGAAAAAATTTCAATTCTGAGTATAACTCATTTCTTACCTAAAATGAAATTGTCGATAGTATATGTAGGTTATACCAAACTTATTGGCAATCTATTGAGTCATTTCCTAAGTAATTTCATGAACTTTTTACTTCGTTGGATCTTTTTAGTCAACTAATTAATATTATCAAACATGCATCATCTTATTAAATACTGAATCTTTTAACTTTCAACCTCTCAGCCCGCAAGTCCATTTTTCCTCTCTAGTGAACTTACATGCACACAGATTTCTAATATTTTGTAGTCCTTCCAATACCCTAAAGCCAAATAATATAACATGATAGGAACTCAACATTGACTAGCCTCAGACCAAAAAAATAAAAAATAAAAACCATTGACTAGCCACAGTAATGGAAGATAGTTTCAAATTTTTTAGAAGCTCTGTCTTAGGGCCTGATTCCTAAAAAGACCCAAAACTTCAGCCGGTTTTCAATTATCCCGACTCAGCCCCAGCAGTTGACCTAAGGAGTTGCCCGACAGGGGAATTGTTTCTGTCTATCTTCCCGGATCCACCCTCTGTCAATGTCCAGTGATATTGCTAAATGAAAATAAGAAATTGACATGTCTTGATTGGTCAAATATATTTTTCATTAAAAAAGTCTGTCTATCTTATTGGATCTACCCTCTGTCAATGTCCAGTGATATTGCTAAATGAAAATAAGAGATAGGCATGTCTTGATTGGTCAAATATATGTTTCATTAAAAAGCCGAATGGACATTTAGGATGATCACTTGATATGTGAAAATGCAGTCTAATTTTTACCGCTGATGTCAGCTTCAAAGATAACTCAACGATAAAGTGGAGAATAGGACATGCAGGGCAAATAATTCCAATTGTTAATCATCTTTTCGCTTTCACTTTATCAAAGTCCATTTTTTAACTTAATAACTCAATCTTATCACCACCAGCCCTATGTTGAGCCATATTAGCAGTTAATCATGTCACTAGTGTAATACTGATGGCTGGCTGACAGGTACCTTCATGGTAGAGTTGGCAAATCAGAAATTCAAGGTAGAACTGGAAAGGTCCTGGATTATTTTGTTCATAATGCAAATAGGCCGTTTTCTATATATTGGGGAAAGCTAACATCCATTGCTAGTATCAGAGTGAGTAAAAGAGGAATGGAGGAGAAGAAGAAAAGCAAAGGTAAGGAAAGCACAGAGAAATGGTAGATTGGAAATTATCCATCTTTACTTTTTTCCAAGAAAAATCAATCACCTCTATTGAAATCAATTAAATGTTCAGGCATGGAATGACAAGAACATCATATGAAGATGGTAAAAGGCATCTGCAGATTTCTCAGTATTAAGTCATGGCTTATCTAAAGAGAAAGGGCATACAATACAATGGTGGTCGGCTGTTCTGAAATGGTAATCAAGAGTACCAAGATCCTGAGATAGACAATATAAACTGAAGGAAAGAAGATGGTAAACAATTCACCACCACAACTGTCCATGGAACCACTTTTATCGATTAGCGGAACACAAAAATAGTTGGATGACAGACGTGACGATAAAGCTAATAGCTATGCAGAAAACAACGCACACACACACACACACACACACATAGAGAGAGAGAGAGAGAGAGAGAGAGAGAGAGAGAGAGAGAGAGAGAGAGAGAGAGAGAGAGAGAGAGAGAGAGCTGTTGTCTGCCAAGGGTCTGCAACTCATTCGTCTGAATGAGATGTGTGAGAATGCTGTGACTTTTATCATTTGGTTCTTCATTCAATGAGAAATCCCAACAGGTTTTCAAGCCACAAAAGAAAAAAAAAAAAAAAAAAAAAAGAGACATCCCAAGAGGTTTGTGTTTTCATATTCGCATACAATTCTTCACCCAAGATGCTTGGTGCCAAAGAAGGATGCCTGTATAAATTCATAGCCATTATCAAGTCCCCATGTAATTAATCACAGCCGACTTTCACCTTCGAAGCTACATAGGTACTTTATCGAGGAGTTCAACATCCTTCAGCAAAGCTGTCGAATTGATATAACTCACTTCTACATAAAGAAAAAAAAATTTCGAAAGCGTTCACCACAAGATGAAACTCATATAAGCTGGGTGCATGCAAGCTATGTTCCCGACATAGACGCATAGCGAACTGTAAATTGAAACATGCCCAACATGCACATTTCAGGCATCAAGTGAATTTGCATCCAAATCAAATCAATTCCTTTCCAGTGGCACGATCTTCCATCAAAAAGTTCATGCTCTCTGACTACAGGAAATATGCACAGTTGAGTCAATAAAACTAAAGAAGGCCGCGGAAATTATTCCGGCAAATTCTACTTTAAATCTAATTACTCTAACCAAATTCCGAACGCAGTTTCAGCAGCGCGCAACAACAAATCACCGGAGCAACTTTCAACTACTTTGCGCGGAATGAACAATTGACGCTCACAAATTCGGACCACACAAGAATAATCCAATCATTGTCGACACAGAACATCCAGTTTAGGCAATCATTGCGTGCGTGCGTGTGTGTGTGTGTGAGAGAGAGAGAGAGAGAGAGAGAGAGAGAGAGAGACCTGTCGGAGTGGAGAATCTCCTTGGCGAGCGAGACAATGGGCTCGATGTCCCTCAAAATCTCCTCCTCCTTATCCTTCCACTTCCGGTAGTCGGGATCGTCCCACCTGTGGTACCTGGGCGGCTCTTTGGCGCTCGACAACACCGCGCTCGCCTTGTCCTCGGGGGACGCCTTCTCCCCCGGCGAAGCCGGCTCGGTCGAGGCGGAGTCCTCCGCCGCCGCCGCCGCCGCGCACAGCGGGCGGAAGCTTCCGGCGAAGAGGCGGCGGTGGAGGTGGTGGAGGTGGAGCCGGAGCCGGAGAACGGGCACGCTCCTCAGGAGCAGAGGAGGAGCTGCCATGAGCGGAAGCTTCTACGGGGCTTGCCGCTCTGCCCTGGCAGTGCTCTCCACTGCACTTGGGGCTCTTCTTGTTCGTTTGGGAAACAAACCTATCACCACCAGCATTTTTTTTACTGTTTTTATTTATCAAAAAAATGCTCCATCGTTGCTCTACAAAACTAAACGACAACCGGGAGTGATCGGTTTCTGAGCGATCTGGTTCCCATTCAGGGACCGTGAACCGGACTAGAGGATTCGGCTCCCGATTTCTGGAATTGGGGACCAGACCGGTTTCCCGGGTGGGCCAATAATCCGGTCAAATCGGCGTAATGCCATTAGATCGGGATTTGATGTATGTTTTCAAATAAAACGCGTTTGATGTTTGTTAAATCAGCGTGATATCAACATATCAGTGTTTTAGCTCTCAAGGGTTCTAGCTATAAAGGCACAATCGCCATTATCCTATACTGGATTTATTCATGGCATGACATTTCAAAATCCTACCTGAGAGTTTGTGCCGTGAAGAAAGGATCGACGATTTCTTTGTTTTTTTAGTCCTCGGGAACAAAGACCAACCCACACAGTACAGATTTCAACGGCCCGAGGACCAGAGACAGGGCCCGGTCCCCTCGGGAACCGGACCAGGGACGGCCGGGTTGGGGTCGGCCCAAGGTCGGTCCAGGGCCGGAACCGATGCTCAACCCCGACACAAAAGGGAGGGAGTAAATCCTTATCAGATACGAGATGGGCCGAGAGTCGATGCCGGGCCCAGTTGAGTTCTCTCCTCGATGGGCCGAGCCCTGAGCGCTTTTGACTCTTCAAACGCGACGCTCCTTCTTCCTCCTGGCATTTCTCGCCCGAAGCCGACAAAAAAAACAGTGTCGACAGGTCCCACCCACCGCACTAATCTCGGCGGTCCCTCCTGTGTAACCCAACCCAGAGGATAAGATAAGCCCCCGCCCTGAATCTCCTCCCCACCCACCTGTCGCCGCCGCCCCCATTGCTGCCTCCGCCTCCGCCTCCGCCGGCGATGGGACAGTCGACGTCCTCGACGGCCTCCGTACTCGTCCGCCGCGGCCCCGACCCCGACCCCGACCCCGATCCCGATCCCGGCCTCGACCTCGGCGGCCGCTCGGCTTCCAAGTCGAAGGCCGTGATCTGGCCCGTGCCCGGGGGAGGCCGCCAGCGAGTGCGCCGCCCCCGATCTCTCCGTGTCCGTCTCCATCTCCGATCTCCCCGACGAGTGCCTGGCCTGCGTCTTCCAGTGCCTTGGCTCCGGCGACCGGAGCCGGTGCTCCCTCGTGTGCCGCCGCTGGCTCACGATCGAAGGCCAGAGCCGCCACAGGCTCGCCCTCAACGCCCAGTCGGAGCTGCTGGAGTCGGTCCCGGCGCTGTTCGCGCGGTTCGATGCGGTCACGAAGCTCGCGCTCAAGTGCGACCGCAAGTCGCTGAGCATCGGCGACGACGCGCTCGTGCTGATCTCGCTCAAGTGCAGGAAACTCACGCGCCTCAAGCTGCGGGGCTGCCGCGAGCTCACCGACACGGGGATCGCGGTCTTCGCGAGCAATTGCCGGGGGCTGAGGAAGCTCTCCTGCGGATCTTGCGCGTTCGGGGCCAAAGGGATGAACGCCGTGATCGATCACTGTGCCTCGCTCGAAGAGCTGTCCGTGAAGCGGCTCCGGAGCCCCGCCGATGGAGCTGCGACGGACCCGATTGGGCCCGCGCGGCGGCGGCTTCCCTGAAAACAATTTGCTTGAAGGAGCTTTACAATGGGCAGTGCTTCGGCCCGCTGGTCATCGGCTCCAAGAATTTGAGGACGTTGAAGCTGGTCAAGTGTTACGGAGACTGGGACACGGTGCTCCAAGTTATGGTGCAGAGGGTCGCGAAGATAGTGGAGATCCATCTGGAGAGGATCCAGGTAAGCGATTTCGGCATCGCCTCGCTATCTAATTGCTCGGATCTTGAGATACTGCATCTGTTGAAGACGCCGCAGTGCACGAACTTGGGGCTCGTATCGGTCGCCGAACGCTGTAAGTTATTGAGGAAGCTCCACATCGATGGGCTGAAGCTGAACCGCATTGGCGACGACGGTTTGATCGCCGTCGCGAAGCATTGCCCTAATCTGCAAGAGCTCGTTCTTATCGGGGTCAATCCCACGGAATCGAGCTTGGACTTGCTAGGATCTAACTGCGGCACGCTAGAGAGGCTGGCGTTTTGCAGCAGCGATACGGTCGGAGACCCCGAGATTGTGTGCATCGCGGCTAGATGTATGGCACTCAAGAAGCTTTGCATCAAGAATTGCCCTGTTTCGGATGAAGGAATGAGAGCATTGGCCTCCGGTTGCCCTAACTTGGTGAAGCTGAAGGTTAAGAAGTGCGGTGGAGTGACCTCTGAGGGTGCACACTGGTTAAGAGAGAGGAGGGAATCGCTCGCGTTGAATTTGGACTCCGGTGATCAAGAACAGATGGACGCGTTCGCCAGTGATGGCGTGGTCGAAGAAAATCACGTGGAGTTTCCACCCGTACCTAGCCAGACGGCCCGCGCTAGTATTGCGTCGTCGAGCGGCACCAGTCGGTCATCTTCCTTTAAGGCAAGGTTGGGCAGTCTGAGCGGAAAGAGTTTGATGGCATGCGCATTCAGAAGATGGTCAAGCGGCGGTGGCGGTGGCAGTAAAGACTCCTAAAACAAGGTCTTAGGGGAATCTCCGAACAGTCGGGGTAAGCCAATGACTGTCCCTCGGCGCATCAAATTTGAATTGTCGGCTTCATGGGTCCGAAGGTTTTGAAGTTTGATCTTCGGATGATCAGCTTCATGCCATCACCGACTGTCGTCCTAACGCGCGCAAACCTGTTCTAATCGGTGTCGGTCCCACGAAATCGTGCCCCCGAGTCTGCTGGAATTGAATTGCCTGAGTTTTAGAGCGGTTTGGCAATCGATGGTTAGTGATACCATTACACTCCGCTAAATGTACAGCTCTAGAGAACTTTTGTATCCAAGAATTTCCCGGTTTCAATTAGGTGTAGAAGCGCTAGTCAGCTGTTGCCCGAGCTTGCTGATAGCGAAGCTCAAAAGGTGTAGACTGTCGTGTGGAGTGACCAGTGAGATGCAGTTTGTCAGGAATGCTCTTGTTTGAAATTTGATGCTCTAAATTCGAAGGGAATCAATCGTCTTTGATTTATCGCCCGATGCTGGCACGACGGTATACATTCGCTCTAAATTTGATACTGGGTTAATTCAGTCCGAAAATTGGGAGATGGTAGATATTTAGATTAAAAATTGTCGTGGGATATGATTAACTGGTACCGGGGGTCGTGACTTTTTAAATCGAAATTATTGGTCGGCTTATAATCCGATCTTTCGGAAACCGGGAATAATTAGATTCGTCGAGTCTGTAGACCTAGTATTCACTTATGTGTGGTTTCCTGCAATTTCTCATCGACTCGTTCCGGTTTTGATTCGGGCGTGGCGCTTGGTCAGGATCTGTTCCTTGAACGGCGATTGACAAAGGAAAGAGGTACTTCTGTTACCTAGCTGCTGTTTTCGATTGACATAATCTGTGTGGTTACTTCACGGTCTCAGTAAAGGTCGGCATAACATGAAGTGACCACTTTTGCATCCCGGGACTGCGTGGGTCCTAGAAAGGCGTGGTCAGAATGTACATGTTATCTTGTGTCGAGGTTTTGGAGCGGTCAGCCTGAAAAGGCTGTGCAGCAATGTTTTACTTCTCGACGGGCTTCTGCATATTTTTGATTCCTTGTATGTCAGCGAGGCTCGAGTGTTCTCGCCGGCGAGAGGTCCGCCTTTTATTGCAGGTTGGGTTTTTGGGAGGCGTCGATCGTCTGTTTGGTTGTCGGTAAGTTTCGCTTGCTGATTATTGCCGAGCAAACTCTGGTTGCAAAATTCCGACGCACCAAGAATAACGACCCTCGTTTCATTTTCCTCGAAACAAAAGGCGCTTAAGCAAGTTTTCTGAGCTCGGTGACCAGTTGAGTAGACAGTGACGTGGTCTTTCGGGGGAGCGCGTATTAACTTCCCCTCATCGGCATCTTAGCTCAAGGTGTTCATAAGCAACTCCCCGGCGAGTCTCAGAGGCGTGCACGTCGCTCGCCGCCGGGGAGGCCGATGCAGGCCTCCTCTGACCACGATCGTCAAGAAATCGAAACAGACTTTCCACCGTGGCCACGCGTCGTGGCGTGACTATCGCGATGTGGACTTTGCACGGCTTTCGGTCGGGCGACTGATGTTTCCCGAGCATGTTGAATCAGATGGTGAGGGAGTAAAAGCTGTCGGGTTCTGGAAGGGGGAAGTGATCGGGACCTCGCAGCAACACCGGCCTTTGCTTCAAAGCAAAATCGAATCTCGTTTTGCACGTTAAAGGCGCGAGCCGTTCGTCAGTCAAAAATTTGGGGGAGCCACTTCTATGCGAAGTGCGAGCCGAGTCACACGTCGAAAGTGAAACGTGGAAGCTGCTTCGATGTGCGCCTTCCATCCGAATTTTTCTTCGTAATACTCACGCTTCTTTCCATCTGGGTCGTCCTCCTCCTTTTTCTTGCTTTCGTTCGTTCCTTTCTTTAGTTCACTTTTTGGCGGTCCAAAGTGCCGTTGGAAAGAAAAGGGGAAAGAAGGTGCGACGGAGCGAATAGATATTCCTAATCGAGCAAGAACTCGATACGTACGAATGTCAATTCAGACTTTTAAACTTTTCGATTTTGCCAGTTTGGTTCTAAATCTTTGCGCGAAATTTCAATATTGCCCTTCCGACATAGTCCTTGAATGGCGGTCAATTTCCCCATTTTCTTTCCTTAACTCGTGATTAGCATTGCCCGAGTTTGGTGAGGAGATGTCCACGTATGGGTCAAGGGAGACGTCTTTGAAAAAGGGGACTTCGCCTAATTTTCAGGTCTTTGCCTCCTCCACGTACATCTCAAAGCCACCAGAATGGCCAGTTGTCTTCGTCGAAACTTCCGAGGACCAACGGCTTTAAACGCCGTCCCCGTCCTTGTTCTCAAACCTAAATCGACACATCCATGGATTCTTCTTACAGTCTACGTAAGTGATGATGCAATGAACTAGGAAGCGCGAGCAAGGTAGATCCGGATGGACTCAATTGGCAAAACGTGAAAAGATTTATGGCTTAATCGACATAATTAAAATATTTAGAATCGAATTGAGAAAAATGCAATAAGTTTAATATCTTTTGAACAATTTTCCTATTTTTGTCCGTTCTCTATCACCGTCTTTCGTTCTCCTCGTTTTACTCGCCGGGTATAAAATAAGTTTTTAACTTGTTAGCTTTCTCTTAGTATGCAAACCAAGAAAAGATCCCGAGTCCGGACATTGTATCCAAAACCAGAGATAAGACTTTCGAATTAGCCGACTGCGTTTTAAACTGCGTATCCGTTCGATAAACTATTGTTCTTAAAATTGTAACATTGGTACATCCTGCCCTCATTTTCCTTTCGTACTTTTTTCTGTTTTTTCATTACTTTCTTTTCGAGTTCCACCAATTACCAACTCAACTTAGGATTTAATGACGATTTTGGTTGATTTGGAAGGACTTCGCTACAGAGTAAGAGTAGTTGAGCCCCCTTTTATTATCATATTTTCCGGCCTTCGTTCTTGAGATTCTCTCGTTGTAACCTAATAGAGAGTGACCCCAAGTTTAGTCCAAACGCTTCTAACGTCACGGATATGTTCCATCCCAACCACCAAGACATAAAAAAGAAAGAATCAGAGAAGAAAAAGATTAGAAAACGACATTAATAATCTCTAAATTTTGGCCGAATATGTAATGTCATGCTCGAACTTTTAATTCGTTCAATGCGATCCTTGGACTGTTTTTAAATGTTCGATGTAGTGCTTTCGTTTGATCAAACAAGAGAGAGAATCGCAAGTCCCTGCACTATTGCAAAATGTGCAATCTAATCCTTAAAATTTCAATTTCTCCGACTCAGCCCATCAACTTTCCATAACAAAGTCAAGTCAAATATGTCTTTCGGTACTATACACAAGTTTTGATAATTACGCTACTGTCCAGATTCTAGAGTATCTTTTCATTTCAATCCATATCCTGAATCAATGAAACTATTCTATCTTTTCATTACCCGTTTTACTCTTCTGATTCTTTTTTACTTGTATTACAATGATTTCATATTTTAGCTTTACTAATTGAAAGATAAAATCTCTTTTGGTGTACAAAGAGAGAACCACCAACGGGAGATAGGAGCGCACAATAGAGACTCGAAAGCATCCCACACCAAAAGGACTTATATGGCAACCCCATGTCAAGGTTCACCCAACCTATGCTCGACTACTTGGGCAGAATCGTTTCACGGTGGAAATAGTTTAACTGGAGTGGTTTGGCCACGATCACGATACAATGCGATCTACGTGTTACCTTCGATCGGGATAAGAAGCCGAATTCTACAAACTAAGAATGGAATGGTAGACCACTTTCGGTTCGCATATGAATACCTGTCCATACTCATCAAGACCCCCCCGACCACCTATTCGTCCTTCAATCCAAGAAAAGAAGCTAGATATCTGAGATGCACTTCACCGGGATGACGATTCACCTCTACGGGCTATTTGATCGAACCGAACATACACGAGAAGTACCTGCTCGAGCTGCAAAGAGCAGAAGCCCGCTTGCTACTCGACTTTCTTCTCTCCTTTTTCTTCGTGCGACTTGCGGTATATCATTATCTGACTCAGGATGGTGCCATTCGTCACCACAGTTCGCAGCGAGCCCAAAACAACTGCAGCATAAATGAGGACAGAGAAGTTGACAGGATCCATGAGAAACAAGGAAATAACTGAACAGGCTGTGGCAGATGCAAAAATAGAAAAGGGGGTGCTTAGTGAAACAGTGTGCTGACTTTCACATTGACCACATCAAATCGGTAAGAAGACTATATTAGAATGTCCATCATTTTGGCTGCACTGACATGGTGGTTCATGTTTGTCTGCACCAAGCGCATTGTTCAGATATTGGTTGTGTTCCTCAGTTTTCCTCAAGGTATTTCATTCAAGGAGTCCCTTACATTAGCCACTCAGGTGGACAGATAGAGAAAAGGAAGGATCAAAATTCTGATCTCCCTGAAGGGAAAACAAAGTAATTTGACCGTATAGAAGCAAACTAAAGCTAAGTCAACTTTAAGGCCATTGCTTCCATTGCGATTTTGCTACAGAAGCAAAAGCAAATCATGACTCCTTTAAGAAAATGTTAGACGCAAAGATATTAGCAGAACTTTTCGAGTCCCAGGGAAGCCTGACCTATAATGAAATCTTCGTATTTTTGGTGGATCTTCAAAGCAAAATTTCTTAAAATGAGAAGCATAAGGGAGAAAAGAAAGGTTTACCGCTCGTTGGGGCTTTTTCTTGTATGCTGGTGAACACTCTTGCTGCCATAAAGGAGGAATTCGAAAATGTCCCTTTAGATTCAAAAAGTAAATTATGTCATACAGTGTAGAGCTATTCAACAAACAATCTGAACTCACCAAGGGAAGCTCCAAAATTCATGAAAATTGTCAAGAAGCTAAGTTGCCCGGTACTCTTGGTCTGCTCAGCAAGAAGTTACTATTGGAATCACAACAAACACAGTGAAATATTCTAATGGAAAGATGATGGCAAGATTAAAAGTGCAAAAATATCATAATGCGGCAGCTCAACGACGCACAGTGAAACCATTAACCCCTTCAAAACATTATGACCGAAAAAAGATACACCCAATTTATCGCATGCTCATTACTGAAAAGGCCAAAACTCTTAAGTAGAAGAGTGAGTCCTACCAGGAAAATCCTTGAGAATTCACATGTCTAGCTAATTAAACCCTAATCAAATGCGACCAAAAACAAAAAGGGAGGGAAAATAACAGCTAAGCTTATTCTCATGGCTCCACTAATATAGAAAATCGATTAACTAAGGAAAAGAGAGCTGAGCTTGGATGCAAGTTTCCAACCGTCCTGGTTATTTCATTTGGAATGATAATCAAATCCCATATCTCCATTATCTCAAGATGAAGAGATGCCCTTTAAAACACTCTGTAGTAATCCAAAACAGAAGAAGCACCACAGTTTCCTTGAACCTGGATAAACTAGCATTCTCCAACGTGAAGTGAAGTTACAGCCAAGACAGAAAACTTACAGTGAAATTTTTCCATATTTGTGGAACTCTGGCAAAGAAGAATATTGCATGCTGGCATGCCTGTGTTTGAGGATTCCAGTTTCATGTTAAGTTAAAATCATATAGGTAAATCTCAGAAGGAGAATACATTGAAAAATACATATACATGACGAAAGTCTAACAAGAACAATGGGAAAAGGAAATGAACACGATCAGACAGTAGAAGAAGACTGCAGAGTGACAAAAGAATTTGATACTCACATATAAAGCTTCAAAAAGAACAGGATCAACTTTACCAGATAAAATTGTCGGTGCCAAAGCAAAGTACCTGGATGACAACACGTTAAGGAAATTTTTTGAAAAAACATCAAAGACAAGCCCTTTTAGGAAAAGACACTTCTGCTGGCAAAGGAAAGAGGATACAGGAGCGTCTTGGTCCATGTCTTGGTCCCCAGAGGCTGTGAGTAATAATATATTACAGCAACCAGAATTATAGCTGTGAATTGTGAAAATCAAATTAACTTGTAGGGTCATCACGCAACAGGATATTTAGTTTCACGCAAGAAAAGTAAACAGCAGTCATTCCATTAAAATATCTAACAGCAGTAGATGGAAGCACATCCATTTCGAGAGCAGAATATATCACTCGTGAAAACCAAGTCCTACTCCTAGGGTCAATGCACGGCATTATGAATGCAAGAAGCAATTTTTAGTTTATATGAGCAGTAGAACAGTTTGTGCTCCTGGAAAAGTTGATCCTACAAGAGTTGTCCTTGGACATAGTTGCCACTTTGATTAAGCACACAGTCCAAAAGCAATAGTATGAGATACTAAGTAATCGACAGAGCTACCTAACTTTTCATTTACTTAAGTTGCAGTTTAATCTGCTTCAACTTATGAGCTCAAGATAGATAAATTGATGAGTTAAAGGCGAGCCCTTCAACTACTGCTTTCCCTGAAAAGAGGCACTGAAGAAGGCAAGGAAGCCACACTTCCAATTGTTCGGTTTAAGAAAACTGTCAAAGTGCCTGTAGCAAGAAGTGTTAGGCAGTTTTTTTCTGCAGAGTTTTTGGGAAATGAAATGAAGTTATCCAGAAGGCTAAAGACTTAAAGTTTTCTGAACCTCCAAACCAAAATGAGAAGAAAATTAGTGTTCCAAGTTTATGAATGACTCTCTCAAAGCTAGGCAGAATCTCCACGAAAATGAGAGCAAACATCATGAAGAAATGCGACGTGGTGGAACTCAATGCACTAAGTGGAACTCCCGGAATTTGGAAGATTGTCCAGAACCAAACAATCTCTAAGCTTCCTCAAATGGCTCCAGATGGTAACATACATTGGATCAGAAGAAACACCAGCTCGCCATAAGCAGAAAAGTGAAGCCCTTTGTGGAGGCAATACGCCAAAGCGATTGTGTAGCCGACCACGTCAAGCTCGAAGGATAACATACTGAGCCCCCTTGCACTCCCGTGCTTCACAATCTTCAATATCTGCGGTTGCCAAAGCAAGATTCCGCGACCAACATTACTGAAAGAGCTGTAATATATCAACCTTCAAGCAAACCCAAATTTCTAAATCCAAACGATCCGGCGCTCTAACGCCATTGGGCTAGAGTTCCCATCATGTCGGAAAGTGCCAAAGTCAAACCATTCTCAAAAAAATCCGTTCTTTTCGTTGGATTGCTCGTGCAAACCATGGAAACAGAACTGCCCGATGTTCATTACCGATCACGACGAACGAGACGCCATGTGGGTTCTCGTTTTTCATTACAACAAGAAAGAAAGCGACGAGACATACCTGCGGGAGCTTGACGGTGGTCGAAGCAGCGATGAGGCAGTACCCGACGAGCTTCGACAGCAGAGGCAAGACGCAGTCGTCCCTGTCCGGGGCTCTGCCGTCGCGCAGGGATTCGAGGGCGCAGGTGAAGTCGATCCCGAGCAGCGCCATCCCTTGCGCGCGTGGACGCGAATGGACTTTGGATCGAACTGAACTGCCGGGGGAAAGTGCGGCAGATCGGGGCGACAAAGCGGAGGGTGTTCGCAAGTGGCCGGAGATTTTTCTAACTCGTTTTCCTTTTTCCTCGTTCGGAACGTGCTCAGGAGTGGACAAGACATGTGAGCTTTTTCACGGGTGCCGAGGAATACGAGTAACTGGCGCCGGCAACTTTCGGCCTGACTTGCTTGTATAGAGCATTATTTAACTTCTCTACTGTTTATTTCTTGTTCGAATCGTTTTGATCTTGTTTGGGTTCCGATTGTGCGTACAGTTTGCGTGTGATGTCGGTGCGTAAGAGAGAACTACGGTCGCCGCTCCTCTCGGTCACCTCACGCTTGTTTGTTTCTGACCATTTAGAAGTTCATTCTGCTGCAGCAAGTTGACATGGGATTTTGAGATTGACAAAAAGATTCAGAAGAGAAGATACTAATGCTTGGCCCACGGGAACAGATTTGATCATGATGTCACGAAAGTCCAGTTGAATTGACGAAACTGAGGGAAAGAAAAGTAGGAGAAACGAGGAAAATGCAAATCGTTCACATGCTTCCAGGAATTTAATGGAGTTTGCTGTTGCGCGATTGATCGAGGTCTTTCTTTGAACTGAGTTGACCAGTTGCTGATCAGTACGGCGGAGGCGGGTAAATTACAGCTGCTGGACCTGCATCGTTGCGGGGAAGTCCATCAAGCTTCAATTAGACATATGAATGAGCGAGAATCCATTAGGCTTCTGTCCGTAGATGGATGTGACTCTTGACATCCTCCATTCGCAAGTTCAAACAATCCGAAGGCATGACAAGTTGCAGGTACGCAGTACTCTCATCCTATCCAAAAAGGCAATTGACATAGGGAAGATTTAGATTTACCTGGAGGGTAACAGGTCGCAGCTGGAGGTGGATACTGTGGAGGATAACCAGCAGGAGCACAGGGCGGATACTGTGGAGGATAACCTGCAGGAGCGAAAGTGGGATAACCGGCTGGTGGAGGAAGGTAGGCAGGAGGTGGTGGATACATGCTCGAACTGGGAGGATACGCCGAGTAAGTAGGTGGGGGAGGATATGCAGATGGCAGGTATGTGGTTGAAGCAGGAGGATATGCCGGCACCGCGGTGTATGGTGATGGGGTTGAATAAGGAGATGCAGTTGTTTGGGGGTAAGGCAGGATGCCGGGCATGGTTGGGCTCTGGATTCCGCACGGTGGAGCCGATGGTGTGGCTTTCGTCTTTGATTGCTGGTCACAGATCACGGGAAAGCAAAATTTTGTGATCCTGTTAGTTTCATTGTTCAACTTGCCTATTCATGCAAATGAATGAGAAAAACTAGTCCGTCAACTCCTTGCGTTTTGCTCTTGTAAACAGATCCTTTCAGATCTGTCGAGTACTTTTGCTTTACTCCATCTTATGCAGATTCTCAACTTAAGTGGGAGAGCGGGCTGTATTGCTTAAAATTGCCTAACCAGATTGATTAGTGCCGAAAAAACACAGACAGCATAATGAACTCTTCTGATAGAAGCGCAAAGCTTAGAACTCAGAATGGTTTCACAGTAACAAGGATGCATTTGTGTCCTAAGTAAAAGTCATCGTTTTCAGGTTTCTGTGCATGCATTGTGTGTGTGTGTGTGTGTGTGTGTGTGTGTGAGAGAGAGAGAGAGAGAGAGAGAGAGAGAGAGAGAGAGAGAGAGAGAGAGAGAGAGTTACATTAGTAGCCGAATAGTACAATATGAGCCTCACTTCACCGGAGTACCTGGAATCAAGAAAGCAATGCATACATGTGAACTGTGAAGGGTAATAGGGCATGGAAGGGGTTTGGAAAAGCTCATTACCTGCCACATTTATCCTGAATTGGCCATGCAGTGTCATCATAGCCTTGAGACAGAACCTTGTGCAATTGAATCCTGGCAAAAGAACCCCAAAGAAACCACTCACTTCAGGACTAGGTGTAAGGATGAGGTATGTTGTGGTAATATTCACTAGGATTTCAATCTGCTAGGATTTCAATCTGCCGTTTCTCTCCGAGTCTGGTCAAAATAATAGAATTACATGCCCATCACCAAGTACCTTCCAGTGCCAATGAAGTCATCAGCAGAGAGAGTGTTGCTATTCCAAACCATGACATTCAATTCTTGCAGGCCTTCAATGAGGGTGAACACAAATTTCTCCTGGAAGATGGGATTCTTGCCTCCATCTACGCATATCAGAAGCAAGTTCAATCTTTGTGGATGAGAATAAACTACAGACACTTCGAAATCGGCCTTGGAGCATGAAGTAAAATCACAAAAACACATAATAAAGATACATTTCTTGCGTTACCTGTACATGTTTTGGTTCGGAATTTGGAGCTAGCGTATTCGAGGCAGACGTAAGGGTCTTGCCTAGAGATCCATTCCTTATCTTTCAGATTGACGCATCGGACGACTAGCAAATGAAACAGAAAAGAAAAACAAGTCGAGCTGATGGCATTTGATAAGCTTACAATGCTGAAAGCAAACGGACGATGGTAACAGAGAATCGAACTCTACCAGTGACCTCCAGAGGCAGCCCTTGGATTCCTGAGATCAACATGATTTCTCTTCGCGCGAACAGAGCAGGGTGATGGCATTTTCGAAGGCCAGCATTTTATAACAGAGGCTTCAAGATGTGATCTCCTGAAAAGAGTTGACCAGGACTTTAGCAATCCCTGATCATCACCAGCTACATACAGTGGGCCCTGATATGATCACATCCAAGTCAAGTCAACCATGCACAAAATCAACGGTACGGATCTCGTTCATTTGGAGCAATTAATCCATGGAAATCGCCTGTTCAAAAGCTGGAAGGGGCATGCAGGAATGAGCAATGGAAGCTGATAAAGAGGCTTCTCTTAAAGATAAATTATCCAACATTCATATGTATCAGTAATTATTCCAAAAAACAAAAATGAAAGTGCATGAACATATGCACACTGCACAGATCATGCACATCATATTTTCTGTAACTTTCTTTATAGTAAAATTGATAAAAGGTATAAAGATGATAATTATTAGGGAGCAAGGCGCCGGAAAAATTGAATAATGAGACGGTAATGGGATGCCTGGCTAATGCAATGGAGCATTTCTGAATCGGGTTCTCATAGAACCGTTGACCTGCTAAGAGTTTGACCAAAATTTGTTTGACGCAGTCAAAGTCAAAGTCAAAGGATAGATTGTCATGGACTCATGATCGAAATGCCAGCGAAGCTGTGCTGCAATGCAAGATCTCTCCATGTTTGACTCTACCAATTCATTGATTCTTAAGTCATTCATTCCTACTGTAAAGTAGTCTGCCCAAAAAAAAAAAAGAAGCAAAAAACAAAAAAGAAACTGCGCTAAAAAAAGAAATGAAAAAAGAAAATTGCAATTTTGAAATTATGGACGAAAATGCTGATGTCGCTGTTAAATTGCGAGAAAAGCATATAATAAGAATGTCTCCTGCTGTATCTGACTTTCTCTTTAGCTATTCGATCTCTAGTAAATGAAGAAACAAATTAGTCTAAAGTGGTTGTCAGCATTAGACACGGACATACTAGCAAAATTAGCGATACGGAGGATTTCTCAAGGATTAATAGTTCGAAAAGCAAAGTAAAGTGATGACATAGCGGTGGGAGACTGATCCCGACGGCTAAAAAGTGTAGGGCGTAACTCCTTATAATTGTGAATCTCTCGGCCTCACCCTTCTTGAGCGGATGAGGCCGGCCACGTGCGCACCCATGAAGTTTATGCGAAATCCGCCGACTTGTGGAGGCCTTACAGAATTTCAGGGGAATGAGAATGTGCTTCTTCACTGTTCAGGTAGTTCTAGCCGATTTATAGCCATCGAACACTCGGATGTCGGAAAGTTTTCTTGAATCCTAGTAATGTTGCGGTGGCCCAAGAGGAAGAAGAAAATCAGTGACTCGCATGTTTGGAGATTTCTTAAGTAGCAGCAAGGTCCAAGACAGATTACAGGAGCAGTTTGGGCTATGTACACGACTCGATCTGAATTAACCAATCGACCCAAGGCCGTTCCTGGCTCAGCCCATTGTCAGGTCTAAAAGAACATCATCAGTACAGTGCACCTAAACATACAGAAAGAGGTCCACGGATCCATTTGTTAGTATTCGGTATTTATTTTTAGTATATCAGTAATGAAGGTATGGCCTGTATTTGTTACAACCTGCAAAATCTACATCGCGTGCTGCACAACTCCCGGTTGACAAAATGCACGCTTTCTTGTTCTTCGCGCAATCTGTCAATTCGCAAAGTGGACAACACCCTATCATCTAGACCGATGCCTCCGAAAGTCCTGTAGTGTGTTCCCAATTGCCAAAAGACTACTGTTGGAGAGCCTTTTCTTTCAAATGAAAAAGAAGCTTTACTTAGCCTGCACGATCTATACACTTTCGAGATAGATGCGACCGTACAGATAGCATTTAAGGCGAAGCCTTGAACCACCTTCATCACTTAAATACTTGTTGAGACTGGTTCCATAAACTTTTGAACTACTCTTCCAAAGAGAGAGGGATATCGTTTTTGCTCGATTTCACCAGGGTGTCCAAATTAAACTTAGGCATGAACTTTGAAACAATATTTTAATTTAAGCTCGAGTCAACCAAATATGTCATATTAACCTGCCATCTGAGGTTCAAGATTTGCCATCTTTAGGGGAATCCATTGTCGGCTAGGACTTCATTAGAATAATGTGACCGTGAGGGGCACTTTCCACGATGTGATGAAGAGGCACTGTTTTCCATTTCCTTCCTCGATAGGGCTCGTTCCCAAGTAGGCCAATCCAAAGAACAGACAATAAATATGGATATGAATAGTTCATGATGATATGTGTGAACGAATGTGGCTCTTGCATGAACCAACCAATAGGAGTCTAAGGAGGTCAGAATCTTTCTATCCGAAGGGATAAGGGAGAGACGAAACAGAGAGGGCCATGCCAATGCCATTGGAGGCGATTGCTGTTCCAGAAAGGAAGAGTCAGGAGGGGTGCATGATGGGCTTTTCCCTTTTATCTCGTAGCTGTCAATCAGTTTTCGTTAGTGGTGGCTTCAAGGAAAAGTCTGAACCTGGACAACATAGTACTCCTCACAATGCAGGGTTCATCTTCTGTGTCCTCTTATGCATTTTGTATGTATGATCAGTTGCTGCTAAACATTCAGTCTGGCTCTAGGAGAGTTTAGCATGAGAAAGCATAGTACGATTGCAAGTTGTATTTATCTAGGCCAATGCCTCAGAGTTCTTAGGATGTGTTTGGTTCAGCTTTCGCATAAACTTTCGACCTCTAAAACCCTTTGGGGAAATGCTAGAGTGTTTGGCAACCTTTACCAAGTGGCTTTAGGCTAAATGGTGGCCTTGGGAAAGCTGAAAGCCCAATGCTATTATAGGCTTAGAACATTTGGCCGAATGCTAAAACTAGTTTTTTCTTCCAAAATTACCCTCACCAATTATTAAATTTTTCGATTTTGCCCCTCATTGTTACTATTTATCTTCTTTGTGCGAGGGCGATCAGCGAGGCTAGATCGGGTTGCAAGAGGCTAGCGAGGGGCTGGCGTGGTCGTGCAACCCAGGCAATCGTTGCCCAAGAGTCTTGAGTCACTAAGTTATTTCTTGGCCAGAAGTCATAATGAAATAATAAGGCCTAACCAAGCAAAGCTTCACAGCCAAAGAGCCTCAAGAGTTCATTATTCTAGGAACTGACATAAACTCTTTTGGGTAGAACACGTATGGTCGGGATAAAAATTGCATAGACTCGTTTTATAAATGACCCAACAAGCGTAACATAATCGATCATTGTATAAGCAAGTGTGGATCTTAATGCCTCATAGATCATGATTTTAATTGGGTAATGTTTAATTAGAAAGGAAAGAAATGATTCGAACAATTATGAGAGAAAAATAATAAAGAAACGAAATGGAGGAATTAGATTGTAGTGTTTTTTTGGATGCAGACGAGACAACGGAAATAGAAAAAATGGATTAGGATTTAGGATTTTTAATGTCCTTTGATGGAATATGATTTTTTTTTGGTGGAATGGATTATGACTTTAATGTCGTTTTGTGTACTTATAAATTGAAGGGGTCAAAGGTCAAAACTATATAAAAAAAAAAACAATCCTAAATTATATCCATTGTGACACCAATAGGTCCAATACTGCAATTTTTTTCCAATCACGTAAAACTCTAAATCATGTCTATTGTGACACTAATACCCCAAATTTTATTTTGTATCAATAAAGGCCCCTAAACTATGCCCATTGTGATACCAATAGACTTAACTTAACCCCCAAACTTGTACTGGTACGACAAAAACACCCTTGGCCAATAGCACAAGTTTGGAAGTATTGGTCACTCAAAAAAAAGTTTGGGATATCGGTAGTATAGTTGGCAAAGTTTAGAGTTTTTAGTGGTAGACGGAGGGCATTTTTTGCCACGGTGATACAAATTTGGATAATCGTGACGTGGTAAAAGTTTTGGGAAATTGGTGTTGCAATGAACAAAATTTAGTTTTTGGTAATAGATGGAGAGTATTTTTGTCACAAATTTGGGAGTTTTGGTCATATAGAAATTTTTTTTGTGTTATTGGTGTCACATTAGGTATAATTTAGGATTTCGAGTAATAATTTTTCTAAATTAAAATTCCATAAAAAAATAAATGGGAAAGAAAAAAAATTATAAATAGTAGGACGAATTTGAAGCGAACCAAGTCCACATAAAATTAACCGCACCAAATCCCACTTCATCCTTTCTTTTCTTTTCCCTTCGTCACCTTCCTTCCAAACAAGATGATACGTGTAAAATCCACTCGCTTTCCTCTCAATCCCCTTTGCTAATAATATTCTTGATTGGAGTAAACTTCCTCTTTCAAAAATTGGTGGATTCATGTAAAAAGAATGCATGAGTAGGTGATCAAGAAAATTACCACAAAAGTTATAAACCTATTCTTTTACTAATTCAGTCATAAACTTTTTTTTATTGTGCCAATTGAGTCCAAATTACTTTCACGTTTTGCCAATTGAGTCAATTCGATCAATTTGGACCAAAAAATTACTAAAATGGATGTCGATCTTGTCAGGTAGGATAGTTGGCACTGATATGGATATTTTTAATAATAATTTGAAAATTTTCTTTTCTTTTTTCCATTTCTACTGTTTTTTTTTGGGTTTTGGAGTGAGGACTAGTGAGGGCTGCCCCATGGACAAGGGTCAGGATGCCCTTATCGGCCATCAGGCGAGGACTGAGCCCTTACCTAAAACTAGCAAGGGTATGGGTCATGATGCCCTTGCTGACCAAAGCCACGGCACGCGAGCCCTCGCTTAAATCTGGCAAGGGCTGCTGGCCCTCACTCCAAAACTCATAAAAGAAAAAAAAAAGGTAAAGAAAAGGAAAAAATTAAAAAATTCAAAATATTATTAAAATATTATTAAAAATATCTATGTCGGTGCTAATATGCCATGTAAAATAATCAGCATCCATGTCAGTAATTTCAAGTCAAAATAGACTAAATAGACTCAATTGGCAAATCATGAAAATATTTAAAATTCAATTTGCATAATTATAAGTCTTAGAATCGAATTGGCAAAAGTACAATAAATTTATGACTTTTTGATAATTTTCCAGTAGGTGATCTACTGTAAGCTACAAGAGTACCAACCCTTACAAACACCATTGATCTCTACCGAAAATTGTTGAGCCACCATGTTGTTGTAGCCACTGCATTGCGGCCCCTCAATCACCACCGTCTCTCTCTCTCTCAACCGCCACCAAAACCCGTTTACCTCAACCGTCTACCTCAACTGTCTAGCGGCCACCGCCTTCAAGCTCCATAGATGGTAGTGCCGAGCTCCTACTTGTCGATGGAGCACAGATTCCCCAAATCTAGGTTGATCTGAACAAATTTGGCAGAGTTGCCTAGATCGATGGTGGATAGGTAGTGTTAGAATTTAAAGTTACTACGGTGATATTAACATGTAGAATGCCCAATAGAAAAATTAAAAATCAAGTTGGAGGAAATAGGTCCCTCCAAATTTGAAGCGCAGATTCCCTAATCTAGTAGAATTGTCTATGTCAGAATTGGAATTTAAGACCTCACGACCTCGAAGTTACTAAACAAAAGAAAACGTCGACACGATTGATAAATTTATGAGTTCAAGATGTATTGTAATAGTTCTTGATCGATCCAACTTTACTCTTTAAGATCCATCCACACTTGAATAGGTGCAACGAAAGTCTTAAAACTTATTGCGAAAGTGCAATTGAGTCTTAAAACTTTCAAAAAGTGCAATTAAGTCCTAAAACTTATCAAGCCGATGCAATCAAATCCTAAAAATTATCAGCATTTTCCTTTTATCAAGTTGAATGGAGTTAATGAAAGAACTTGATTGCATAAATTTAATAAGTTTTAGAATTTGATTGTATTTTTTGAAAGTTTTAGGATATTTTCGTGATAAGTATTAGAGTTTTCAATACACTTTTTTCTTTTAATTGCACTTTGGCCTTGTACATGACACTTAATTCGTATCTTCTGCATCATGCCCCTTCGACAACATGTTCACAAACACAATCGATTGACCAATTCAAGCAGTTTTGGTCAATCAAGCTATTGGACCCAAATCACTGTACTAACTTTACGCTCCTCCCACGTGAGCTGGATGACAAAAGAGTGCAAAACTGATCTTTACGCAGGCAAGCATCGTGGAAGCCCACGAAAGATTGAAAGCACATAGACGGGTGAAAGTTAATTTTGAGATTGCACCGGATATTTCTGCATCGATACTACCTCGAAAATCAACAGCCAATCTCTTGGTCAATAAAGCTCATTGCACTATACACCACTATAATCTAGGATCTCCAACATCAACATGGATATGTTGGGTCTAAAGTATAACCTCAAGATATGCAATGCAAGGCTGACAAACGCAGTACAACATGGTACACACACTCTCGTATGGCCGGTGCTATGGACCAAGTGTTTTATGGCGCTTTCTTAATTGCCAAGAGGATCGATGAGGACCACCTTTCCTTTCTTCCCAGAGAAAGGGGACAAAGCCCCACCACCCTGTACACATTT
Source organism: Syzygium grande (assembly GCA_024733475.1). NCBI lineage: Eukaryota > Viridiplantae > Streptophyta > Magnoliopsida > Myrtales > Myrtaceae > Syzygium > Syzygium grande. The sequence goes on along the minus strand of JAMXDD010000006.1, from coordinate 20,660,027 downwards.
CGATGGATCTTTAGGAGTTGGTTTTGGTTTTCTTTGATACAAGATCGTTGTACTTCTCTCTTACATGTTCAGAACAACTTATTCGTTGAAATTAAAGCATGTTGGGTGAAGCTCGTTGCCATGTTTGGTGCACCCATTTATGCTGCAACATGAAAATGTACGGTCCGCAAACTGGCTTTGTGGTTTGCGGGTGAGGGAGTAATTGTTAGGGGGGGAATTAAGCGATCGGCCCTAAATTTATTGTATAGATGTCAGTTCAGTCCCAAACTTTTTCGATTTTGTTGCCATGTCAGCAATTTCCGGCCATAATTTACCAGAAGAATTATATTGCAATGTCGTACAAAGGTTTAAGACTGATTAGCAAAATTGAAAATTTAGAACTTAATTGGTGTCATACAATATGTTCAGAACTGACTGGACAATTCCCCCGAGAGAGAGGTAATCTTTCACTCCAATCATTAGTTTATAGATAAGGCAAGAATAATTAGATCATCGAAGTAATTTAGTCAATTAAACATGAGATGAAAAGTTGGTCCAACCATGAAGAGCAATTAACAAGCTCGTTACTACGCACCAAACTGTCTTGCTCTGTCAAAAAACCCCAAAAAACAAAAGTGCATGGATACTTGAAAACGTTGCGTAAGCTTAAGGTAGATACGATGTCGGAAACAATAGAAGAACGAGGGACCACGATTGGAAGACAAACATAAGTGCTTTGTAAAAGCATATAGCAAAAGCCAAATAGCAATACCACTTCGAGGACCACTGAGAGAGCAATGAGAATTGAGGATGGGTTCCTATCGTGTCTGGTGAATATGTCGATCAAGAATTGAAATACGTACCCAACGGACAGGCAGAAAACGAAAAAAATTGTGCCTTTTCTCCCGTACTTTTACTACATTTCAGATCGAGCCATTCTACTTACACAAAATGTCTAATCGAGCCTCTTCTTTGGCACAAGATCTGGCCAAATCCAGCCGAATTTTTGCCTTGGAAGAATTCGACTAGGTATTTTACTTAAATCAGAGGACCTAATGAGAAAAATCCAAAAGTACATGGCCTTGATTAAAAAGAGTAATGAAAGCATAAGGATGAAACTTTTTCCATTTAAATTAAGGATTAATACCACGAAAAATCTCAAATTAATTCACATGTGATAAATTTACCCAAAATTAATTTTTTAACCATGAAAAACCCAAAATTGGTGCACCTATGATAAATTTACCTTATGTTAGTTCTGTTAAATTTTACCGTTAAATTACTGGGTTGACCGACATGTGGTAGTTAACGATTATACTAGTTTGAGGTTTTACACTCTATTTGGCACAAGTATACAAGTTTGTGATTTTTCGTGGTATTCGGAGAGTAAATTTGCCATAAGTGTACCAATTTGGGATTTTTTGTGGTAAAAAAATTAGTTTGAGATAAATTTGTTACAGGCGTACTAATTTGTGGTTTTTTTATAATAAAAAAATTGATTTGGAAAATTTGTCACATGTGTATCGGTTTGGGATTTTCGTGATATTAACCATCAAATTAACTCATGTTGATCGCGCTTTCAAGAGACAACGCATATATGGTATCCCAATACCCACGATTCAATGTTAAGGTCCCATTGCATACTTGGACATCCTCAGCACTATAGTAGTTACAGAGTTTGTGTGGAATAGGGCGATTGCTACGCCCAATGCACGCCTATTGCACGCCCAGTGCACACTCAATGAGAATTAATCATGTGTTGAAAGAACTCTGAACACTATGCAGGACAAACTCCAGAGAGAGAGGGGGGGCTTGAAGAAGGCAGTGACGAGAGAGAGTGAAGGCGGGATTGCACAAGCTCAACATAGCGTCATCTCATAATCTACATCAGCTACAAAATTTCCAAAAGAATAAGGAGAGAGAGTGAGGCAGGAACGCACAGGCCTAGGCTAAACAGCTGCAGGACAAACCCGAATGAGAGAGAGCTGAGAGCGAGAGGGGCTTGAAGAGTGCAATCAGGATACGAAGTGACGACGGGAACGCACAGACTTAGGCTCAACAAGTGCAGGACAAACCTGAGCGCGAGAGAGAGTGAGAGCAAGAGGGGCTTGAAGAATGCAGTAAGGACAAGAAGTGAAGGCGGGAATGCATAGGGGGGAGATGGATCACATTACAATGAGGACAAAGCCGATCCAATGAGGGCTAAGAGTGTGACTCTTGACATGTTTCTTGGACGATGAAGGGTAGAGATGGATCACATTACACATCAAATAAGGGGAGAGTGTTGATGAACCATACAAGCAAACACCGACTAAAATGTAAGCTTTACAAATCGGATCATTAGATAAACATAGCATGTAATAATATATTTAAAGAAATCACACATACCCTATTCCACATACACTCACCAGTTAAAGAAACCACTTACGTGGACATTGATGTGGACAATTTTTAATAATATTTTAATAGTTTTTCAATTTTTTTAATTAATTTTTTCCTTTTTTTCTTTCCTTCTCTTTTCCTTCTTAGAAGAAAAGAAAAAAAAGAAAAAAAATTAAGAAAAATAGTCGAATAATTTAAAAAAGGAAAAGAGTGCTACACTTTTTTTTTTTTCAACCACTCATAACTTCTTAAAAATATTCACTAGAGTACTATAGCTTTCATTCGATCACTTGGGTTTCATAATTTTTAATAAGATTCACCTAAGTATTGAAAATCCGACATGACATGGCACTTGTAGTGAACGTTTTAAAAAGTTATGGCATTCAAGTAATTAATTGAAAAGTCATATAGCAATCAAGTGATAAAAAAAAAGATATGTCGTTCAAGTAAGCACTCTACGAAAATTATGGTATTCAAGTAAGTGCCGTATGAAAATTAGGGCAAAACACTGTTGTGTCCTTATCCCCACAAATCGATGATAGTTTATGAACAATCTTAGCTTGTAACAATCATAGATATACAAAACATTAGATTTTATCGTACTTTTTAGGCGTAAGAAAATTGCTTTGATATTTTAAAATAAATATACCTGATTTCTTTGCAATTATGGATCGTATTGGCACCCCAGAAGAAAAAAATATTGATTAGTGTTTACAAACCGATCTGGGATCTGGATTATATTCTACTAATCCATAAAATAGTAGGTTGTTTCACGGATTGGGGTTTACCTTTTTGAGATGGATTTCTTGTCACAAAAAGATAAATCTATTCATTTTTGGGTCTGACATACTAAAGAGTGTGCACATTCTAATGTTTGTAATATCTTAAATAGGACATTTTATATATTTCAACCTCCAAGATTAGGTTATTGCAAATTTTTGTCTCGTTGTTAAGTTGCATGTATGCTTCGTGGCATCATCATCATCGTCACCTACCAATTTTTACAACATATGTCATGTTTTTTGACAGTGCGAGTCTAAGAACTGATAATGATGTTGCGCACCATGTAATCGTCTTGGAATTTTCAAACATCGGTATCATGCTTTGCAAATCTCAATTAAAACCGGTTTAAGTATTTCCTTTCAAGATATATACTTATCGAGATGGCTTTCTAAAGGCTTACTTGCAAAGATAATTTGATTTTGAATTAGTAACATGCGCAAATTAGTTCTTCACATTGCAGAAATTTTGGGGTGAATGTTCTTGCATCCTAAATGGATTTTGAGCTATTTAAAGTAGTTGGTCCCAATCCTGTGGAAGAAATATGGCATGGCCATCCCACGTCATGTGATCACTCAATCACATCATGCCAAGAAGTGTGTAGGATCCTCTCTCGAAATATCATGAGACTGTAATTCGGCACCACTAACATAGGCCTAATAGACAAATAGAGTCGAGACATAGGCAACTAATAAGAGAATTCACCCCGATGGTTGGCATAGTTTGTCAAGGTTTCTGGGAATCTCACCAATTCTTCGCAAGCTGCTCAAAATCAGGGTAACCTGTTCAAGCCAAATTCTTGGACTTCACCGGCTTATACGAGGCTTGCAGCGTTATTCCCTGAACTTTTAAGTGGTCATGCCTCTGCACTCGTTCCCGGGGTTAACGAAAAAGTAGGGAATGGGGTAGCTCTCGTTTGATCAGCTCCATTATATGCGACATTGCTATGCTGTTATTGGTTGTGGCAGTGCTTGATATAGCCATGTACCGCTTGCTCTAGCTATCTCACCATTTAGGTATAGGATGAGATGATAAATGAGCCAAATTTGGTGGACGAGACAGTGCAAAGCTGAGGCAATTGTGATGTGTGCGACTTGAATCATTCTCAAGTAAGACATCCCTCCCTTTGCCGTGTCTCCAACTCTGCATTGACCGGAAACGGAAACCTCCATCATCATCATCATTCCAATGTCCTCTCTTCTTAGCTCAATGTTATATTTCCAGCCCCTGAATTTCACCGCGCATTGCACTCTAGTCCCTAGACCCGAGGTGTATCATTTCGCTTTAGTCCGGCTCCATGCCAAATCAATTGGTCCGCATGTTATACTCGCCGAGATAACAATGTGGAAAATTGAATGTAACATTCCAACAATTTTGCAATATTTTCTCAAGTATAATAATAAGTCAAGTGAACTCTTTGAATACTAATTTCGTGATAGAACATGCACATATAAGAAGAAGGAAGTTTGACAAACATGTGAGTTGATCTTGTGAACCGTCATCAATTGACGCCGGGGAAAGCGGGTTGACAATTCTCCATGGCAACATCGCACCACATCCTGATTCCTGGTTCAGACAGAACTGGGTCGACACACAAAATGACACGCACAAAGACATGCCGAAGCTTCTTCCCACGTCGTACTCAAGAATAGTCTTTGATCTAGAACAGACAGGTAAAAGAGGTCCGGTTTGTCAATTAAGCGATGTACTTCGTTGAACCATTAACTCCCATTTGATTGAAAAAGAAGGTACTGGTCGATAATAACCGAGGCTAGCTGAAGTTCAGTGTTTCCAAACACTCAGTTTAAAGTGCATGGGGCCACAAGACTGGGGAAAGAATATCAAGTCGGCTGATTCATCTTGATGCGCCGGATAACATCAATTGTCCAGGGATTTCGTATTTTGAAATAAGATCAGTTTAGTTTTGCCGTTATTCCCCAAGAAAAGAAGAAAAACACATATATATATATATATATATATATATATATATATATATATATATATATATAGGTGGCATCTTGAATTACTGTGTGACATGTCTTGAACGAAGAATTTGACTGAAAAGTTAGTATATTGTGTATTTTATGTGAAGGAATAGTCATTTTTACATATGCACTAGCCTCTGTAATTTTCATTTGAAGGGAACAATAAAGCCAAAGTACAATGTGAGCTCTCCAATTGTACCTCCTCTCTCTCTCTCTCTCTCTCTCTCTCTCTCTCTCTCTCTCTCTCTCTCTCTGCCACGCAGAGTGAGAATGGATGGTGGACTTCCAATGCTGAATTGTCTGCTGCAGCACACATTGAGGAGCATATGTTCATATTCATCAGATCCTTCTAATTCCTCCAAGTGGGTTTATGCTGTTTTTTGGAGAATCTTGCCTCGGAACTACCCTCCACCAAAGTAAAGATGCACACGCTAATCATCAGTTTTTGTTGCGTTAAGTTTGGTACATTTCGCTGTTTCTTGATCCATGTTGCTCTGTTGCAGGTGGGAATTTGGAGGGGGTGCAATTGACAGAGCCAAAGGGAACAAAAGAAACTGGTAACCGTGATGTGGTTGAGTGACTCAAAAGAAGTGAAAGACCCTCTTCTGATCTCCCATCAATTTTTGAGTTTTTGATTTGGTTTCTGAATCAGGATTCTTGTTTGGGAAGATGGGTTCTGTGATTTCTGCGAGTGTGAGAAGGTGGGAGGTGGATACGTGAAGGGAAGGTTTGGACCAGAAGTCTTCTTCAAAATGTCTCATGAGGTCTACAGTTACGGTGAAGGGTCAGACTTTAATCATACTCCCCTCGTATTGTCAGCTTCTTCCGTCTCTTTCTGAGGCAAGAAAGAATGATTTCTTCCCCTTCTTGTTGCAGATTGGTTGGGAAAGTGGCAGCAGATAACAGTCACAAATGGGTGTTGAGAGACACAGGGAATGAGAGTGATCCAAACTTCATCTCCTCGTGGAACATGTCAATGGAGCCTGTAAGACAAGTAACGCAACTTCACTGTTTTAGAGTAGCCACAGTAGATGCAAGTCTCAGTTTCAATAGTTCTCCTTCAACCTTCATTTGCATGAAAGTTTACTTCCTACATTGCAGCAACCAAAGGCATGGGAGGTTCAGTTCAATACCGGCATTCAGGTCGGTGTTTCCCTGACTTAAAAAGCAAAACAAGCCCAGCTTTTCTCTTTTCCTTCACAAATGCACCTGCAGCTAAATTGTTTGATTTGCAGACAATTGCCATTATTTCGGTACAAGAAGGCATAGTTCAGCTTGGATCATTGGATAAGGTCTTCCTCTTAACTTCCTTCTCTTTTTCTCTGTGCCTTTCCTCTTGATCATTGTCAAATATGGTCATTTATTTCTCCAGATAGCGGAAGATCTTAATTTGGTGATTGGCATACAGAGAAAATTCAGCTATCTCCAGAGCATTCCTGGCATTTTCACGATACAGAGACCATATCTACCTCTCCAAGATCCCCACCTCCGTAAATCCCATATCTCCATCACCGAACACCATGAGACATTTTACTTGGAGGATGAGAAACGCCAATTCATTGGCGCCAAAAGGTCGTTTGAGGAAGCACCGGAGAGTTGCCTGGTCAAGTCCATCAATCTTGGTTGGAACACCCCGCATTACAGCATCCAGGGCCCATCCATGTGGCCAATACCACCTCTTCTGTCAAAGCTACCTCCCATGATCCCGCATTACAACCCCGTTGAACCTCCCGATCCAGCTATCATTGACAGGAACAGCATCGGCAATGGGTGCCAGAGAGCAAAAGCGAATGAAAACCGAGCTCAGATTGGTGATGTGAAAGTGGAGCCTTCATGTCACCTGGATGCTTTTAGTGAAGAAAAGCCAACGTCCACAAACTGTGAACTCGACGTGAAAGATCAGGCACTTGTTGGACTAGGATTTGAGCCTGTTAGGAATGGAGAACGGTCGCCGAATCTTAATTAATTAGGAAAGCCAAAACGCCACGTAATTATGAAGCAGACACAGACCGAGCACTTTCTGGTTCCGAGCGGTCAGTTGGTAGAACATTAGCAGTTATGCATCAGCTATCCGCCTGTTTATAAAAGTGAAAAGTACAGTTTTATATGATAGGCTTAGGCATTATGTACGTACGCAGAGAATGTTTCTGTGAAGCCAAAATAATGCTGCCGGTACGTACTGAAGGCTGCATACTGTATGACAAACTTCGGAGCCTTAGCTCGATTTAGCACCTATTTGTTCTGGATCACGATCAGCTAATCTCGTGGTAGATCGTACAACAGTCCAGGGTTAAGTCGGACAACTGGATTGGCCCAATTCCCTTTTGTTCCATCCCTATCGTTGCGGGATGCATGACCACCACCATTATGTAATGGTCCCCCTAAACATACTGATAGGAAAAGGACACAGCAAATTGTCAATAGGATGAAGTAGTGTGCAACATTTGAGTACTTGCCTGGGACACACCGAATGGTCCCCGTTCTCAACCACTTGATTTTTTTTCCCCTCTTGAACGAATCCGAGAGAGAGAGAGAGAGAGAGAGAGAGAGAGAGAGAGAGAGAGAGAGAGAGAGACCTGCGATTCGTGTTTTGAGGCATAGATGCAGCGTGATAGGTCGGAAAATAACATGTCCGAACTGGTGTCAAGTTCGGTAATCAGGCTGAAGTTCATTTAGGCATACATGCTACATAATCAGACCAAGTTACCTCTCCACTCCCCTTCGCGACATGATCTTCAGTAGACCACATCACATTGATCTTATGTATTGATGGGGACAAAAATCAGCACTGTGGGTAGGCTTTCTAAGAAGAATGTCTCAGATCTATCAATACATATGGGGGATTATAATCTAGGGTTAATACTATGAAAAACCCTGAACTGGTACACTTGTGACGGATTTACCCCAAACTATTTTTTTTTACCATAAAAAACCCTAAACTGGTACATCTGTGATAATTTTACCCCGAACTATTTTTTTTTTACCATCAAAACCCTAAACTAGTACACTCACGATTTTTACCCCGAACTATTTTTTTTTTCGACCAATTAAAACCCCAAACTTGACAATCTGCTGTGACAATTTTATCCCGAACTAATGTTTTAATATTATTTTTTTTTATTTTTCGAATTTTTTTAGTTTTTCTTTTCTTTTCTTTTTCCTTTCCTTTTCTTTTTTTTTTTTCTTCATCTTCATTGGACCAACAATGGATTGTTATATTGTAATTGATACCACAATAACGTGACACATAACATAAATGCTACATTTTGACCCAAAAAAAAATATAAATGCTAAATGAAAGACTTTCTTTTATATGCATGAATTTTCATACCAACCACTTTTTTCTACATTTAAATGTTTCGCAAAAAAGGCATTATATTGTTGTTGTGTCTTTCTTATTTTTGGGTGCAAGTGGATAGGCAAACTAATGGGGTCCAATGCAAGCTTGTTACCTAAGCTTGGAGTACAGCTGATCAACAATTTCTATACGTTTTACTTGCCAATTTAATTTAAAAGATTAAATTAAAAAAATAATATATTTTATATATAAGATGAGAGATATTATATGTGCATGGCGATTCATAAATCAATATGATCACTTGAAATATATAATAAATAAATCACAAGAAGAATTTTTTGTACTATTTCTAATTGATATAGTAAGAAATTATAAAGAAAAAAAAATTATAGATACAAACTTACGAATTTAATTTCAATTTAATATGCCTTACCAAATTCACACTTCCTGATTTTTTTTTTGTTTGAGGTTAAAGATGAAGGAAAAAAAAAAGAAAAGAAAAGGAAAAAGAAAAGATAAGAAAAACTAAAAAAAATTCGTAAAAATAAAAAATAATATTAAAAAATTATTTCGGGGTAAAATTGTCATAGATATACCAGTTTAGGATTTTTGGTGGTCAAAAAAATAGTTTGGGGTAAAATTATCACAGATGTACCAGTTTGGGGTTTTTGGTGGTAAAAAAAATAGTTTAGGGTAAAATTATCACAGATGTACCAGTTTGGGATTTTTTATGGTCAAAAAAATAGTTTGGAGTAAATCAGTCACAAGTGTACCAGTTTAGAGTTTTTCGTGGTATTAACCCTATAATCTACTGCAGCAGCAAATTTTTAGAGGCGAGCTGTTTTAGATTTCTTACAAGTTCCAATAACTCCTCATTTTTTTAAACGTGGAACCTATCAGTCGAAACGTGAAATCTACCCTGTCACAGGTTCTAAGATCAGTTTTAGGATTTACCCAAATTCCACTTGTATTATTAATTGAACAATTGTAATGAATTATCACTTTTAATGACCACCACTTATTGTTATAATTTACTGACCACAACTTATATTTAGACACACAAAGAATATGAAACATTAACAAGTCATAAAATGAAAGTTTAAACTAGTGATTCCAAATTATATATGTTGGAGATATGATATTATTGAAGATATGATTGAAGATTATGATCATGGGCATCTGTATTGATTTAGTCAATCCATGATTAGTTTAGGAAATTAAAAATCTCTTGTATATTATTTCCTATTCTTTTCTCTATTCGTACATTATAAATAGATTGATGTACATGTTTACAATTAACATAATACAATACAAAAATTCCCCCAATTTTTTTTTTTTCCGTTTCCGTCCCGCATGGTATCGAGCCTTCAATCCACAAAAACCTAGCTTCAACATCTTTTAGAATTGCCTCGAATTTTTTTGTTTTCTAATTTGTTGTTGCAATTCATATCCTGCAAAACAAATCGAAAATACCGGAAGGAATTCAATTTCTTGATACCATGACAAACCACAAAAACACCAACACCGGTGATATCAACACTGGTGAAATCCATGAACCTTCAATGGAGGAATCCTCGAATCAAATTAATGATTGAAGAAGAACGTGGGCATCTTTTTCCAAACACTAAAAAAAAACACGCTTTTTTCGCATTGATGGATCTCCCAATCCGGTCCATTGTTCCTAAAAAATTTTTCGATCCAATGGCCAAATTTTTCGTTGAAAAATTACAAAAAATCCAATGGATTTTTCGATTCAAAATCACCAAGTTAGAAAACAGTGATCAAGTTTTTGGATCCAATATTTTTTTTTCCCCCGGAATTTTTTTTTCGAAAACTTTTTGATAAATTGCCCCGGCCAATTAGGGCCACCACATCGTCGCCGGCGAGCTCGAGTCGGACGGGCCATGGCGAATGCAAGGGGGCGGGGGCGTTCGGGGAGGAGGGGGGGGAGCAAACCAAAAGGAGGCAGGGGATTGGGTTGGATGGGTCATGGTCACAGAAGTGAATCCAAGAATTTTGAGGAGAAGGAGAAGGAGAAGGGGAAGACAGAGGATAAGGAGAGAGAGAGAGAGAGAGAGAGAGAGAGAGAGAGAGAATTTTGAAATTGAACGAGCGAAAAAATGCCGAAAATTTTGTTGAAATTTCACAAATTTTCCAAACGAAAAATCCCAAAAATATCGAATAAAATTAATGTTTTTTTAAATTCCGAGAATTTCCAATCGAAAACATTTTCGTTGAAATTTTCCAACGAATTTTCCAAATAAAATTGTACACTACGAAAAAAATTGCCCTCAAAATTGTTGGACAAATTTTCAAAAATCGAATAAAATTATTGTTTTTAAATCGTTGGAAAATTCATGGAAATTTCCAACGAAAAAATTTTTGTTGAAAATTTCCAACTAATTTTCCAAATCGAAAATTGTACACTACTTAAAAAATTGCCAAAATTCAAAAATTGTTGAAATTTCCTTGAAATTTCCAACGAAATTTCCAACGAAAAATAAAAAAATTTTAATAAATTATTATTTTTTAAATCGTTGGAAAATTCGTTGAAATTTTCCAAAATAAAAAATTCTAATTTTCTAAATCGTTGGAAAAATTGTACACTAAATAAAAAAATGTCGAATTGAAATTGTTGGAAATTTCTTTGAAATTTCCAACGAATTTTCAACGAAAAAAAAAAAAAATGCCGAATAAAATTAATGTTTTTTAAATCGTTGGAAAATTCCTTGAAATTTCAAACAAATTTTCCAAATTTAAAAATAAAAAAAAAAAAATCGAATAAAATTATTGTTTTTAAATCGTTGGAAAATTCATTGAAATTTCCAACTAAAAATTTTTCGTTGGAAATTTCCAATGGATTTTGTACACTTACTTAAAAAATTGACCGAAATTTGAAATTGTTGAGAAATTTCGTTTGAAATTTCCAATTTTCCAACCAATATAAAAAATGCCGAATAAAATTAATGTTTTTTTAAATAATTGGAAAATTCGTTGGAAATTTCCAAAAAATTGTTGAATCACCCTACTAAAAAAAATGGCAAAATTTTCAAATTGAATTGTTGGAAATTTCGTTGAAATTTCAAACTAATTTTCCAACTAGAAAATGTTAAAATTAATGTTTTTAAAATCGGAAATTGCATAGCACCCAATGTCGTGGGAAAACATTTTCGTTGAAATTTCCAAATCTAATTTTTCCATTCGTTGGAAAATTTGTCACCAATAGAAGATTCAAAAACAATATGGGAAAGCATACGGGAGATGTATGGAAAATTAGATCAAGCAAAGATATTCACTCTCACGTAAGCCCTATCCGAATTGAAACAGCCCCCTGGTCACAACCGATTCCTCGATTTTACGTGCTTCAATTAGTTATCGTCGCTCTCGAAGATTCAAAAACAATATGGGAAAGCATACGGAGCTTAGATCGAGGATATTCACTCGAGGAACCGCGGCTCGAGGGATCCGAGACCACGCTCCGATAGTACAAGGAAATAAAGGAACGGGAGAAGGCTACGAGATTCTTACTCATACTCAACGAATCATATTCATCCTTCCGATCCCAAATACTTGCAATGGAACCCGTGCCACCACTCGGCTGGATTTATCAATTAGCCATCCAAGAGGAGAGCCAACGACTGGCCGTGTCTGAGAATGCAAGAATGGGTGAAAGCGCCACTCTAGCCGCTTTCCCGTCTAGCGCCGCGGCGGCGGGATCAACAAACGAAAGTGAAAAAGCTCTCGAACGCTGGGCTTCAAGAGCAAAGCAAGACGGAATCGTTGGACCGGAGAATGTGGAGCTCTTGGGAGCATCACGGGACGAAGAATTGCTGCAACATCCAAAGAGAACGATGTATACCCTAGGTCTTCATGGATCAATGGCTGGGATCAGCGCAAGAGATCAGACGATCCATATTCGCTCATCAGCCCAGCCGAATCTGATGGCTCTAATCAAGCCACGTCGGCACAAACTTATAAGGGATCCTACGACTCACGAATTGCCAAGTCATCAGGAAAGGTTAGTGGGCAAAATTCTAAATTCAAAAATAAATATTGTGAATATTGCAAGCGCCCACATCATACTGTTGATACCTGCTTGAAATTACATGGGAAACCAAGTGATAAAAATAGAAAGGAGAAGGAATTTTCTGCTTATCAGGTTTCTGCACAAAGAATTGATGGAGCACATGAAACAATTACTCGAGAGCAGTATCAGAATATTATGAAGGCTCTGAGTCAATTGAAAACTAGAGACAAAAATGCAAGTTTCTCAGGTACTTTTCTTTACAAGAGGAATTCAATTTCAATTGATACATGGATATTCAACTCAGGAGCCAATGACCACATAATTTGCAATGAGCATTTATTTTTCAATATTCATGATTCACAATCCTCCACATATGTGCCTCTTCCAAATGGAAATATTACACATGTCACTAAAATAGGGACCGTCCATCTTGGTCCCAATTTCATCTTGAAGAATGTCCTATATATTCCTGATTTTGAGTTCAACCTTATTTCTGTCTCAAAAGTCTGCGAAGATAATTCTTGTCGTGCCATATTCAGTTAAGAAAATTGTTTCTTTCAAGACGATTTGACTGGGGAAACTGATGGGCTTGGGTAATATAGCGCAAGGACTATATTTTTGGATAGATGCCCTGGGAGATTTAGATTCATTGAATAAAAGCATTTCTTGTAATGCAACCATTCATAATAAAAATCTCCTTTTTCATCAACGATTGGGTCATAGTGCGCGTTTCCCTCATCCAAAATGTCCAATATGTCCTTTGGCTAAACAATCTCGAGCATCCTTTCCAAACAGTACATCTCGAGCAAAAAAGTTCATTTTCCTTACTTCATATGGATATTTGGGGTCCTTATCATACCACTCATCGTAATGGGTCTCGTTTCTTCCTCACGATTGTTGATGATTATACGCGTGCTACTTGGGTCTTCCTCATGCAATCCAAAAGTCAAACCTTTTCTAATCTGTCGAATTTCCTTTCTCTGGTTAAAAATCAATTCGATAAATCTATCTAGAGAATTCGCACAGATAATGGACGAGAATTCTTTACTTTTGATTGCATATCATTTCTATCTACCCATGGAATAATTCATGAAAGCTCCTGCACCTACACTCCACAACAAAATGGAATTGTTGAACGCAAGCATATACATCTCTTAGAAGTAGCTCAAGCACTAAAATATCAAGCTTCCATTCCTAAGAATTTTTGGGGAGATTGTGTAGTCACGGCAGCCTACTTGATTAATCGCATGCCAACTAGAATTTTTGGTGGCCGTACTCCTTTTGAAATGCGTTATGGAAAGGAGCCAAAAATTGATCATCTTAAAGTTTTTGGTTTTTTATGTTATGCAACAATTGTGGGCCCTCGAAATAAAATGGATCCTCGTGCCACTAAGTGTATTTTCATGGGATATACTCCTCTTCAAAAAGGATATAGAGTTATGGAGATATCTACCGGACATTTCTTTATCAGCAGGGATGTTATATTTTATGAAGATATATTTCCATTCCAAGATATTGCGTCTTCGTCCCAATCATCCTTATCATCACGGGGCCACCGGCAATTCTTATCCGATGAAGATTTATTTATGGCTCCAGAATATCATTTTGTTGCACCGGAATCATCCGATAAAATTATGAGCGATTCTTTGAGCCACACCGAAGAATCACCAGAATCAATATCCAAGGATATTCATTTGCCTACCTCTCCCACGATGGCTTCAACTCCATCACAAGCGGCCCAAGGATCCCCATCACTTGTACTTGAGCAACCTCCAATTGAGGAACTTCGGCGCTCTAAACGGAATATCCATCCACCTACATGGACAAAGAACTATATATGTTCTACTTTGAGTTTTCCAGGTACACAATATCCTATATCCTCATATGTCTCTTTTAATAGACTATCACCAGAACATATGTGTTGCATTAGTCGCATTTCAGAAGAATATGAGCCATCTTCATATAGTGAAGCAGCACGTGACCCTCGATGGCAAAATGCAATGGCGTCTGAACTTCATGCTCTCATGGAAAACAACACTTGGGATATTGTTCCATTACCCCCACATCGAAAGCCAATCGGCTGTAAGTGGGTGTATAAAATCAAATTCAAAGCTAATGGCTCAGTTGAAATATATAAGGCCTGATTAGTTGCTAAAGGGTTTACGCAACAAGAAGGGTTTGATTATCATTAAACTTTTTCTCCTGTTGCAAAAGAGGTAACTGTCCGTTCTTTCTTGTCAATTGCCGCCATTCACAATTGGCAACTACATTAGATGGATGTTCACAATACATTCCTACACGGAGATCTCGATGAGGAAATTTACATGGAACTTCCACAGGGATTACACAAACAAGGGAAGTCTCGAGTATGTCGTCTCTGTAAATCCCTATATGGGCTAAAACAGGCATCGAGGCAATCGTATGCTAAATTCACTGTTGCACTAACAAGTGCAGGGTTTTAGTATTCCAAACATGATTATGCTCTGTTCACATGGACTGCAGGTGCTTTATCAATTTATTTGCTGATATATGTTGATGATATACTTATCATGGGAAACAATGACCTTCTTGTTGGAAAATTCAAAGCATATTTACATTCTACTTTCCACATGAAGGATCTGGGACCTCCTAAATATTTCCTTGGCATTGAAATTGCTCGGTCTGAAAAAGGAATCAACCTTAGTCAACGAAAATTTATCTTGGAAATTGTTTCTGAAGCAGGATTATCAGGATATAAACTAGCCGTCATACCAATTGAGCAGAATACCAAATTGACAACACATGAGTATGATGCGGGTTCATCTTCATCTATTGGGGATCTATTGCTTAAGGATCCATCGGGATATCAGCGACTTGTTGGGAAACTAATATACCTCACCATGACAAGACCCGACATATGTTATGCGGTGCAAATACTCAATCAATTCATGCATAGCCCGAAACAGTCTCATATGAATGAAGCATTGAAAGTGGTAAAATATTTAAAGGGATGCCCAGGACTTGGTATATTTTTGTCTCATGACTGCAACATGAAGATGACAGCTTATTGTTATACAGATTATGCTATTTGCCCAATGACCAGGAGATCCATCACTGGTTTTTGCATCAAATTGGGAAAATCTTTAATTTCATGGAAAACAAAGAAACAGTTAACAATATCATTGTCATCAGCTGAATCAGAGTATCGACCCATGGCAAAAACTGTCTACGAAATAGTTTGGATATGAGGATTACTTTCGGACCTTGGGATGCAAGTCCATGGACCAAGTGAATTGTTTTGTGACAATGATGCTGCACTCAAATTAGCGGCAAATCCAATATTCCATGAAAGAACGAAACACATAGAAGTTGATTGCCATTTTACTCGGGATAAGATTCGAGAAGGAATCCTTGTAACAAAAGGAATTGGAACTATGGAACAACCTGCAGACATCTTCACTAAACCATTATGTCAAAGACAACATTCATACCTATTGAGCAAGCTAGGTGTCCTCGACATATATAGGCCATCAGCTTGAGGGGGAGTGTTGGAGATATGATATTATTGAAGGTATGAATGAAGATTATGATCGTGGGCATCGGTATTGATTTAGTCAATCCATGATTAAATTAAAAATCTCTTGTATATTATTTCCTATTCTTTTTTCTTTTCGTACATTATAAATAGATTGATGTACATGTTTACAATTAACATAATACAATACAAAAATTCCCTCAATTCTCTTCAGTTTCTGTCAATATACTCATCATCTAATGTCATAGAACATCACGCAAAGACATAGACAAAAAAAAAACACAGAACTTGTTTAAGGTTTCAGATGAAACCTGAAACTTTCCGTGCATACCGTGGAACCTGAAACCTATTAGATTCTCATCGGTCAAATTCTCAGGTTCCAAATTCTATTCTGAAACCATGTTCACCCCTACAAATTTTCAAATTTTGCCGAATCTTTGTAAGGATTTGGAAGGCAGGAATCAACTTAAAAGAACGGGCATTCTTTGCTCAAGAGGGTAGGTGGACCTGAGACCGGCACCCCCACTATTAGTAATATGTATGCCTGTTTTCTCTTCAAGCACTCGATTTTAAACCATCAGCAACTCACAATGATTTTTATTCTCAGAAAAGGAACGAGTAATCTCTCTAAAGAGTGTAGTTTCAACCAAGGGTCGCAATCCGCTCAAGACAGGCCAGAAGAGATTAAACAGAGTAAAGCTGCTTTCACGTCATAAAATGAAATTAACCGACCAAAGAACAGAAAAACCAGAGGCATGGAGAGAAACAAAGCATTCAAATTCTATTCAAATAAGGGAGCTATTCGAGAACCCCTTTCTGAATGAAGCCTGGATTTAGAGAGGATGTTCCAGAAACTTGCAGCAGCAAAGTCTGTGTATCTCATGCCGCATAAAATAAGAAGTCTATTTACAGAACCGATGCCTAGACATACTTTACGAACATCTTAAGAAAGGGGTTCTCTGGATCTGCAGTTAAATGAGAATGAGGAGGAGAATATGAGTTGCTGCGATTTTCTCAATTCCCCTGAAGAATCTCCATCCACAGCATACCAGATCCAAGTTTTTTTTTCATGCACTGCTCTTCTGTCCATCACTTCCAAAAGCCCAGTGAAATTTAGCAGGAGTGCGCTTCAATGCCTTGACTCCTAAAGGATTGTTCTTGCTCTGTTGCACAAAAACAAATTAGAAAGGACACGAAGGATTGTTAATGAAGAAGCCACGTTGAATTAACTTTAACATGTTCAAGGTTAAGTCAGATGCATGTCCAATTTCAAAAAGCCATTCGTGATGAAATTGAATTTAGTCGGTTGTGTGTACCATTTGGCAGGTGCCTGCGTTTACATTGCAGACCGGGAAGTCATGAGGACAGCAACTATAGTGGTCTTCACAGCAGGTGGCTGCCTCGAGAGGGCAGCATCCCCAGGCAAAGCAGTAGTTTGCATACTCATAGACGCAGCAGCAGGTGGTGCTCTCGGGACAAGAGTAGTAACTGTCGCAGACGGTTGGGGGCTTCACTGGAGATGGTGGAGACGGGCCGGGATTGGGAGGATTTTGGCCACTTTTGACAGGGTACGACGCCTCCATCACTATACCACATTTGCCAGTGGGGGTACCAACCACATTACGTGCCATTCTGATGTAGCCTTGCTCTCCCCAGCTATCACCCCATGAGTTCTTCACTATCCAGTAATCAACTCCGTTTTCTGTGCCATATCCGACAGCGGTGACCCCGTGATCCAGAGCTGTCCCACATTTGCCAGTAAATACACCCTGTAAAAGTCAGAGGGCACAGTTAGGGCCATAATAAGCCTTTTGAGAATCATCTGCGCCTCCTCCAAGAATTTGTGTTTAACAGTAACATCCCAAAGTAGCTCTCACAATTTGAAAAGTAAAAGTTTCCGTGAGTAACTAAGGAACTCATCAAACAAAGGTTATATCTGACCAAAAAAAGAAAAAACAAGGGCTCATCAGCCAGAAAAATCATTGCTCCGAAGAAGCTCATCAATTCCTCTACATGACGAATTTTCAGGTAAGCAGCATGGTTGACACTCTAGCTGCAGAAGAAATAGCTGAAATCTAGAGTGAAAGTGCGAGTAACACTCCTCCATGTTGATGGACATGCCAAAGCTTTTCTTGCGATTCAACATGCAATATTTTATTGATGGACCAACTAAGGAACTAAGACCGTAAAGTAGGAATATATGTTTTTTTTAGGAATATTACCGAATCGTAAAACTGGAATTCCCGGCCTCCTGCTTCTATGGCCACACTCACTGGTTGATTAGCAACTGCCTTTTGCAATGCTTTCTCATCATTCTCTGGGACATCTTCATAATCGTCGATCGTCACGACCTTTGCGTTCTTCTGCAAAAGTTGGCATAAAGGATATGACATGTTATCACCTTCGTGGTCATTATTATGCCTACTATACATTTAAATGATTAATTGTGACACAAACCCTGTATTGGTCACAAGTACTATCTACAGCTCTATAGGGATAATCTTCCTCGCTATCAATGCCTCCGTTGTTGATAATGAATTCGAAGGCATAATCCATGAGCCCGCCATTACATCCTTCATTGTAGGATGTATCGCAGTCCACAAGTTCCTGCTCGGACAGAGAGATCAAATCGCCAGTAACAATCTTGTTTATCCCCCTCCACAGCAGCAATGGTAGAGAACGCCCAGCAACTCCCTTCAGTCAGAAATAAATCATTTAACAATTGACAGAAATACTCCCAAAAGAAATTCTTTTGAGAATGAATTTAATAACAGGTGATGATGATTGCTTTGAGTTGAGGAAACTATTAAAAATATATTGACCACTTTTTCTTCCCAAAATCCTCTTGCACTAGCTGCTACAATTGCGTCAAAACAGAAAAAAAAAATTATATCCATTGGTTTCTTTTTTTCCAAGTAAAGTACCATTTTCACTTCAAATCAATTCACAGTGACTTCAGAGAAGCTTGTCACGAATGGCATTTTAATTTTTGGGCAAAACGATTTGCAGTCATTACTATATCTTCATATATGCCTTCTAAATTTCTAGCAAAAGAGCAAACAAAAAAGATTTTTTTTTTTTTGGCCCGTGCGTATCCTCTCTTAGCAATTCATGCTATCATTGAAAATAGAGTATGCATCTTCTACACGATCAATACAAAGCAAGCCCAAGCATATGAGCAACAGCTGACAGATTATGACGAACGGACCGCATGGAAGTCCATGAAAGGATGCAAATCACGGGATCACCCCCAACAAAAACAGAACGCAACCACCATGGAAATCGGTCCAAAACGAAGAAAGTCACCATCAGACATCAGACATCAGACAAACGAAGGCACGAAACTTCCCAACGAGCAAAACGGGCTCATTCTTAACGCAAGAATCGATTTTTTCTTTCCCCCACAAAGTGAAATAGCAAATTACCAGCAACCACATCCTTGACCACAACATCAAAATTCCTCCTTTTTCTTTTGGTTTAATATCGTCACGGATGCATCATACAAAGATATCGTCAACATAAGAACAATAATCTCTATTCCGCGCAAAAAAAATCAAATAAAACCACCAAAAATATCAGAAGCGGTACAAAAACGAAACGAAACGATTATTTATATATGTGATATCAGAAGAAAAATCTCACCACAACTTCCCTGGTCCTTGACGTCGACAACGGCGCCTTCCTTCCTCCAATCGACCGATGCCGGCAGCTCCTCCCCGGCGACCACGGCGTAGCGATCGCTGCGGGCCTTCCCGAGCCGCCGCCTCGACCGATCCATCTTGGCGCCCAGGTACATGGACCGGTACTCCTCGTTGGTGAGATCGGCGAACCGGTTGAGGCCGACCCTGAAGGTCCGGTTCCCGTCGGCGGCGGCGGCGGCGTTGTTGTGGTCGTCGATGAACCGGAGGTTGTCCTTGAAGACCTGGAAGCGCCTCTCCTTCTCGCCCAGGGCGTTGTAGGCCTTGCCGTGCTTGGCCAGCCAGCTCTCGTAGGCCGCCATCACCTCGTCGTCGGCCCTCCCCCGGTCGCCGTGGGCCCGGTCGTAGCTGACGATGGACATGTCGAGGGCGGCGGCGGAGGCGATCGCCAGGAGCAGCGCGGCGGCGAGGGCGAGGGCGGCGGCGGCGGCCGGCGTCGGCGGCGGCGATCTGGGATCCATCTTCCTTGGCGTTGGCTGTATCGGATCGGGAGAATCAGAGGAGGTAGAGAGAGAGAGAGATAGAGAATGGAGGGGAGAGAAGCAGGGGGAGCGTGGCTTTATAGAAGGCGATGTAGAGAGAGAAAGAAGAGAGAGAGAGGGAATATAGGGGGAAATTGTAATGGAATGGAAACGGGAGCGGACGAAGGAGAGGAATCGCAGAAGGCGAGACGTGATTGGCTGGGAGGGGGAGAGAGATGTCACGGGCGGTGGGGGGCGCGCGTGGGGTCTGCTCCTTTTTTTCTTTTTCATTTTTTTCTGGGCATTTTTAAGGATATTTCTTTCCTCTTTCCGATCGCGTGAACTTTTTTTAAAAATGTGGCCGTATTCATAGTAGCCGTTCAAATTCGATTTGAAGACTTGCTTGGATTTTTAGCTTTTTCTTTTATTTTTCCATTTAAATTTTTCGGTCATAAATGACTTAGGTAGATTTAGTTCGATTCTTTTCCGATTCGAGCCGAGGTCGTGCTCGGGAAAATATCATGATTACGTGATTGAGCGAGCGTAATCGCGTGATTGTACTTTTATATGTTACAATCGCATAATTTACCGTAATTCATATGAATAAATCTGCAGATACAATCTTCTAATCGTACTGTATTTTCAAATGCGAGATGTTTAAGCCCGGGTTCGAATTGGATTTAAAAATCCAAATTGGTGCGTTTGTTTTGTTGAAAATTTCATGATAAAGGAAATTATTTTCGATGGGAATCATTCTGAAAGAAAATTATCTTGTTTTCATTTGTTCGGCGCTTTAGGAGAAATGATTTCCTTTTTGTTTGGAGGAGAAGTTGTGATCCCCTAATCTAAGCTCGTTATTTTCAGTCCATGGAAAATGTTTTCCAAAGATCGATTAGTTTTCCGTTATTCAAATATCGAAAAGTCAGAAAACAATTTTCCAGAAAGCATATTTCCTTCGAATAAACGGGCCCCAAGCTTCAGTTAAAGATATTTCAACTGGGGTGAGCATGGTCTGGGTGAACGGTTCCCACCATGAAATCGGGAACCGTCTACTAAAGACCTGTTCCGAAAAATTAAAACCGAAAATTTCCCATTGGATCCACAAAGCTTCACGTAAATGGAGGTGATCGAGAGCGAAATAGGGAGGCAATGAACGGCCAGAGGTGGGGTCGTGAGTTGATGGGAGTTGAAAGTCACGGTCGTGAGTCAATGGACGTTCAGCTTGAGTCGAGATCGCGAGTAAGAGATAGAAAGACAACTCAAACAAGGTGAAAAGTGAGACGAGATGAATACTTAGTTAATGGGCGTTGAGCTTCATATTAAAGATTACTTATATATATTACTGGTCCAGTCAGATTGGGCGGATTGATGGTTCCACGCCTAGAACCAGAAATCAGATCGGTATTCACCGACGGTTCCCTGTTCATTTGCACGCCCCTGATTTCGACCTATTAATTCACCCAGCATGTTTCTCCCAACTTTTTACGGAAATCGATTATTATTATTATTATTATTTCAAAGTGCAACTTCGGAAAGGGTTTTTTTTTTTGGTCGAAATCCTGAAAGGTTGCGTTTGGTCGTCTGGATTTCTAAACGGGATAGAACTGGATAGGATAGGATAAAAAATCCCGGGATTTTTTTATATCCTATCCACTGTTTGATGGACTATGGATTTAAAGTCGGATAGGATAATTTTTATTTTATTTTTTTGTTATTCACGGGTCCGGAGGAGTCGGTGAAGGAAAAAAAAAGCCGAAAATTTTTTGGTGAAAGTCAAGTGAGTATGGGGATGAAGATGGCCAGTGGTGGATTTTTGGAAAAATAGGCGTTAAAATCTTATCCCGGTCCATCCTATCCCTTCTCCCGAATTTTTTATCCGGTTTATATCCGATTTATATCTGACCTTATCCTATTCTGGACCACCATCAAACACAGGGTAAGATGAAAATATATTATACCATAACTTTTATACGGTTAACAAGGGTTTACGCCCGCGTGCGATCGCGATAAACGTCGCCTTGGGTTGGCGGGGCCCGCGCTCAAAGCGGGGTTAACGTAACTTTCGCGGTGGAGTCAATTATTTCGTCGCCAGTCGCTGTCCGAAAAAGGGCGACCGACGAAAGCCCGGGGCCCACCGCTCCTGGTCGGCCCCCCCTCACCTCTCTTTCGTTTTGTTCCTCATTAAAAATCCTTAATTGGTCGGGCTTCCCTTCTCCCTATCATTTGCCCGACCGATGGTATATGATATGAAATCCTCCCAAAGTGGTGAATTGAACTACCATCTCGATCCTTTCGTAAATCAATCGGCTGACACCCATCTTTTGTCCCTCCCTCCCCCCCCCAA
Organism: Syzygium grande; assembly: GCA_024733475.1. NCBI lineage: Eukaryota > Viridiplantae > Streptophyta > Magnoliopsida > Myrtales > Myrtaceae > Syzygium > Syzygium grande. The sequence goes on along the minus strand of JAMXDD010000006.1, from coordinate 20,637,559 downwards.
AAAAAAAAAAAGAAATTTTGCGTTCCGGTCGTCGGCCCAAAAGAAATTTAAAAATACGAAGCAATTGGAGCGACATTGGCGATGCAAATGCATCTTTTCGGTTTTACGAAAAAGTGAAACGTTCCGAGCGGAGGAGACGAATGATGAGCACCGCCGGAATGGAATTCTCCCCAACCACCTAGTCCCAAGGGTTTTTTTTTTCCCATCGTGGGCGGAAAGATTTGATCGACAGTTGATCGGGCGTAACTTTTTTCTTTCGCCCCGATTCGATCGGAGTTCTCGACACGGCATCGTGCCAACCCCCTCCCTCTCATAGGTGGGATGGATTTGGGTGTAAGAATACAGCATCGAAATGTATTACGGAGAGTTACAAACAAGTTCTGTATAAATTTGAGTTCGAGATATCCTGATATTAAGCTGATCGATGGATGCGCAATTTAATATATAAGCAGTATAATAATTTGAGCATGATCCTGATTTAAAGTTCGGTTCTTTGACATCTCTACACAGCAATCACATTTGCGGACACAAGGAAGGTTAAAAAGCCATATATAACCCACAAAGGGTGGGAAAAAGTAAGAAAAAGAAAAAACAAGAGAAAAAATTATACAAACAGTTTCTAAACTTTGATTAAATATGTAATTTAATCCCTGAACTTTTAATTTATTCAATGTAGTCCTTGAACTTTAACCCAATATTCAATGTGGTCCTTGAACTTTCAATTTGTTCAATTTAATCTCTGAACTTTTGGTACATATTCAATAAATAGTCTCTGAACTTTATAAAACTATTCAATATAGTACTTCCATTAATTTAAGTTCAGGGAATATATTATATATTTTCATATAGTTTAGGAACTAAATTGAATATGTACCAAAAGTTCAGGGATCACAATAAACATTACGCTTAAAATTTAAGGATTATATTGAATAAATTAAAAATTCATGGACTAAATTACATATTAAGCTAAAGTTTAAGGACCGTTCGTGTCCTTGTCAAAAAAAACAAGAACGAAGACGGAAAAGTGCGGACAAAAACAGCGCATGGGACGAACACATACGTGGGCAACGATAGACCATTGGAGTCACAGCCTTAGGGTTTGGGGGCGGGTCCCACACGACGGGTTCCAATGAATCTTTCTTGGCGATTATGAAAATGTCTGTCGTAGTAATTATCATTGATGAAGAAGGGACAATTCTATAGTGGCCACTTGACCGTGACCTCATACTAATAATAATAATAATAATAATTACTATTATTAATTTAATCGCGAGTTACTATCAATCGCAGCATCACATCGACGTTACCCAGACGCTATTGCTCCTTACCTATTACCGATTACTAATAACAAGAAAAGAAAAGAAAAGATAATGATATAAATATCCTCCAAATTTTGACCTCTAATATAAAATTGATTCATAAAATTTTAATTTATTTAATATAGTACTTAAATTTTAATCGAAAATGCAATTTGGTCCTTAAACTTAATTTCAAAGTCCAGAGAGTGCATTGAACAAATTGAAAATTTAGAGGTCATATTACATATTGAATTAAAGATCAGGAATCACATTCAACAAATTAAAAGTTCACGAACTATAATGTATATTCGGTCAAAGTTCAGGGATAGTTTCTGTTATTTTCCCAAAAAAAATGCTTTTACCCTATTTTGAATAAGCTGGAAAAAATTGTGTGGCCTTAAGAAAAATAATGTGGAAAATGTCAATTGTCAAAGGGGGTTGGAGAAAAATATAATAAAGATTTTCGTCTCCCAAACCATCCTCCGTTTTTCGACCACAAAAAAACAAATGCTACCCTCCGTTCCCCGATAACGTGGGAGCCTTTTTGTACGTGCTTTTTCAGAAAAATATCAACCTTTCATTTTCTAGTGGAAATTTAAAATAGTATTCGAGTATGGAAATTATAGGAAAAATTATATTAGGGTTTTCCATGACGGGTGATTCCAATCTTAGAAAAAGTCAAGATGCATCTGTTGCGGGATTTAAACTGGGTGAATAGCGAAAAGGAAAAATGTATCTAGACGAATCAGTAATTTCCTTTCTTTTGCTTTTCAAATAAGATATGTTAAAAACAATGCAAGGTTCGCCGTGATAATAATAAGTCATTATCCAAATTTTGACTATGTTTGGTATTTGATCCCCTCGGTTGTTAAGGCAACAAATTACATAACATGCTTCTCTTATCACTTGGAAAATGCTCGGAATGAAAATTATGGAGATGATTGCACGCGTTTATGAATTCATGGGTGCGAGCTTGCATCGGTACCTTGTCTCTTGCTCTATGCCCTCAACATACTTGCAATGCACTTCGCAGTATGCAAATCGGATGAGTTCGGGCCTACCGAAGCCCGATGTGCATCGTTAAATTCATATTCATTGTAGCTTATCAAGTCATTGAACGGTTGAACCTGACCTTGCGTAACGAGAAAGGATACATGGAATTTCTCATGTAAAAAAACCAGATGCAAGAATTTGGTCTTAAACAGGCACATCGATTTGCAGAAAGTCAAAGGTCTTGGTTGGTTGTATTCCGGCGAAAAAGAGTTGGAATCTCGTACGTCTTGTATTGGTAAATAAAATATCTCGTGGAGGCATCAAGCTGTCCTTATCATCCGGCTAACTCGAGGACGGAACGAAGGCGTGGCCAATCGCGAGAATCACTATGCGTGGAAAGTTTTGTTGTCGTGTTTCGATTAGGAAAACTATCTTGTCTTGTCCCTTAAAAGTTACACGTGTGATTTTTGGCATACTTTTTTATATGTTAAAACTCTCTAAAATCTCAACTCACTTTTAAATTTTACTTCCCTATCATCACGAGTCCCTTGCCTACAAGCCGTGAAAAAAAAAAATATAAAAAAAAATATAAAATATTATTACAAAAGTATTCACATTAATGTTGATTGTCCAAGCGACATGCATTTATATTGGCCCCCATGCTAAAATTGATCAAATATACTCAATTGGCAAAAAGCGTAATAGAGTTTATGATTCAATTGATACAATTAAAAGGTTTAGAATTGAATTGACAAAAATACAATTAATTCAAAATTTTTTTGATGATTTTTCTATTTGGGAAGGCATAAAAAGGCTGAGTCATGAATTTTCCATCTCTCTATTCACTTACTTTTGTCAAATTTGCATTCCACATTAAATAGTTGCTGAAGCCTGGTTTTCCATGACGAGGAAAAAAAAAAATTTCAAGAAATCCTGCTCCTTGGAAGACAAAAAAAAAAAAAATAAAAACCGGCGACCGAGAAGAAGAGAAGAAAAATATAAAATATTATTACAAAAGTATTCACATTAATGTTAACCTTTTTGAGAGATTCGTCCAAATCCAATTTCACGCTACGATTAAATCGACATGCATTTATATTGGAGTCTCATTGATTTATATCGAACTAAAACGAAAATACCCCAGGCCATCAAAATGGGGCTAAATCAAGCCGAGGACACTCATTCAATAATGGCTTCATCATATATTTGTGCACTCAATTAGGCAACATAATTTTGCATCAACCCCTTCTACTATCACTTTTTTTTTTTTTTTTTTTTGCATTGATGAGCTGGCCCCTCCGCCATCTCTCACATGAGGCTGCTCCCTCTCTTTCCAATTTTTGTTTGTTTTTTTCGGGGCCTGGAGGAGCAGCTGATTCGAGCCGAGCCCATCGGAACAGCACACCTAAGAGCCTTGACAATTCATCAGCGACTAGCGAAATTGCGTGCTCCGTAATTACAGAACATCGGATATCAACACCCATCGATCCAAGTCCTCTCGTGGCGATATAGCTTCGTTCAGAAGATTTCAGCATATGATCAAGGGTCTTCCCCCGCTATAGGCAGGGCTGTCAAAAGACACCCCGCCAGATGATCCGAACATATCTTAACGCGACTGACCGATCCGAAAATTTCCACCTTTTTGGGTTGGGCCTCAGTTTGTTTCGAGTAACAGTAAAAATGGTTGGGTATTGTTATGGATCTATTGGGCTCGGAACAATAGCCGTACTGTCAAGGGCCTCGACCTCAATAACAGATGTATGTATTCGCTAATTTTTTTTCTCTCTCACGATCCCAGTATTATTAATTATGACTTCACTCCATCATCTCCCCTTCTGTAAAACCCTAGAAATCGATCCTCCCTTCTCTCTCTATTGATCCATCCGATGTAGCCCTCGATTGTTTCATCTCCGGCACATCGAGCACGTTGTCTTTCTTCTTTGCTGGCTCGAGAATTGCGTTGTGAGGTGCTTGACTTTGCGATTGTGGCTATTTGAGGTCTGGGTGACTATGGAAGAGAGGAGGTGGGGCGGTCCGATAAGGCTAGTAGGTCTCAGGGTCTTGGAAATGGCGGATCTGAGGATTAAAGTATGCTTCCCGTGCACTCGCCCTCGGATCTACATACCCATTGTAGGCTGTGAGATGTGCGATGCTTAGACTCACAACTCAACCTTAATTTAAAATAAAAATTTGAAACCCGAAACCCGATTTGGACAAACTTTACCCGACCCAACCCTATCATGCGGGTTATATTCCGGATGGGTCTCAAGTCGGGTTGGACCAATTACATATGCGTAGCTTTTTGGGTTGGGTCAAGTATCATGAAAACACGATCTGGCCCGGCCCGACCCGACCCGTCGCCAACCCTAGCTGTAGGATGGCACGACAACGTACGTTTAGTGAAGGGATACTTGTACAAATTGGCTAGCTAATTGGGCTTTTCACGAGGCCCAATATTCACTTTAACGATTTTCTCATGCATCCCCCTTGTCAGAACTTTCTTTTGTTGTCTAGCGGGAGGATGGACTGGCCTTGCCGTCGTGCCCAGCAACGGTAATCTTGTAATCTCGTAGGGACATACCCCCTTCGGTTTCCTCCGCTTCTTCTCTCTCTCTCTCCGCCCATCTTCATCTCCCACCGCCGCCCTCCGCCTCCTCCGCTCCTCCCGCACTGTCTCTCTCCCGCCCGTCTCTCCTCCTCCCCGCCCCCCAACCCTCATCTCCAATTCCTTCTCCTCCTCCTCCACCCTCGCATCCCTCTGTTCGCGGCCCAAGTCACGGTCTCTCCGAACTCTAGCCTATGCCTCGGGCACATCTGTCGCCATGTCGTCGCCGCTGCCCCGAAACTTCAACCTCTCTCCCTCCAGGCCTGGTCCAAATTTCACATCCTTCGTTACTTTCTTCAGTTATTTCTCTTTTGTGCTAGTGCTGGATTGTCTGCTACATGCAATTTTCCAAAAGAAAAGAAAAGAGAAGATGACGATACTGGGACTAATCTAATCTGACTGACATCTTCGAGTGGACGGACGGAGAGAATGCGTTTCATGTCTCTTGGTTTTTTGAGCGGGTGTTCATGTCAATCCCGTCCGTGGGACGGAAAGTAATCCTCTGCCTGTGGTCACAGGAGGAAAGCTGTGCGAGTCATCCCATTTTTGTCCCACATCGAAAACTCAGGACAGCTTTCTTTTCTATAAAAGCCAATGTCTTTCATAGTGAGCTTGTCTCTTCGGAGACATCCGATAAAATTGGAATGATACAGAGAAGATTAGCATGGCCCCTGCGCAAGGATGACACGCACAAATCGAGAAATGGTCCAAATTATTTTCATCTTTCCAATTTAATTTTAGGATTGATACTACAAAAAATCTCAAATCTCCAGATATATGTGAAATAAATTTATCTCAAAATAATTTTTTAAATGAAAAATCTCAAACCCAAATAACAAAAACGCGTGTGATAAATTCTACCCAAAACTAATTTTTTGACCGTGAAAATCCCAAACCGATACACCTATAACAAATTTACCTTCCATTAACTTCCATCAAATTTTACCATTAAATTTGTTGACGTGGATGACACATGGTGACGTGGTATGGTGACATGGCAAGTCCACGTGAAAATCTATAGGGTAAAATACCACCTAAAAAACCCCAAATTAGTTCGCTAATAGAGGGTAAATTTATTACAAAATTACTAATTTGGGATAAATTTATCACATGTGTCTGGGTTTGGGATTTTTTTTGATAAAAAATTAGTTTAGGATAAATTTATTACGGTGTACCGGTTTTGGGTTTTTTGTGATTAAAAAATTAATTTTGGGTAAATTTATCATGGGGGTACTAATTTGGGATTTTTGTGGTCAAAAATTAGTTCGGGGTAAATTTTATTATAAATGTACTAGTTTGGAGTTTTTTGTGGTCAAAAAATTAGTTTTAGATAAATTTATCATAGGTGTACTAGTTTGAGGTTTTTGTGGTATTAACCCTTAATTTTAATTGGTATCTAATGGATAGTCACAAGTTCTTTAATTCACAAAAGAAGCATATTGGATTTTGACACCATTAAGAACATTTTTTTTTTGATAATTTTCCCTTCAAAATCTTAATATAATTTCAAAATTTTACTTCCACGTTCTCGTTTAAAGAAAAGTCGAATTTACTTCCTCGTACTGTAACGAAAGAGCTACCTCGACAAAACTCCTAAAATTCCCATCTTTTGCAACGCGTTACATCGTATGGTCATATTGATTGCTACAAACACAATGAACTAACGTGGCTTCGCACTTATATCGTGCGGGATTAAAATTTCCAGACGCTACAAAATCAGCAACCGAGATTGTGCTTCTAGCGGAGCAGCCGTAAGACACTGGATCCACATTAGCACTCCATGCAATCAGTCCACATGATCAATGCGCAACTCTTTTGACACACACGGGCAAAGGATGGGACGAAAGACACCACAAGTGTTATAACTATCGTATACATGACTCACTTGAGGGTAACACCTTTTTTTTTTTTAATCATTCAAGTGTCATAACTTTGAATTGATCACTTGAATGCCGTAACTTTTAAAAACGCTCGCCTCAAGTATCGAAAATCGACGTGGCATGATACTTGTGGTGTTTGTCTTAAAAGTTTTGGTACTTAAGTGAGCATTGTATATAAGTTATGACACTCAAGTAATTGAAAAAAAAAAAGTATGGCACTCAAGTGTGGGTCATGCACAAATTTTTGATACTTGTAGTGCCCTTTTCCGAACAAAGGACCAAGAAGCGCATTTCTAGAAAGCCCAAATTTCTCCTAAACAACTACCGCCTGAGCTAAGGAGATACGAGATTGAAACTCAAACCGAGTGCAATGTGAAGAGCACGCACCATCCGATTTCGAATTGCAAGAAAGACTCAATGGAAGCAAACAGACGGAACCCTATCGATGACATCGTTTTCACGTCAAGTGCGACACGATTAGAAACAGAGCAGAGACAAAGAGATAGGAGTTGTGAGGTCACCGAGCTCGATGGAGAGAACCGACGGGCAAAGGCGAAGGCGATCGAAAAACGGCGCCGGAATTGCGACATTTAGGCGCTCGATGGAGACAGAGGGATTGGGCGCTCCAGGACACGACGACCTAGGAGAACTGAATAGTGTACACGCTTTCGCTTCTACCGGTGGAAGATCACCAACAGCGACGCTCGGAATGATTTCGTGTTTCTTCAGTCGTAGGCTTTTTGTCTAGATGGCAAGTTTTAGACTTGATGTTATGCTCGTCCAGTTCACCAATTAATCGAAGCCTAACTTGGATAATTTTATCTAGCTAGTGTTTGTCAATCGATGCGGGTACGCAGAGGTCGAGTTACATTCGTGTCTCCATCAACACAACTTTGCATAGTTTCCTGACATGATATTAAGTTGGGATAATTATAAAAAAAGGTATAAATCTATTATACGGACGTCAATTCAGTCATAAACTTAGTCTTTCCGATTAATTTTGGCGGGAAATCACCGATATGGGCATTGGCTATTTTATGTGGCTTGGCCAATCTTGACGGAATAATTTTTGCGATTTTTTGAAAAAATTTTGAATTTTTTTTTTTTTCAGTTTTCGTTTTTTTCCAATTTTTTTAAATGCAAAAATTGTCCACATTAACACCTACTATGCCACGAAAAATGACCGGCAATCCATATCGATTTTTTTATTCAAAACTGGATGGAAGGACTACATTAGAAAATCGTTAAAATGTATATGACTAAATTGGCCAAATTGGAAACTTTAGAACTAAATCGGTATCTGTACAATAGACTTAAGACTTTTTTTTTATGATTTCCCCACGTTAAATCCTATTAGATGGAAAATGTGTCAATTTCTTCCTTCGAAATTAGTTGTTAGAACAGCATGACATAACATAAAAAGCCAAAAAAGAAAAGAAAAGAAATGAAAAAGGGTCTACGCCGTCCATGGCATCGAATGATTTGCGTCCACTCCTTAGTCATGTTTAACGATAATTGTCCATGATGAGTCGATGACCATCGGTCAAGCACAATGCTGTGGTTGTGGCAATGCATTCGATGCTGAAAGTGATGGTTTTTCACTCTCCCACTTATAAGTTGAATTTAGCGCTAGTGCTAGATTGTGTGATACATTCAATTTTCTTCTTCGCCTTCTTATAATTGATGATGATGATGAGTCTAATCTAATGCGACCGACATGTTTTTGGTAGAGAGAATGCGTTATACATGTGTTTATGTCAATCGCGCTGATGGGGCGGAAAGTAATCCCTACAAGAGAAAAGTCGGGTAAGTCATTCCATGCTTATTCCGCGTTGGAAACTCACGACAGTTTTCTTTTCCGTAAAAGCCAATGTGGCGAGTGATAAGATTGTCTTTTCGAAGACCTCCGATAAAATTAGACGACAAAGAAAAGAAGGGACAATTCTCTCGTGGCCTTAGAAAAAGTCAAGATGTATCCGTTGCAGGATTTAAATTGGGTGAATAGCAAAAAGGAAAAGCATATCTAGATGAATATGTATTTTCCTTTCTTTCGCTTTTCAAATAAGATATGTTAAAAACAATGCAAAGTTCGCCATGATAATAATAATTCATTATCCAATTTTTGACTATGTTTAGTATTTGATCCCTTCAGCAGTGAAGGCAACAAATTACATTAGATGCTTCTCTTATCATTTGGAAAATGCTCGGAATGAAAATTATGGAGATGATTGCACGGGTTTATGAATTCATGGGTGTGAGCACACATCGGTTTCTCGTCTGTCGCTCTATGCCCTCGACATACTTGCAATGTACTTCACAGTATACAAATCGGATGAGTCCGGACCTATTAAGCCCGACGATGTGCATCGTCAAATTCATATTCATTATAGCTTATTAAGTCATTGAACCTAGCCTTTCGTAACAAGAAAGAATACATGGAATTTCTCATGTTAAAAAAACCAGATGCAAGAATTTGGTCTTAAACAGACACAATGATTTATAGAAAGTCAAGGGTCTTGGTGGGTTGTATTCAAGCAAAAGAGTTGGAATCTCGCACGTCTTGTATTAGTAAATAATATTCTCGTGGAGGCATCAAGCTGTCCTTATCATACGGCTAACTCGAGGACGAAAGGAAGGGGTGGCCAATTGCGAGAATCACTATGTGTCTAAAGTTTTGTTGTCGTGTTTCGATTAGGAAAACTATCTTGTCTTGTCCCATAAAAGTTACGCGTGTGATTTTTGACATATCTTTTTTTTTTATATCATACTTTAAATCTCAACTCATTTTCAAACTTTGTCTTTACCTTTTTGTAGAGTGTGAGAAATGAATTACATTTAAAACTACGGCGTCCCCATTCCTAACCCTTCGGAGAAGGTGGGATTCAAACTCGCCACCTTCCTCTTCCCAAGAAGAAAGGTGGCCACTAGGGCAAACTTTGCATGATATTTCTATTCATCACGAGTCCCTTGCCTCAGGCCGACGAGGAAAAAAAAAAAAAAAAAAAAAAAAAAAATGGTAAAAAGAAGAAAAAGAGAAGAAAAATATAAAATATTAAAATATTATTACAAAATCATTCATGTTAATATTGACCGTCTAAGCGACAGGCATTTATGTTGGCGATTTCAAGTCAAAATTGGTCAAATAGACTCAATTGGCAGAACGTAATAAGGTTTATGATTCGACTGATACAATTAAACTGTTTAAGATTAAATTGGCAAAAATGTAATTAATTCAAAACTTTTTTGGATGATTTTTCTATTTGGGAAAGCATAAAAAAGGTTGAGTCATGAACTTTCCCTCTCTCTCTCTCTAAACTTGGACTTACTTTTGTTAAATTTGCATTCTCACGTTAAATAGTTGCTGAAGCCTCGTTTTCCATGATGAGGAATCGAGGGATGGACTCCCATTTCAAGCAATCTTGCTCCTTGGACTTACTTTTGTTAAATTTGCATTCTCACGTTAAATAGTTGCTTGCCTCGTTTTCCATGATGAGGAATCGAGGGATGGACTCCCATTTCAAGCAATCTTGCTCCTTGGATGACATTCCTTTTCGATTATTTGCATTTGTAGAAAAGAAAAATTTTAACAGCTAATGGAGACAACGTCTTAGAGACCGCTATGGTCTTGATGATTGCGATAGAGTCAAGTCTTCCATAGTCCAGTGACGTCAGGAACATGGAATTGGAATCTCGATACCAAGCATTGCCAGCACACCCCATTCTGCCTTTTGAGGGATCCAGTACCACGCGAAAATCCAATTTCACGTTCTGATTTCTCTGTGGACACGACAAATGCATTAGATATTGGAGTCTCATTGCTTAGGAAATCCAATCCTATATCGAACTAAAACGATGTCGAGATTACTTTATTTCCGAGCCATCAAAATGGGGCTAAATCAAGCTGAGGACACTCATTCAATAATGGCTTCATCATGTATTTGTGCACTCAATTAGGCAACATAATTTTGCATCAACCCCTTCTACCATCACTTTTTTTTTTTTTTTTTGCATTTGATGAGCTGGCCCCTCCACCATCTCTCACATGAGGCTGCTCCCTCTCTTTCCAATTTTTGTTTGTTTTTCCGGGGCCAGGAGGAGCAGCTGATTTGAGCCGAGCCCATCGGAACAGCACTCCTAAGAGCCTTGACAATTCATCGTTGACTAGCGAAATTGCGTGCTCCGTAATTACAGAACATCGGATATCAACATCCATGGATCCAAGTCCTCTCGTGGCGATATAGCTTCGTTCAGAAGGTTTCAGCATATGGTCAAGGGTCTTCCCCGCTATAGGTAGGGCTGTCCAAAACACCCTATTATAGATGATCCGAACATACGCTAACACGACTTGACCGACCGACCCGAAAATTTCTGGCCTTTTTGGGTTGGGCCTCAGTTTCTAGTGGGTGACAGTAAAAATGGTTAAGTATTGTTATGGATATGTTGGGGCTCGGAACAATAGTTATACCCTCAAGGGCCTCAACCTCGGTAACAGATGCACGTATTCGCTCCTCCTTTCTCTCTCTCGCGATCCCAGTATTATTGATTATGACTTCACTCCATCATCTCCCCTTTGTAAAAAACCTAGAAATCGATCCCTCCCTCTCTCTCTCTATTGATCCATCCGATCTAGCCCTCGATTGTTTCATCTCCGGCACATCGAGTGCGTCGTCTTTCTTCTATTCTGGCTCAAAATCGTGTTGCGCGGTGCTTAATTTTGGGATTGTGGTTATCTGGGGTCTATGACTGAGGGAGAGAGGAGCTGGGGAGGTCCGATAATGCTGGTACGTCTCTAGGTCCTGTAAATGGCGGATCCGAGGATAAAATTAAGTATGCATCACGTGCACTCGCCCTCGGATATACATACCCATTGTAGGCTGTGAGATGTGCAATGCTTAGACTCACAACTCAACCTTAGTTTAAAATAAAAATCTGAAACCCGAAACCCGACTTGGACAAGCTTGACTTGACCCAACCCTATCATGCGGGTTATATTCCGGATGGGTCTCAAGTTGGGTTGGGCCAATTACATATGCGTAGTTTTTCGGGTTGGGTCATGTATAATGAAAACCCGACCCGACCCGACCTGTCGCCACCCTAGCTATAGGATGGGACGACTACGTATGTTTAGTGAAGGGGATACTTGTACAAATTGGCTAGCTAATTGGCCTTTTTCACGAGGCCCAATGTTCACGGTAACGATTTTCCCCATAGCATCCCTCGTGTCGAAACTTTCTTTTGTTGTCTAGCGGTAGGATGGGCTGGCCTTGCCGTCGTGCCCGGTAACGGCAACCTTGTAATCTCGTAGGGCAGTATCCCTTTCGGTTTCCTCCGCTTCTTCCCTCTCTCCGCCCGTCTCCGACTCCCACCGCCAGCCTCCGCCTCCTCTGCTCCTCCCGCACTGTCTCTCTCCCGCCACCCACAGAGAACGCCGCCCCGATCCCTCATCTCCAATTCCTCCTCCTCCTCCTCCTCCTCCTCCACCCTCCCATCCCTCTGTTCGCGGCCCAAGTCACGGTCTCTCCGAACTCTAGACTATGCCTCGGGCGCATCTGTTGCCATGTCGTCGCCGCTACCCCGAACCTTCAACCTCTCTCCCCCAGGCCTGGTCCAAATTTCACATCCTTCGTTACTTTCTTCAGTTATTTCTCTTCTGTGCTAGTGCTGGATTGTCTGCTACATGCAATTTTCCAAAAGAAAAGAAAAGAAAAGATGATGATATCGAGACTAATCTAAAGCGACTGACATCTCGAGTGGACGGACGGAGAGAATGCGTTTCATGTCTCTTGGTTTTTGAGCGGGTGTTCATGTCAATCCCGTCAGTGGGACGGAAAGTAATCCTCTGCCTGTGGTCACAGGAGGAACGCTGTGCGAGTCATCCCATTTTTGTCCCACATCGAAAACTCACGACAGCTTTCTTCTCTATAAAAGCCAATGTCTTTCATAATGAGCCTGTCTCTTTGGAGACATCCGATAAAATTGGAACGATACAGAGAAGATTAGCATGGCCTCTGCGCAAGGATGACACGCACAAATCGAGAAATGGTCCAAATTTTTTCATCTTTCCAATTTAATTTTAGGATTGATATCACAAAAATCTCAAATCCAGATATTTGTGATAAATTTATCTCAAAATAATTTTTTGATAATGAAAAATCTCAAACCCATACACCCATGATAAATTTACCCAAAATTAATTTTTTTAACCGTGAAAATCCTAAACCAAAACACACTTATAACAAATTTAACTTTGCCGTTAACTTCCATCAAATTTTATCGTTAAATTTGTTGATATAGATGACACATGGTGACGTAGTAAGGTGACATGGCAAGTCCATGTGGAAATCCATAGGGTAAAATACCACGAAAAAAAAACCCAAATTGGTTCGCTAATAGAGGATAAATTTATTACAAAATTAGTAATTTGAGATAAATTTATCACATAATAATATCGGTTGTGATTTTTGTGGTCAAAAAAAATAGTTTAGGGTAAATTTATCACGAGTGTACGGGTTTTGGGTTTTTGTGATTAAAAATTAGTTTTAGTAAATTTATCACGGGGATATCGGTTTGGGATTTTTTATGACCAAAAAAAATTAGTTCGGGATAAAATTGTCATATGTATACTAGTATGGGGTTTTTCGTGGTCAAAAATTAGTTTGAGATAAATTTGTCAAGAGTATATCGGTTTGAGGTTTTTTTGTGGTATTAACCCTTAATTTTAATTGGTACTAATGGCTTCTTTAATTCACGAAAAGAAGCGTATTGGATTTTGACACCATTAAGAACATTTTTTTTTTTGATTATTTTCCTTCAAAATCTTAATATAATTTCAAAATTTTACTTCCACGTTCTCGTTTAAAGAAAAATCAATTTACTTCCTCGTACTGTAACGAAAGAGCTACCTCGACAAAACTCCTAAAATTCCCATCTTTTGCAACGCGTTACATCGTATGGTCATATTGATTGCTACAAACACAATGAACTAACGTGGCATCGCACTTATATCGTGCGGGATTAAAATTTCCAGACGCTACAAAATCAGCAACCGAGATTGTGCTTCTAGCGGAGCAGCCGTAAGACACTGGATCCACATTAGCACTCCATGCAATCAGTCCACATGATCAATGCGCAACTCTTTTGACACACACACGGCAAAGGATGGGGACGAAAGACACCAAAAGTGTTATAACTATCGTATACATGACTCACTTGAGGGTAACACCTTTTTGTTTTTAATCATTCAAGTGCCATAACTTTGAATTGATCACTTGAATGCCGTAACTTTTTAAAAACGTTCGCTCAAGTATCGAAAAATCGGACGTGGCATGATACTTGTGGTGTTTGTCTTAAAAAGTTTTGGTACTTAAGTGAGCATTGTATATAAGTTATGACACTCAAGTAATTGAAAAAAAGTATGGCACTCAAGTGTGGGTCGTGCACAAATTTTGATACTTGTAGTGCCCTTTTCCGAACAAAGGACCAAGAAGCGCATTTCTAGAAAGCCCAAATTTCTCCTAAACAACTACCGCCTGAGCTAAGGAGATACGAGATTGAAACTCAAACCGAGTGCAATGTGAAGAGCACGCACCATCCGATTTCGAATTGCAAGAAAGACTCAATGGAAGCAAAACAGACGGAACCCTATCGATGACATCGTTTTTCGCGTCAAGTGCGACACGATTAGAAACAGACAGAGACAAAGAGATAGGAGTTGTGAGGTCACCGAGCTCGATGGAGAGAACCGACGGGCAAAGGCGGCGATCGAGCGAAAACGAAGCGTGGAATTGCGACATTCAGGCGCTCGATGGAGATGGATGGATTGGGCGCTCCAGGACACGACGACCTAGGAGAACTGAATAGTGTACACGCTTTTGCTTCTACCGGTGGAAGATCACCAACAGCGACGCTCGGAATGATTTCGTGTTTCTTCAGTCGTAGGCTTTTTGTCTAGATGGCAAATTTTAGACTTGATGTTATGCTCGTCCAGTTCACCAATTAATCGAAGCCTAACTTGGATAATTTTATCTAATTAGTGTTTGTCAATCGATGTGGGTACGCAGAGGTCGAGTTACATTCGTGTCTCCGTCAACACAATTTTTCATAGTTTCCAATATGATATTAAGTTGAGAAAATTATCAAAAAAGGTATAATTAACTCTATTATAATGGATGTCAATTCAGTTATAAGCTTAGTCTTTCCGGTTAGTTTTGGCCGGAAATCACTGATATGGGCATCGGCTATTTTATGTGGCTTGGTCGGCACTGACGGGGACAATTTTTGCAATTTTTTAAAAAAAAGTTGTGAATTTTTTTCTTTTTTTCAGTTTTCATTTTTCTTCCAATTTTTTTTTAAATGCAAAAATTGTCCACATTGACGCCTGCTATGTCATGTAGAATGGTGGGGCGTCCCATGTCACGTTTTCTTTCTTGCTCAAAACTCGATGGAAGGACTACATTAGAAAATCGTTAAAATGTATATGACTAAATTGGCCAAATTGGAAACTTTAGAACTAAATCGGTATCTGTACAATAGACTTAAGACTTTTTTTTTATGATTTCCCCACGTTAAATCCTATTAGATGGAAAATGTGTCAATTTCTTCCTTCGAAATTAGTTGTTAGAACAGCATGACATAACATAAAAAGCCAAAAAGAAAAGAAAAGAAATGAAAAGGGTCTACGCCGTCCATGGCATCGAATGATTTGCGTCGACTCCTTAGTCATGTTTAACGATAATTGTCCATGATGAGTCGATGACCATCGGTCAAGCACAATGCTGTGGTTGTGGCAATGCATTCGATGCTGAAAGAGATGGTTTTCACTCTCCCACTTATAAGTTGAATTTAGCGCTAGTGCTAGAATGTCTGGTACATTCAATTTTCTTCTTCGCCTTCTTATAATTGATGATGATGATGAGTCTAATATAATGTGACCGACATGTTTTTGGTAGAGAGAATGCGTTTTACAAGTGTTTATATGTCAATCGCGTTGATGGGGCGGAAAGTAATCCTTACAAGAGAAAAAGTCGGGTAAGTCATGCCATCCTTATCCCGTTGGAAACTCACGACAGTTTTCTTCTCCATAAAAGCCAACGTGGCAAGTGATAAGATTGTCTTTTCGGAGACCTCCGATAAAATTAGGCGATAAAGAGAAGAAGGACAATTCTCTCGTGGCATTAGAAAAAGTCAAGATGTATCCGTTATGGATTTAAATTGGGTGAATAGCAAAAAGGAAAAGCATATCTAGATGAATATGTATTTTCCTTTTTTTGCTTTTCAAATAAGATATGTTAAAAACAATGCAAAGTTCGCCGTGATAATAATAAGTCACTATCCCATTTTTGACTATGTTTGGTATTTGATCCCTCAGCAGTTAAGGCAACAAATTACATTAGATGCTTCTCTTATCATTTGGAAAATGCTCGAACGAAAATTATGGAGATGATTGCACGCGTTTATGAATTCAAGGGTGCGAGCACACATTGGTATCTCGTCTCTCGCGCTCTATGGCCTCGACATACTTGTAATGTACTTCACAATATACAAATCGAATGAGTCCGAACCTACTTAAGCCCGACGATGTGCATCGTCAAATTCATATTCATTATAGCTTATTAAGTCATTGAACCTAACCTTGCGTAACAAGAAAGAATACATGGAATTTCTCATGTAAAAAAACCAGATGCAAGAATTTGGTCTTAAACAGACACAATGATTTATAGAAAGTCAAGGGTCTTGGTGGGTTGTATTCAAGCAAAAGAGTTGGAATCTCGCACGTCTTGTATTAGTAAATAAAATATCTCGTGGAGGCATCAAGCTGTCCTTATCATACGGCTAACTCGAGGACGAAAGGAAGGGGTGGCCAATTGCGAGAATCACTACGTGTCCAAAGATTTGTTGTCGTGTTTCGATTAGGAAAACTATCTTGTCTTGTCCCATAAAAGTTACACGTGTGATTTTTGACATATCTTTTTTTTTATATCATCTTTAAATCTTAACTCATTTTCAGA
Source organism: Syzygium grande (assembly GCA_024733475.1). Lineage (NCBI taxonomy): Eukaryota > Viridiplantae > Streptophyta > Magnoliopsida > Myrtales > Myrtaceae > Syzygium > Syzygium grande. The sequence goes on along the minus strand of JAMXDD010000006.1, from coordinate 20,620,776 downwards.
TTTTTATCTTACTTTTTTATAGAGTCATGAGTCGAAATTCATATTTAAAACTACGCGTCCTCCTTCCTAACCCTCCGGAAGGTAGGGATTCAAATTCGCCACCTTCCTCTTCCCAAATAAGAAAGGTGGCCACTAGGGCAAAACTTTTGCGATATTTCTATTCATCACGAGTCCCTTGCCTTAGGCCGACGAGGGAAAAAAAAAAAAAGGAAAAAAAAGAAAAAAAAAAAAAGAAGAAAAAAGAAGAAAAAATATAAAATATAAAAATATTATTACAAAATCATTCATGTTAATATTGACCGTCTAAGCGGCGGGCATTTATGTTGGCGATTTCAACCCAAAATTGGTCAAATATACTCAATTGGCGTAACGTAATAAGGTTTATGATTCGACTGATACAATTAAACTGTTTAAGATTAAATTGGCAAAAATGCAATTAATTCAAAACTTTTTTGGATGATTTTTCTATTTGGGAAAGCATAAAAAAGGTTGAGTCATGAACTTTCCCTCTCTCTCTCTCTAAACTTGGACTTACTTTTGTTAAATTTGCATTCTCACGTTAAATAGTTGCTGAAGCCTCGTTTCCCATGATGAGGAATCGAGGGATGGACTCCCATTTCAAGCAATCTTGCTCCTTGGATGACATTCCTTTTCGATTATTTGCATTTGTAGAAAAAGAAAAATTTTAACAGCTAATCGGAGATAGCTGTCGACTAGAGACCAGCTATGGTCTTGATAATTACGATAGAGTCAGGTCTTCCATAGTCCAGTGATGTCAGGAACATGGAATTGGAGTCTCGATACCAAGCATTGCTAGCACACCCCATTCCGCCTTTTGAGGGATCCGGTACCACGCGAAAATCCAATTTCACGTTCTGATTTCTCTGCGGACATGACAAACGCATTAGATATTGGAGTCTCATTGCTTAGGAAATCCAATCCTATATCGAACTACAACGACGTCGAGATTACTTTATTTCCGAGCCATCAAAATGGGGCTAAATCAAAGTAAGGACACTCATTCAATAATGGCTTCATCGTATATTTGTGCACTCAATTACCCAACATAATTTTGCATCAACCCCTTCTACTATCACTTCTTCTTTTTTTTTTTTTTTGGCATTTGATGAGCTGGCCCCTCCACCATCTCTCACATGAGGCTGCTCCCTCTCTTTCCAATTTTTGTTTGTTTTTTCCGGGGCCAGGAGGAGCAGCTGATTCGAGCCGAGCCCATCGGAACAGCACACCTAAGGGCCTTGACAATTCATCATTGACTAGCGAAATTGCGTGCTCCGTAATTACAGAACATCGAATATCAACATCCATCGATCCAAGTCCTCTCGTGGCGATATAGCTTCGTTCAGAAGGTTTCAGCATATGGTCAAGGGTCTTCCCCCCTATAGGTAGGGCTGTCAAAAACACCTTACTATAGATGATCCGAACATCGCTTAACATGACTTGACTGACCCCCTCGACCCGGCCAAAATTTCTGACCTTTTGGGTTGGGCCTCAATTTCTATCGGGTGACAGTAAAAATTTTAATTATTGTTATGGATATGTTGGGGCTTGGAACAATAGTTATACCCTCAAGAGCCTCAATCTCAGTAACAGATGCACGTATTCGCTCCTCCTTTCTCTCTCTCTCGATCCCAGTATTATTGATTATGACTTCACTCCATCATCTCCCCTTTGTAAAAACCTAGAAATCGATCCCTCCCTCTCTCTCTATTGATCCATCCGATCTAGCCCTCGATTGTTTCATCTCCGGCACATTGAGTGCGTCGTCTTTCTTCTATTCTGGCTCAAAATCGTGTTGCGCGGTGCTTAATTTTGGGATTGTGGTTATCTGGGGTCTATGACTGAGGGAGAGAGGAGCTGGGAGGTCCGATAATGCTGGTAGGTCTCTAGGTCCTGTAAATGGCGGATCCGAGGATAAAATTAAGTATGCATCACGTGCACTCGCCCTCGGATATACATACCCATTGTAGGCTGTGAGATGTGCAATGCTTAGACTCACAACTCAACCTTAGTTTAAAATAAAAATCTGAAACCCGAAACCCGACTTGGACAAGCTTGACTTGACCCAACCCTATCATGCGGGTTATATTCGGATGGGTCTCAAGTTGGGTTGGGCCAATTACATATGTCGTAGTTTTTTCGGGTTGGGTCATGTATAATGAAAACCCGGCCGACCAGGCACCGCCACCCCAGGTATAGGATGGGACTATTCATTTTTTAGTAGAAGGGGATACTCGTACAAATTGGCTAGCTAATTGGCCTTTTTCACGAGGGCCCAATGTTCCACGTAACGATTTTCCCGCGCGTCCCTTAAATTAGCCGGGCTGCTTTTTGTTGTCTAGCGGTGGGATGGGCGGCCTTGCCGTGCATTGGTGGAAATGGCAGCAATCTCTTGTAATCTAAATGAGGGCGTATCCCCTTGGTTCCCCGCTTCTTCCCTCCTCACCCGTCTCCAGCTCCACACCCTCAGCTCTCACTCCTCCCACGCCTGTCTCTCTCCATACCCCTAGAGCCTTGCCCCGATCCCTCATCTCAGATTCCTCCTCCTCCTCCTCCTCCACCCCTCCCATCCCTCACATTCGCGGCCCAAGTCACGGTCTCTCGAGACTCTAGACTATGCCTCAAGAGCATCGCTGCCATGTCGTCGCGCTGCCCCAGACCTTCAACCTCCCTCTCTCCCTCCAGGCCTGGTCCAAATTCCACATCCTTCGTTACTTTCTTCAGTTATTTCTCTTCTGTGCTAGTGCTGGATTGTCTGCTACATGCAATTTTCCAAACGAAAAGAAAAGAAAGATGACGATACTGGGACTAATCTAATGTGACCGACATCTTCGGATGGACGGACGGAGAGAATGCGTTTCATGTCTCTTGGTTTTTTGAGCGGGTGTTCATGTCAATCCCGTCGGTGGGACAGAAAGTAATCCTCTGCTCGTGCTCCCAGGAGGAAAGGCATGGGAGTCATCCCATCTTTGTCCCACATTGAAAACTCGACAGCTTTCTTCTAATTGTGGACACAAGGAAGGTTAAAAGCCATAAATAACCCACAAAGGGTGGGAAAAGTAAGAAAAAAAAAAAAAAAAAAAGAAAAATGATACAAACAATTTCTAAAACTTTGATTCAATATAATTTAATCCATTTAACTTTTAATTTATTCAATGTAGTCCCCCGAACTTTAACCAATATTCAATGTGTCCTTGAACTTCAATTTATTCGATTTAATCTCTGAACTTTTGATGACATATTCATAAATGATCTACGAACTTTATAAAACTATTCAATATAAATCTTGAATTAATTTAAGTTCGGGAATATATTATATATTTTCATATAGTTTTTGGAACTAAATTGAATATGTACTAAAAGTTTCAAATCACAATAAACATTAATATTAAAATTCAAAGGATTATATTGAATAAATTAAAATTCATTGACTAAATTACATATTAAGTTTCAAAGTTTAACGATCAAATGTCGTTGTCAAAAAAAAAAACGAAGACGGAAAAGTGCGGACAAAAACAGCGCATGGGACGAACACATACGTGGGCAACGATAGACCATTGGAGTCACAGCCTTAGGGTTTGGGGGCGGGTCCCACACGACGGGTTCCAATGAATCTTTCTTGGCGATTATGAAAATGTCTGTCGTAGTAATTATCATTGATGAAGAAGGGACAATTCTATAGTGGCCACTTGACCGTGACCTCATACTAATAATAATAATAATAATAATTACTATTATTAATTTAATCGCGAGTTACTATCAATCGCAGCATCACATCGACGTTACCCAGACGCTATTGCTCCTTACCTATTACCGATTACTAATAACAAGAAAAGAAAAGAAAAGATAATGATATAAATATCCTCCAAATTTTGACCTCTAATATAAAATTGATTCATAAAATTTTAATTTATTTAATATAGTACTTAAATTTTAATCGAAAATACAATTTGGTCCTTAAACTTAATTTCAAAGTCCAGTAGAGTGCGATTGAACAAATTGAAAGCTTAGAGATCATATTACATATTGAATTAAAGATCGGGGATCGGTCGTTTTCTCAGGGATAGTTTTTATTTTCCCAAAAAAATGCTTTTACCCTATTTTGAATAAGCTGGAAAAAATTGTGCGGCCTTAAGAAAAAATAATGTGGAAAATGTCAATTGTCAAAAGGGTTGGAGAAAAATATAATAAAGATTTTCGTCTCCCAAACCATCCTCCGTTTTTCGACCACAAAAAACAAATACTACCCTCCGTTCCCCGATAACGTGGGGCCTTTTTGTATGTGCTTTTTCAGAAAATATCAACCTTCATTTCTAGTTGAAATCTAAAATAGTATTCGAGTATGGAAATTATAGGAAAAATTAAAAGGGTTTTCCATGACGGTGATTCCGATCTTAGAAAAAGTCAAGATGCATCTGTTTTAAAGCTAATAAGTGAAAATGTATCTTAAAATAGTATTTCTTTGCTTTTCAAATAAGATATGTTAAAACAATGCAAGGTTATATTAATAAGTCATTATCCATTTTTGACTATGTTTGGTATTTGATCCCCGGTTGTTAAGGCAACAAATTACACAACATGCTTCTCTTATCACTTGGAAAATGCTGGAATGAAAATTATGGAGATGATTGCACGCGTTTATGAATTCATGGGTGCGAGCTTGCATCGGTACCTCGTCTCTTGCTCTATGCCCTCAACATACTTGCAATGCACTTTCGCAGTATGCAAATCGGATGAGTCCGGCCTCACGAAGCCCGATGTGCATCGTTAAATTCATATTCATTGTAGCTTATCAAGTCATTGAACGGTTGAACCTGACCTTGCGTAACGAGAAAGGATACATGGAATTTCTCATGTAAAAAAACCAGATGCAAGAATTTGGTCTTAAACAGGCACATCGATTTGCAGAAAGTCAAAGGTCTTGGTTGGTTGTATTCCGGCGAAAAAGAGTTGGAATCTCGTACGTCTTGTATTGGTAAATAAAATATCTCGTGGAGGCATCAAGCTGTCCTTATCATCCGGCTAACTCGAGGACGGAACGAAGGCGTGGCCAATCGCGAGAATCACTATGCGTGGAAAGTTTTGTTGTCGTGTTTCGATTAGGAAAACTATCTTGTCTTGTCCCTTAAAAGTTACACGTGTGATTTTTGGCATACTTTTTTTTATATGTTATGCTCTAAATCTCAACTCGCTTTTAAATTTTACCCTACCTCTTACAAAACATGAGAGTTAAAACTCACATCTAAAACTACACGTCCCCACTCCTAACCCTCGAAAAGGTAGGGATTTGAACTCGCCACCTCTCTCTTTTCAAGTAAGAAAAGTGGTCACTGGGGCAAACTTCGCACGATATTTCTATTCATCACGAGTCCCTTGCCTCAAGCCGATGAGGAAAAAAAAAAAGAAAAGGAAAAGAAGAAAAAAAATGTAAAGAAGAAAAATATAAAATATTATTACAAAAGTATTCACATTAATGTTGACTGTCCAAGCGACATGCATTTATATTGGCGATTTCAGGCTAAAATTGATCAAATAGACTCAATTGACAAAACGTGATAGGGTTTACAATTCGACTGATACAATTAAAAGGTTTGGAATTGAATTGACAAAAATACAATTAATTTAAAAAATTTTCGATGATTTTTCTATCTGGGAAAGCATAAAAAGGGTTGAGTCATGAATTTTCCCTCTCTCTCTCTCAACTTGGACTTACTTTTGTCAAATTTGCATTCTCACATTAAATAGTTGCTGAATCCTCGTTTTCCATGACGAGGAATCGACGGATGGACTCGCATTTCAAGCAATCCTGCTCCTTGGAAGACATTCCTTTCCATTATTTGCATTTGTAGAAAAAGAAAATTTCACTGCTAATAGGAGACGGCCCCAAAAACCGACTCGGTCTTGATGATTGCGATAGAGTCAAGTCTTCCATAGTTCAAAAATGTTAGGAACGTGGAATTGGAATCTCGATACCAAGCATTGCCAGCACACCCCATTCCGCCTTTTGAGAGATTCGGTACCACGCGAAATCCAATTTCACGTTCGATTCGTCTGCGGACCACACGACAAATGCATTAGATATTGGAGTCTCATTGCTTAGGAAATCCAATCCTATATCGAACTAAAACGACGTCGAGATTACTTTATTTTTGGGCCATCAAAATGGGGCTAAATCAAGCCGAGGATACTCATTCAATAATGGCTTCATCATATATTTGTGCACTCAATTACCCAACATAATTTTGCATCAACCCCTCTACCATCACTTTTTTTTTTTTTTTTTTTTGCATTGATGAGCTGGCCCCTCCACCATCTCTCACATGAGGCTGCTCCCTCTCTTTCCAATTTTTGTTTGTTTTTTCCGGGGCCAGGAGGAGCAGCTGATTCGAGCCGAGCCCATCGGAACAGCACACCTAAGGGCCTTGACAATTCATCGTTGACTAGCGAAATTGCGTGCTCCGTAATTACAGAACATCGAATATCAACATCCATCGATCCAAGTCCTCTCGTGGCGATATAGCTTCGTTCAGAAGATTTCAGCATATGATCAAGGGTCTTCCCCGCTATAGGTAGGGCTTGTCAAAAACACCCCGCTATAGATGATCCGAACATATCTAACACGACTGACTTGATCCGAAAATTTCCAAATTTTGGATTGGGCCTCAATTTGTTTTCGATGTGATAAAAAAATGTTGGGTATTGTTATGGATCTATTGGGCTCGAACAATAGCCACTTTGTCAAGGGCCTCGACCTCGATAGCGGATGCATGTATTCGCTCATTTTTCTCTCTCTCACGATCCCTATTATTAATTAATGACTTCACTCCATCATCCCCCTTCTGTAAAACCCTAGAAATCGATCCTCCCTTCTCTCTCTATTGATCCATCCGATGTAGCCCTCGATTGTTTCATCTCCGGCACATCGAGCACGTTGTCTTTCTTCTTTGCTGGCTCGAGAATTGCGTTGTGAGGTGCTTGACTTTGCGATTGTGGCTATTTGAGGTCTGGGTGACTATGGAAGAGAGGAGGTGGGACGGTCCGATAAGGCTAGTAGGTCTCAGGGTCTTGGAAATGGCGGATCTGAGGATTAAAGTATGCTTCCCGTGCACTCGCCCTCGGATCTACATACCCATTGTAGGCTGTGAGATGTGCGATGCTTAGACTCACAACTCAACCTTAATTTAAAATAAAAATTTGAAACCCGAAACCCGATTTGGACAAACTTTACCCGACCCAACCCTATCATGCGGGTTATATTCCGGATGGGTCTCAAGTCGGGTTGGACCAATTACATATGCGTAGCTTTTTGGGTTGGGTCAAGTATCATGAAAACACGATCTGGCCCGGCCCGACCCGACCCGTCGCCAACCCTAGCTGTAGGATGGCACGACAACGTACGTTTAGTGAAGGGGATACTTGTACAAATTGGCTAGCTAATTGGGCTTTTTCACGGGGCCCAATATTCACTTTAACGATTTTCTCACGCATCCCCCTTGTCAGAACTTTCTTTTGTTGTCTAGCGGGAGGATGGACTGGCCTTGCCGTCGTGCCCAGCAACGGTAATCTTGTAATCTCGTAGGGACATACCCCCTTCGGTTTCCTCCGCTTCTTCTCTCTCTCTCTCCGCCCATCTTCATCTCCCACCGCCGCCCTCCGCCTCCTCCGCTCCTCCCGCGCACTGTCTCTCTCCCGCCGTCTCTCCTCCTGCCGCCCCGAACCCTCATCTCCAATTCCTTCTCCTCCTCCTCCACCCCTGCATCCCTCTGTTCGCGGCCCAAGTCACGGTCTCTCCGAACTCTAGCCTATGCCTCGGGCACATCTGTCGCCATGTCGTCGCCGCTGCCCCGAAACTTCAACCTCTCTCCCTCCAGGCCTGGTCCAAATTTCACATCCTTCGTTACTTTCTTCAGTTATTTCTCTTTTGTGCTAGTGCTGGATTGTCTGCTACATGCAATTTTCCAAAAGAAAAGAAAAGAGAAGATGACGATACTGGGACTAATCTAATCTGACTGACATCTTCGAGTGGACGGACGGAGAGAATGCGTTTCATGTCTCTTGGTTTTTTGAGCGGGTGTTCATGTCAATCCCGTCCGTGGGACGGAAAGTAATCCTCTGCCTGTGGTCACAGGAGGAAAGCTGTGCGAGTCATCCCATTTTTGTCCCACATCGAAAACTCAGGACAGCTTTCTTTTCTATAAAAGCCAATGTCTTTCATAGTGAGCTTGTCTCTTCGGAGACATCCGATAAAATTGGAATGATACAGAGAAGATTAGCATGGCCCCTGCGCAAGGATGACACGCACAAATCGAGAAATGGTCCAAATTATTTTCATCTTTCCAATTTAATTTTAGGATTGATGTCACAAAAAATCTCAAATCGATATATTTGTGATAAATTTATCTCAAAATAATTTTTTGATCATGAAAAATCTCAAACTGATACACTTGTGATAAATTTACCAAAAATTAATTTTTTTATAACAAAAAACTCCAAACTAGTATATCTGTGATAAATTTACTCAAAACTAATTTTTTGACCGTGAAAATCCTAAACTGATACACCTATAACAAATTTACCTTCCATTAACTTCCATCAAATTTTATCGTTAAATTTGTTGATATAGATGACACATGGTGACGTAGTATGGTGACATGGCAAGTCCATGTGGGAAATCCATAGGGTAAAATACCACGAAAAAACCCCAAATTGATTCGCTAATAGAGGATAAATTTATTACAAAATTATTAATTTGAGATAAATTTGTCACATGTGTACCAGTTTGAAGTTTTTTGTGGTCAAAAAATTAGTTTAGGGCTAATTATCACGAGTGTACCGGTTTTGGGTTTTTTGTGATTAAAAAATTAGTTTTGGGTAAATTTATCACGGGGGTACCAGTTTGGGATTTTTTGTGATAAAAAAATTAATTCGGGATAAAATTGTCATATGTGTACTAGTCTGGGATTTTTTGTGGTCAAAAAATTAGTTTGAGATAAATTTATCAAGAGTATATCAGTTTGAAGTTTTCTGTGGTATTAACCTTTAATTTTAATTGGTACCTAATGGCTAGTCACAAGTTCTTTAATTCACGAAAGAAGCATATTGGATTTTGACACCATTAAGAACATTTTTTTTTTGATAATTTTCCCCTTCAAAATCTTAATATAATTTCAAAATTTTACTTCCACGTTCTCGTTTAAAGAAAAGTCGAATTTACTTCCTCGTACTGTAACGAAAGAGCTACCTCGACAAAACTCCTAAAATTCCCATCTTTTGCAACGCGTTACATCGTATGGTCATATTGATTGCTACAAACACAATGAACTAACGTGGCTTCGCACTTATATCGTGCGGGATTAAAATTTCCAGACGCTACAAAATCAGCAACCGAGATTGTGCTTCTAGCGGAGCAGCCGTAAGACACTGGATCCACATTAGCACTCCATGCAATCAGTCCACATGATCAATGCGCAACTCTTTTGACACACACGGGCAAAGGATGGGACGAGTACACCATAAGTGTTATAACTATCGTACATGACTCACTTGAGGGTAACACCTTTTTTGTTTTTTTAATCATTCAAGTGCCATAACTTTGAATTGATCACTTGAATCACCGTAACTTTTTAAAAACGTTCACCTAAGTATCGGAAATCTGACGTGGCATGACACTTGTGGTGTTTGTCTTAAAAAGTTTTGGTACTTAAGTGAGCATTGTATATAAGTTATGACACTCAAGTAATTGAAAAAAAAAGTATGGCACTCAAGTGTGGGTCATGCAAAAATTTTGATACTTGTAGTGCCCTTTTCCGAACAAAGGACCAAGAAGCGCATTTCTAGAAAGCCCAAATTTCTCCTAAACAACTACTGCCCGAGCTAAGGAGATACGAGATTGAAACTCAAACCGAGTGCAATGTGAAGAGCACGCACCATCCGATTTCAATTGCAAGAAAGACTCAATGGAAGGAAAAAACAGACGGAACCCTATCGATGACATCGTTTTCACGTCAAGTGCGACACGATTAGAAATGAGAGAGACAAAGAGATAGGAGTTGTGAGGTCACCGAGCTCGATGGAGAGAACTGACGGGCAAAGGCGAAGGCGATCGAAAACGAAGCGCGGAATTGCGACATTCAGGCGCTCGATGGAGATGGATGGATTGGGCGCTCCAGGACACGACGACCTAGGAGAACTGAATAGTGTACACGCTTTTGCTTCTACCGGTGGAAGATCACCAACAGCGATGCTGGGAATGATTTCGTGTTTCTTCAGTCGTAGGCTTTTTGTCTAGATGGCAAATTTTAGACTTGATGTTATGCTCGTCCAGTTCACCAATTAATCGAAGCCTAACTTGGATAATTTTATCTAATTAGTGTTTGTCAATCGATGTGGGTACGCAGAGGTCGAGTTACATTCGTGTCTCCGTCAACACAATTTTTCATAGTTTCCAATATGATATTAAGTTGGGAAAATTATCAAAAAAGGTATAATTAACTCTATTATACGGATGTCAATTCAGTTATAAAACTTAGTCTTTCCGGTTAGTTTTGGCGGAAATCACCGATATGGGCATCGGCTATTTTATGTACGGGCTTGGTCGACCTTGACGTGACAATTTTTTTGCAATTTTTAAAAAAAAAAGTTGTGAATTTTTTTTTTTTTTCAGTTTTCGTTTTTCTTCCAATTTTTTTTTAAATGCAAAATTGTCCACATTGACGCCTACTATGTCATGTAGAATGGTGGTGCGTCCATATCGATTTTTTGCTCAAAACCTATGGAAGGACTACATTGGAAAATCGTTAAAATATATAGGACTAAATTGACCAAATTGGAAACTTTAGAACTAAATCGGTATCTGCACAATAGACTTAAGACTTTTTTTTTTTTTGATGATTTCCCCACGTTAAATCCTATTAGATGGAAAATGTGTCAATTTCTTCCTTCAAAATTAGTTGTTAGAACAGCATGACATAACATAAAAAGCCAAAAAAGAAAAGAAAAGAAATGAAAAAGGGTCTACGCCGTCCATGGCATCGAATGATTTGCGTCCACTCCTTAGTCATGTTTAACGATAATTGTCCATGATGAGTCGATGACCATCGGTCAAGCACAATGCTGTGGTTGTGGCAATGCATTCGATGCTGAAAGAGATGGTTTTTCACTCTCCCACTTATAAGTTGAATTTAGCGCGCTAGTGCTAGAATGTCTGGTACATTCAATTTTCTTCTTCGCCTTCTTATAATTGATGATGATGATGAGTCTAATCTAATGTGACCGACATGTTTTTGGTAGAGAGAATGCATTTTACAAGTGTTTATATGTCAATCATACTGATGGGGCGGAAAGTAATCCTTACAAGAGAAAAGTCGGGTAAGTCATTCCATCCTTATCCCATTGGAAACTCACGACAGTTTTTCTTCTCCGTAAAAGCCAACGTGGCGGTGATAAGATTGTCTTTTTGGAGACCTCCGATAAAATTAGACGATAAAGAGAAGAAGGACAATTCTCTCGTGGCATTAGAAAAGTCAAGATGTATCCGTTATGGATTTAAATTGGGTGAATAGCAAAAAGGAAAAGCATATCTAGATGATTTTGCTTTTCAAATAAGATATGTTAAAAACAATGCAAAGTTCGCCATGATAATAATAATTCATTATCCAATTTTTGACTATGTTTAGTATTTGATCCCTTCAGCAGTGAAGGCAACAAATTACATTAGATGCTTCTCTTATCATTTGGAAAATGCTCGGAATGAAAATTATAGAGATGATTGCACGCGTTTATGAATTCATGGGTGCGAGCACACATTGGTATCTCGTCTCTCGCTCTATGCCCTCGACATACTTGCAATGTACTTCACAGTATACAAATTGGATGAGTACGGGCCTACTTAAGCCCGACGATGTGCATTGTCAAATTCATATTCATTATAGCTTATTAAGTCATTGAACCTAGCCTTTCGTAACAAGAAAGAATACATGGAATTTCTCATGTAAAAAAACCAGATGCAAGAATTTGGTCTTAAACAGACACAACGATTTACAGAAAGTCAAGGGTCTTGGTGGGTTGTATTCAAGCAAAAGAGTTGGAATTTCGCACGTCTTTGTATTAGTAAATAATATTCTCGCGGAGGCATCAACCTGTCCTTATCATACGGCTAACTCGAAGACGAAAGGAAGGGGTGGCCAATTGCGAGAATCACTATGTGTCTAAAGTTTTGTTGTCGTGTTTCGATTAGGAAAACTATCTTGTCTTGTCCCATAAAAGTTACACGTGTGATTTTTGACATACCTTTTTTTTTATATATCGTACTTTAAATCTCAACTCATTTTCAGATTTTTGTCTTATCTTTTGTAAAGTATGAGAGTCGAAATTCACATTTAAAACTACACGTCCCCATTCCTAACCCTTCGAGAAGGTAGGGATTCAAACTCGCCACCTTCCTCTTCCCAAGTAAGAAAGGAGGCCACTAGGGCAAACTTCGCATGATATTTCTATTCATCACGAGTCCCTTGCCTCAGGCCGACGAGGAAAAAAAAGAAAAAGAAAAAAAGAAAAAAATGTAAAGAAGAAAAAGAGAAGAAAAATATAAAATATTAAAATATTATTACAAAATCATTCATGTTAATATTGACCGTCTAAGCGACAGGCATTTATGTTGGCGATTTCAAGTCAAAATTGGTCAAATAGACTCAATTGGCAGAACGTAATAAGGTTTATGATTCGACTGATACAATTAAACTGTTTAAGATTAAATTGGCAAAAATGCAATTAATTCAAAACTTTTTTGGATGATTTTTCTATTTGGGAAAGCATAAAAAAGGTTGAGTCATGAACTTTCCCTCTCTCTCTCTCTAAACTTGGACTTACTTTTGTTAAATTTGCATTCTCACGTTAAATAGTTGCTGAAGCCTCGTTTCCCATGATGAGGAATCGAGGGATGGACTCCCATTTCAAGCAATCTTGCTCCTTGGATGACATTCCTTTTCGATTATTTGCATTTGTAGAAAAAGAAAAACTTTTAACAATCTAATCGATTATTTGAGAGAAAAAGAAAAATTTTAACAGCTAATCGAGCGACTAGAGACCGGCTATGGTCTTGATAATTACAATAGAGTCGGTCTTCCATAGTCCAAATGATGTCGGGAACATGGAATTGGAATCTCGATACCAAGCATTGCCAAAGACACCCCATTCTACCTTTTGAGGGATCCAGTACCACGCGAAAATCCAATTTCACGTTCTGATTTCTCTGTGGACACGACAAATGCATTAGATATTGGAGTCTCATTGCTTAGGAAATCCAATCCTATATCGAACTAAAACGATGTCGAGATTACTTTATTTCCGAGCCATCAAAATGGGGCTAAATCAAGCTGAGGACACTCATTCAATAATGGCTTCATCATGTATTTGTGCACTCAATTAGGCAACATAATTTTGCATCAACCCCTTCTACTATCACTTCTTTTTTTTTTTTTTTGGCATTTGATGAGCTGGCCCCTCCACCATCTCTCACATGAGGCTGCTCCCTCTCTTTCCAATTTTTGTTTGTTTTTTCCGGGGCCAGGAGGAGCAGCTGATTCGAGCCGAGCCCATCGGAACAGCACACCTAAAAGAGCCTTGACAATTCATCGTTGACTAGCGAAATTGCGTGCTCCGTAATTACAGAACATCGAATATCAACATCCATCGATCCAAGTCCTCTCGTGGCGATATAGCTTCGTTCAGAAGATTTCAGCATATGATCAAGGGTCTTCCCCCGCTATAGGTAGGGCTGTCAAAAACACCCTGGCTATAGATGATCCGAACATACGCTAACGCGACTTGACCTGACCCGACCCGAAAATTTCTGGCCTTTTTGGGTTGGGCCTCAATTTCTTCGGGTGACAGTAAAAATGGTTGGGTATTGTTATGGATATGTTGGGGCTCGGAACAATAGTTATACCAAGGGCCTCAACCTCGATAGCAGATGCATGTATTCGCCATTTTTTCTCTCTCTCTCGATCCCAGGTATTATTAATTAATGACTTCACCCATCATCCCCCTTTGTAAAACCCTAGAAATCGATCCTCCCTTCTCTCTCTATTGATCCATCCGATGTAGCCCTCGATTGTTTCATCTCCGGCACATCGAGCACGTTGTCTTTCTTCTTTGCTGGCTCGAGAATTGCGTTGTGAGGTGCTTGACTTTGCGATTGTGGCTATTTGAGGTCTGGGTGACTATGGAAGAGAGGAGGTGGGGCGGTCCGATAAGGCTAGTAGGTCTCAGGGTCTTGGAAATGGCGGATCTGAGGATTAAAGTATGCTTCCCGTGCACTCGCCCTCGGATCTACATACCCATTGTAGGCTGTGAGATGTGCGATGCTTAGACTCACAACTCAACCTTAATTTAAAATAAAAATTTGAAACCCAAAACCCGATTTGGACAAACTTTACCCGACCCAACCCTATCATGCGGGCTATATTCGGATGGGTCTCAAGTCGGGTTGGACCAATTACATATCGTAGTTTTTTGGGTTGGGTCAAGTATCAAAAAAAACGATCCGCCCGACCCGACCCGTCGCCAACCCTAGCTATAGGATGGCACGACAACGTACGTTTAGTGAAGGGGATACTTGTACAAATTGGCTAGCTAATTGGGCTTTTTCACGAGGCCCAATATTCACTTTAACGATTTTCTCACGCATCCCCTTGTCAGAACTTTCTTTTGTTGTCTAGCGGGAGGATGGGTGGCCTTGCCGTCGTGCCCAAACCGTAATCTTGTAATCTCGTAGGGGACGTACCCCCTTGGTTTCCTCCACTTCTTCTCTCTCTCCTCCCGCCTGTCTCCATCTCCCACCGCCGCCCCTCCGCCTCCTCCGCTCCTCCCGCACTGTCTCTCTCCCCCCTCTCCTCCTGCTGCCCCCCGACCCTCATCTCCAATTCCTTCTCCTCCTCCTCCACCCTCCCATCCCTCTGTTCGCGGCCCAAGTCACGGTCTCTCCGAACTCTAGCCTATGCCTCGGGCACATCTGTCGCCATGTCGTCGCCGCTGCCCCGAAACTTCAACCTCTCTCCCTCCAGGCCTGGTCCAAATTTCACATCCTTCGTTACTTTCTTCAGTTATTTCTCTTTTGTGCTAGTGCTGGATTGTCTGCTACATGCAATTTTCCAAAAGAAAAGAAAAGAGAAGATGACGATACTGGGACTAATCTAATCTGACTGACATCTTCGAGTGGACGGACGGAGAGAATGCGTTTCATGTCTCTTGGTTTTTTGAGCGGGTGTTCATGTCAATCCCGTCCGTGGGACGGAAAGTAATCCTCTGCCTGTGGTCACAGGAGGAAAGCTGTGCGAGTCATCCCATTTTTGTCCCACATCGAAAACTCAGGACAGCTTTCTTTTCTATAAAAGCCAATGTCTTTCATAGTGAGCTTGTCTCTTCGGAGACATCCGATAAAATTGGAATGATACAGAGAAGATTAGCATGGCCCCTGCGCAAGGATGACACGCACAAATCGAGAAATGGTCCAAATTATTTTCATCTTTCCAATTTAATTTTAGGATTGATGTCACAAAAAATCTCAAATCGATATATTTGTGATAAATTTATCTCAAAATAATTTTTTGATCATGAAAAATCTCAAACCGATACACCCGAGAATTCACAAAAAATTAATTTTTATAACAAAAACCCAAACTAAATACATCATGATAAATTTACTCAAAACTAATTTTTGACCGTGAAAATCCTAAACCGATACACCTATAACAAATTTACTCTTCCATTAACTTCCATCAAATTTTATCGTTAAATTTGTTGATATAGATGACACATGGTGACGTAGTATGGTGACATGGCAAGTCCATGTGGAAATCCATAGGGTAAAATACCACGAAAAAACCCCAAATTGATTCGCTAATAGAGGATAAATTTATTACAAAATTATTAATTTGAGATAAATTTGTCACATGTGTACCAGTTTGAAGTTTTTTGTGGTCAAAAAATTAGTTTAGGGCTAATTATCACGAGTGTACGGTTTTGGATTTTTTGTGATTAAAAATTAGTTTTGGGTAAATTTATCACGGGTATCGGTTTGGGATTTTTATAAAAAAAATTAATTCGGGATAAAATTGTCATATGTGTACTTAGTTTGGGATTTTTGTAGTCAAAAAATTAGTTTGAGATAAATTTATCAAGAGTATATCGGTTTGAAGTTTTTGTGGTATTAACCTTTAATTTTAATTGGTACCTAATGGCTAGTCAAAGTTCTTTAATTCACGAAAGAAGCATATTGGATTTTGACACCATTAAGAACATTTTTTTTTTTTGATAATTTTCCTTCAAAATCTTAATATAATTTCAAAATTTTACTTCCACGTTCTCGTTTAAAGAAAAATCGAATTTACTTCCTCGTACTGTAACGAAAGAGCTACCTCGACAAAACTCCTAAAATTCCCATCTTTTGCAACGCGTTACATCGTGTGGTCATATTGATTGCTACAAACACAATGAACTAACGTGGCTTCGCACTTATATCGTGCGGGATTAAAATTTCCAGACGCTACAAAATCAGCAACCGAGATTGTGCTTCTAGCGGAGCAGCCGTAAGACACTGGATCCACATTAGCACTCCATGCAATCAGTCCACATGATCAATGCGCAACTCTTTTGACACACACGGGCAAAGGATGGGACGAGTACACCATAAGTGTTATAACTATCGTACATGACTCACTTGAGGGTAACACCTTTTTTGTTTTTTTAATCATTCAAGTGCCATAACTTTGAATTGATCACTTGAGCGCCGTAACTTTTAAAAAACATTCGCTTAAGTATCGGAAATCTGACGTGGCATGACACTTGTGGTGTTTGTCTTAAAAAGTTTTGGTACTTAAGTGAGCATTGTATATAAGTTATGACACTCAAGTAATTGAAAAAAAAAGTATGGCACTCAAGTGTGGGTCATGCAAAAATTTTGATACTTGTAGTGCCCTTTTCCGAACAAAGGACCAAGAAGCGCATTTCTAGAAAGCCCAAATTTCTCCTAAACAACTACTGCCCGAGCTAAGGAGATACGAGATTGAAACTCAAACCGAGTGCAATGTGAAGAGCACGCACCATCCGATTTCGAATTGCAAGAAAGACTCAATGGAAGCAAACAGACGGAACCCTATCGATGACATTGTTTTCACGTCAAGTGCGACACGATTAGAAACAGACAGAGACGGAGAGATAGGAGTTGTGAGGTCACCGAGCTCGATGGAGAGAACTGACGGGCAAAGGCGAAGGCGATCGAAAACGAAGCGCGGAATTGCGACATTCAGGCGCTCGATGGAGATGGATGGATTGGGCGCTCCAGGACACGACGACCTAGGAGAACTGAATAGTGTACACGCTTTTGCTTCTACCGGTGGAAGATCACCAACAGCGATGCTGGGAATGATTTCGTGTTTCTTCAGTCGTAGGCTTTTTGTCTAGATGGCAAATTTTAGACTTGATGTTATGCTCGTCCAGTTCACCAATTAATCGAAGCCTAACTTGGATAATTTTATCTAATTAGTGTTTGTCAATCGATGTGGGTACGCAGAGGTCGAGTTACATTCGTGTCCCCGTCAACACAATTTTTCATAGTTTCCAATATGATATTAAGTTGGGATAATTATCAAAAAAAGGTATAATTAACTCTATTATACGGATGTCAATTCAGTTATAAGCTTAGTCTTTCCGGTTAGTTTTGGCCGGAAATCACTGATATGGGCATCGGCTATTTTATGTGGCTTGGTCGGCACTGACGGGGACAATTTTTGCAATTTTTTAAAAAAAAGTTGTGAATTTTTTTCTTTTTTTCAGTTTTCATTTTTCTTCCAATTTTTTTTTAAATGCAAAAATTGTCCACATTGACGCCTGCTATGTCATGTAGAATGGCCGGTGTCCATGTCAGCAATTTCTTGCTCAAAACTCGATGGAAGGACTACATTAGAAAATCGTTAAAATGTATATGACTAAATTGGCCAAATTGGAAACTTTAGAACTAAATCGGTATCTGTACAATAGACTTAAGACTTTTTTTTTATGATTTCCCCACGTTAAATCCTATTAGATGGAAAATGTGTCAATTTCTTCCTTCGAAATTAGTTGTTAGAACAGCATGACATAACATAAAAAGCCAAAAAAGAAAAGAAAAGAAATGAAAAAGGGTCTACGCCGTCCATGGCATCGAATGATTTGCGTCCACTCCTTAGTCATGTTTAACGATAATTGTCCATGATGAGTCGATGACCATCGGTCAAGCACAATGCTGTGGTTGTGGCAATGCATTCGATGCTGAAAGTGATGGTTTTTCACTCTCCCACTTATAAGTTGAATTTAGCGCTAGTGCTAGATTGTGTGATACATTCAATTTTCTTCTTCGCCTTCTTATAATTGATGATGATGATGAGTCTAATCTAATGCGACCGACATGTTTTTGGTAGAGAGAATGCGTTATACATGTGTTTATGTCAATCGCGCTGATGGGGCGGAAAGTAATCCCTACAAGAGAAAAGTCGGGTAAGTCATTCCATGCTTATTCCGCGTTGGAAACTCACGACAGTTTTCTTTTCCGTAAAAGCCAATGTGGCGAGTGATAAGATTGTCTTTTCGAAGACCTCCGATAAAATTAGACGACAAAGAAAAGAAGGGACAATTCTCTCGTGGCCTTAGAAAAAGTCAAGATGTATCCGTTGCAGGATTTAAATTGGGTGAATAGCAAAAAGGAAAAGCATATCTAGATGATTTTGCTTTTCAAATAAGATATGTTAAAAACAATGCAAAGTTCGCCATGATAATAATAATTCATTATCCAATTTTTGACTATGTTTGGTATTTGATCCCCTCAGCAGTTAAGGCAACAAATTACATTAGATGCTTCTCTTATCATTTGGAAAATGCTCGGAATGAAAATTATAGAGATGATTGCACGTTTTATGAATTCAAGGGTGCGAGCACACATTGGTATCTCGTCTCTCGCTCTATGCCCTCGACATACTTGCAATGTACTTCACAATATACAAATCGGATGAGTCCGGGCCTACTTAAGCCCGACGATGTGCATTGTCAAATTCATATTCATTATAGCTTATTAAGTCATTGAACCTAACCTTTCGTAACAAGAAAGAATACATGGAATTTCTCATGTAAAAAAACCAGATGCAAGAATTTGGTCTTAAACAGACACAACGATTTATAGAAAGTCAAGGGTCTTGGTGGGTTGTATTCAAGCAAAAGAGTTGGAATCTCGCACGTCTTTGTATTAGTAAATAAAATATCTCGTGGAGGCATCAACCTGTCCTTATCATACGGCTAACTCGAAGACGAAAGGAAGGGGTGGCCAATTGCGAGAATCACTACGTGTCCAAAGTTTTGTTGTCGTGTTTCGATTAGGAAAACTATCTTGTCTTGTCCCATAAAAGTTACACGTGTGATTTTTGACATATCTTTTTTTTTATATATCATCTTTAAATCTTAACTCATTTTCAGATTTTTATATTATCTTTTATAAAGTATGAGAAATCGAAATTACATTTTAAAACTACACGTCCCCATTCCTAACCCTCCGGAAGGTAGGGGATTCAAACTTCGCCACCTTCCTCTTCCCAAATAAGAAAGGTGGCCACTAGGGCAAACTTTGCACGATATTTCTATTCATCACGAGTCCCTTGCCTTAGGCCGACGAGGAAAAAAAAAAGAAAAGGAAAAGAAGAAAAAAAATGTAAAGAAGAAAAAGAGAAGCAAAATATAAAATATTAAAAATATTATTACAAAATCATTCATGTTAATATTGACCGTCTAAGCGACAAGGCATTTATGTTAGCGATTTCAACCCAAAATTGGTCAAATATATTCAATTGGCGAACGTAATAAGGTTTATGATTCGACTGATACAATTAAACTGTTTAAGATTAAATTGGCAAAAATGCAATTAATTCAAAACTTTTTTGGATGATTTTTCTATTTGGGAAAGCATAAAAAAGGTTGAGTCATGAACTTTCCCTCTCTCTCTCTCTAAACTTGGACTTACTTTTGTTAAATTTGCATTCTCACGTTAAATAGTTGCTGAAGCCTCGTTTCCCATGATGAGGAATCGAGGGATGGACTCCCATTTCAAGCAATCTTGCTCCTTGGATGACATTCCTTTTCGATTATTTGCATTTGTAGAAAAAGAAAAATTTTAACAGCTAATCGGAGATAGCTGTCGACTAGAGACCAGCTATGGTCTTGATAATTACGATAGAGTCAGGTCTTCCATAGTCCAGTGATGTCAGGAACATGGAATTGGAGTCTCGATACCAAGCATTGCTAGCACACCCCATTCTGCCTTTTGAGGGATCCGGTACCACGCGAAAATCCAATTTCACGTTCTGATTTCTCTGCGGACATGACAAACGCATTAGATATTGGAGTCTCATTGCTTAGGAAATCCAATCCTATATCGAACTAAAACGATGTCGAGATTACTTTATTTCCGAGCCATCAAAATGGGGCTAAATCAAGCTGAGGACACTCATTCAATAATGGCTTCATCATGTATTTGTGCACTCAATTAGGCAACATAATTTTGCATCAACCCCTTCTACTATCACTTCTTTTTTTTTTTTTTTTTTGGCATTTGATGAGCTGGCCCCTCCACCATCTCTCACATGAGGCTGCTCCCTCTCTTTCCAATTTTTGTTTGTTTTTTCCGGGGCCAGGAGGAGCAGCTGATTCGAGCCGAGCCCATCGGAACAGCACACCTAAAAGAGCCTTGACAATTCATCATTGACTAGCGAAATTGCGTGCTCCGTAATTACAGAACATCGAATATCAACATCCATCGATCCAAGTCCTCTCGTGGCGATATAGCTTCGTTCAGAAGGTTTCAGCATATGGTCAAGGGTCTTCCCCGCTATAGGTAGGGCTGTCAAAAAACACCCTATATATATGATCCGAACATCTGTTAACACAACTTGACTGACCGATCCGAATAGAAAATTTCTGGCCTTTTTGGGTTGGGCCTCAGTTTCTAGTGGGTGACAGTAAAAATGGTTAAGTATTGTTATGGATATGTTGGGGCTCGGAACAATAGTTATACCCTCAAGGGCCTCAATCTCAGTAACAGATGCACGTATTCGCTCCTCCTTTCTCTCTCTCGATCCCAGTATTATTGATTATGACTTCACTCCATCATCTCCCTTTGTAAAAAACCTAGAAATCGATCCCTCCCTCTCTCTCTATTGATCCATCCGATCTAGCCCTCGATTGTTTCATCTCCGGCACATTGAGTGCGTCGTCTTTCTTCTATTCTGGCTCAAAATCGTGTTGCGCGGTGCTTAATTTTGGGATTGTGGTTATCTGGGGTCTATGACTGAGGGAGAGAGGAGCTGGGGAGGTCCGATAATGCTGGTACGTCTCTAGGTCCTGTAAATGGCGGATCCGAGGATAAAATTAAGTATGCATCACGTGCACTCGCCCTCGGATATACATACCCATTGTAGGCTGTGAGATGTGCAATGCTTAGACTCACAACTCAACCTTAGTTTAAAATAAAAATCTGAAACCCGAAACCCGACTTGGACAAGCTTGACTTGACCCAACCCTATCATGCGGGTTATATTCCGGATGGGTCTCAAGTTGGGTTGGGCCAATTACATATGGCGTAGTTTTTCGGGTTGGGTCATGTATAATGAAAACCCGACCCGACCCGACCTGTCGCCACCCTAGCTATAGGATGGGACGACTACGTATGTTTAGTGAAGGGGATACTTGTACAAATTGGCTAGCTAATTGGCCTTTTTCACGAGGCCCAATGTTCACGGTAACGATTTTCCCGCGCATCCCTCGTGTCAGAACTTTCTTTTGTTGTCTAGCGGTAGGATGGACTGGCCTTGCCGTCGTGCCCGGTAACGGCAACCTTGTAATCTCGTAGGGCAGTATCCCTTTCGGTTTCCTCCGCTTCTTCCCTCTCTCCGCCCGTCTCCGACTCCCACCGCCAGCCTCCGCCTCCTCTGCTCCTCCCGCACTGTCTCTCTCCCGCCACCCACAGAGAACGCCGCCCCGATCCCTCATCTCCAATTCCTCCTCCTCCTCCTCCTCCTCCTCCTCCACCCTCCCATCCCTCTGTTCGCGGCCCAAGTCACGGTCTCTCCGAACTCTAGACTATGCCTCGGGCGCATCTGTTGCCATGTCGTCGCCGCTACCCCGAACCTTCAACCTCTCTCCCTCCAGGCCTGGTCCAAATTTCACATCCTTCGTTACTTTCTTCAGTTATTTCTCTTCTGTGCTAGTGCTGGATTGTCTGCTACATGCAATTTTCCAAACGAAAAGAAAAGAGAAGATGACGATACTGGGACTAATCTAATGTGACCGACATCTTCGGATGGACGGACGGAGAGAATGCGTTTCATGTCTCTTGGTTTTTTGAGCGGGTGTTCATGTCAATCCCGTCGGTGGGACAGAAAGTAATCCTCTGCTCGTGCTCCCAGGAGGAAAGGCATGGGAGTCATCCCATCTTTGTCCCACATTGAAAACTCGCGACAGCTTTCTTCTCTATAAAGTCCAATGTCTTTGGCATTGAGCTTGTCTCTTCGGAGACATCCGATAAAATTGGAACGATACAGAGAAGATTAGCATGGCCCCTGCGCAAGGATGACACGCACAAATCGAGAAATGGTCCAAATTTTTTTTTATATTCATTCAACGATATTACTTTCTTTCCAATTTTTTTGTACTTATTCACCCGCATTACTTTCTTTGATTGGTTCTCTTCCTTGGGAATTAGTTAGACCGATTATTTTTTTTCACTTCACGTTTCTTAGCAAATGCTAACATTAAAAATTTAAGTCGTCAAGATAAAATATTCTGGAAATTTAGTACGAGTTTGGACGAAATAATGCCATTTTTTTCTGCAATCATTACCTGAGAGAGTGTAAGAGCATTTGGTTTTTTTGTTAGATATTAAAGAATGATTACGGCCGAAAATGAAGTTTCCTTACGTGGGCTGTCAATCATAACATAATTTAGTTCACCACTTCCATCGATTTATAGATGCAATCATGTTCAAAATCCATAATAATTGTCAAAAAAATTCTAAAGCTTATTATATGGATGCCAATTCAGTCCTAAATTTTTTAATTTAGCCAAATTATATAGGACTAAATTGGTCAAAATTGAAAAAAATTAGTACTGAATCAGCATCGGTACAATATGTTTATGACTTTTTTGATAATTTCCCTGTATTAAATCCTATTAGATGGAAAACATGTTACCTTCTTCCTTCGAAATTAGTTGTTAAGAACAGCATGACATAACATAAAAAAGCCCAAGAAAAATGAAATGAAATGAAAAGGGTCTACGCCGTCCATGGCATCGAATGATTTGCGTCCCACTCCTTAGTCATGTTTAACTATAATTGTCCATGATGAGTCGATGGCCATCCGTCAAGCACGATGCTGTGGTTGTGGCAATTCAATCGATGCTGAAAGATGAAGTAGTTCCACTCTCCCACTTATAAGTTGAATTTATGTGCTTGAGCTAGTGCTAGTTCTAGTGCTAGTGCTAGATTGTGTGGTACATTCAATTTTCTTCTTCGCATTCTTATAATTGGTGATGATGATGAGTCTATTCTAATGCGACCGACATGTTTTAGTAGAGAGAATGCGTGTTACATGTGTTTATGTCAACCGTGCCGGTGGAACGAAAAGTAATCCCTACAAGAGAAAAGTTAGCTAAGTCATCCCATGCTTATCCCGCGTCGAAAACTCAGGACAGCTTTCTTCTCCATAAAAGCCAACGTGTCAAGTGATAAGGTTGTCTTTTCGAAGACACCCGATAAAATTAGACGATACAGAGAAGATTAGTATGGCCCATGCGCAATGATAATACGTACAAATCGAGAAATGGTCCAAGTTTTTTTTCCCCTTCTCCGCATCATTGGGGGAGCGCTTTTTTCCGTCTGCCCTTTTCCTTTTCTACCCACCTAAGATAACTTCATGATACATTCTACCTTCATCTTGATTTTCATACATCGACACGAGACGAGTAAAAACAAAACGTGGCATCGAAACGCCTAAACAAGTGGCCACAAAAGAGGGAAAAGAAAATGCCAAACACCCTCTTAGTCTATACAGACATTATCATATTGAAAGATCCATAGCTGGACATAAGTTTTGAATCTTTTACCCATAAAAGTCAAAGTTACTGCAAAATGATTAAAGTTCAATGACCACGGATTGCATCCGATAGCAATCACACATCCACCAACGGTAGTGGAATAACAGAAGTTATCAAAGTGTTTGCTTCGTAAGTTAGGATGGTGGCTTGTTTTGTATAGGCCGCTCGAGTCAGCAGCAAGTAACCAATGCAGATGCAGACCCTAAACTATGCTTGAACCTTACGCGTGCTGAATTCGAAAAGATGTATCGACGATTTGAGCTGCTTGGATACCCTCGATCGAGGCAACTAAGCCCGGTGTACCAAAAACACTGGGAGGCATGACTTGAGCATCGCTCAGAGGAGCCCATATGAATAGCACCCATTCATACTTTTGTTAAGTAAGCTCTGTTTATTTCGCGGAAAATGAATGATTAAACAATAATTTCTTATATCTCTTACAAAAATGAATGAACTGAAAATATTTTCATTATCCACGAAAATATGTGAACATAAATTATTGGCGATAATGATAATATTATCATTATCCACGGAAAATGTTTGGAAATGAATTATTGGCGATAATGAAAATATTTTTCATTGACTAATTATTTTAAGCGATATAAGCACGTACCCCGGGATTTTCCTGTCTATATTTTGCAGGATTGCAAAATTTAACTAATCTCAATTCTTCAGGTGAAAATGTTTCTGTGGATTTTTATTGTAGACAAAGATCATGTCTAAAGTCTCATTTTTAGTTGGCCAATATGTATACTGCCTATTTATGTACAAATTGCAGGATTTAACTGATCTGAAATTCTTCGGGTCAATTTTATTATTTTTTTTTTGGGTGGTTTTCTTAATTGTGCACAAAGATTGGGTCTGAAATCCCATCTTTTGTTGGCCACTATGCGTAAAGTTTCAAGAACTTATTGGTTTGTTCACACATCAACCATGTAACATATGCATAAAATATTTTCTTGTCAATTTACATTTAAAGGGTCTATTCTAAAACAATGTGATCTATACATATTTAATTTGGAACGTCCTCATGCTTTGAAGAATTGTCTTATGCAATAGTTTTTACATGTGTTTTGTGTAAAACAACGATTTTTTGCCTAATCTTTATCTGGGTAAATTTTTCTTATGCAGATCGACCTGGACTTAATTTGTTCTTATCAGAGAATCAATTTTTCTAAAATTAAACATGCACGACGGACGAAAGCAGCCATTCGGTCGTCACATTTGAAATTGTGGTGCAAAGTGCCCCAGAAGTCAAGGAGTAACAACTCTTAATTCTTTGGAAACTTAAGCAAAGATGACAGAAATGGGGGAGGGTCAAATAAAGGAAATGATGAGTTAACCACCAATTTCAAGCAACAAAATCAACATCAGTTTGGCCGGATTCAACCCCATCCACCATTCATTTGCATTCAAGTTGGCCCATTTTGGCTATTGATTTCAAAGCTTTTGACGAAGTCCTTTGATTTATCGCTTATGCCGAAGACCGACGAGGGTTTAGAGTCGGTACAACAAGGACATTGAACAGAAGCCAAGTCTTTTCTGTTGCTGATCCTGTGACCTATCTTGTTCAACATGGAGGTATAATGCCTGACCAAGGAGTTTTGGGTGCACTAACTACTCATCGAATGTTACCGGAATGCAGTCCGTATTGCACTAATGTTCAAATTCGCGTTATCTGGGTCATCATTTTTCATATCGAGCCCAAGAAACACTACGTGGTTCGAATAATTACTGCTTAAACTGATTTTTAAGGGAACAAATGACTCGTGTTGAGAGAAAAATGACCCAAACCGTCCTGCAAAACAAATGCGCGGGCATGTGCTTTTGTGCTGTGATTAACTTTGTTTACCACGGCGTTCACGCCTCCAAAGAGCTGGGATAGAAGATAACGAGATGGAAATTGTCATTTTGCTGAATTTTCTCAGCTTGAGTGTCCTCTCATGACAAACCTGCAAATCAGCAAAGGCCAGCGGTGGAAGATAGTGGAAACTGATTGGTCAGACAGAAAGTTGGACTTCTATTAAAGAATCATCTTGGCTGTTCACATTCTGCACGCTTTGAGGCTTTCAAAAAACAAACAGCCACTAAAATTTGCTTTATTTTAGCAAACTAGGTGGGTTAGATGAAGCAGTCAATGATGGGGTGGGTTGGTGGGAAGGAATCAGTTTCCCTCTCAGTGAGAGTCACAAGCTAAAAGCGAGTAGTGGACATTGCAGGCATAAGAACACAGTCTAGCAGATTCAAGGTTGTTTCCCTCTTAAAGACCCGCCTCAATTTCCTCCACATCTTCTCACTGTCAAATTCTCCATAGCATCTGAAATTAGAAGAAAGAACATACAATGATCACCAAGATCTCTTTTGTTGCAATTCTCTCCCTCCTCCATATTCTCCCAACTTCTCTCATTTTGTACGCAAAAGCAACTTCCACCAGTAGAGACACACTAGAGCTCTCCATCGGCAGCGGCGGCGGCGGCTCAAACAAAGATTGCAGCGATAAACTTCTCGAGAACCCTGACAAATCTCAATGTCCACAGGCAAAAATTCCATTGTTAGGACCGGTTGTACAAGCACCCCTGTTAGGACCAGTAATACAAGCACCCATTGTGCAAGAGATCCTGAACTTTGTTGACCAGAGGCTTGCACTGGTATACCCAGTGATCCAGCTGTTCAAGTCCACAATCACCTCAGATCCTCTTGGCATCACCAATTCCTGGGTTGGCGCTGACATTTGCAAGTACAAAGGCTTTTACTGTGATAACCCACCTGACAATAAATCAGCCATTGCTTTAGCTTCTATAGACTTCAATGGCTTCGGATTAAGTGCTCCGAGTCTAGATGGCTTCCTCGATCAGCTCCCGGACATCGCGCTCTTCCATGCCAATTCCAACAACTTCGAGGGGACCATTTCCCCGGACATCGCCAAGCTTCAGTACCTCTACGAGCTTGACCTTAGTAACAACAAGTTGTCGGGCCCATTTCCTATGGCGGTTCTCAGCATGACCGAACTCATATTCCTAGATATAAGGTTTAATTCCTTCTCCGGGGCCGTACCTGCCCAGATATTTACTCAGGATCTCTACGCACTATTCCTCAACAACAACGGCTTCGATCAGACGCTGCCAGACGAGCTAGGGAACACCCATGTTTTCTACCTCACCTTAGCCAACAACAAATTCACCGGTCCAATCCCGAGAAGCATCGCAAGAGCCCTGTCCACTTTGACTGAGGTCCTGTTCTTGAACAACCGGTTTAGTGGCTGTTTGCCTTATGAGATTGGTCTGCTGGACGAGACTGTGGTCTTAGATGCGGGTAACAATCTGTTGACAGGCCCGCTTCCGCTCTCATTGTTCTGCTTGGAGAAGGTGGAGCAACTGAACCTCGCAGGGAATTTGCTCTACGGGATGGTGCCGGAGCCAATCTGCTGGCTAGGATTGAATCGGAACTTGGTGAACTTATCTTTGTCGGACAACTATTTTCAGTCCGTCGGGCCTTGGTGCAGAGCGTTGATCGAGAAGGGCATACTCAATGTGAGAAATAATTGCATTCCTAATCTTCCATTCCAAAGGCCAGTAGCTGAGTGTGCACGTTTCTTCGCACGCCCAAGGCCATGTCCACGGATGTGGTCGTACTCCTACGTACCATGTAAGCATGCTCAGCTGAATTCATTGGTTCCTGGCATTGCTCCTTCACCTTGAGAATCTTGCTGGTTCTTCTCTTTTCTCTTCAAGTCCAAATATTTGTAATTTAAAAACAGAAATAAAGTACTATAAGCGTGATTCAACTAAAAATAAATCATTTTTTTTTCAAGTGCTGATGTTTCTACCTTTGAATCAGATCTTTTTTTTTTTTAATGTAAACCTTCTTTTTCATTTTGCTATGCAAGCGACTTGCCCTAACGTTAAGACAATTGACTCAACAATCCAATGAATCGTCATTGAACCCCAACATATTGCATCTCTATATCTGTTAGGCGAAGAGTTTTAGGTCCTCATTAACGATTCCTGTGACTCTGGCAACTCCTGATATAGCAAAGGGTGATGAACATAAGTGGCCTTGCCTCTTGAAATTCGAGTGACTTTTATTCTGATGTATGTGCACAGATTGAACATGGTTCTCACATTGTGTTGCAGAAATGCAAATCCTTTTAGATGTCAGGTTTCATTTGATTACTAAAACCTGAACTCCAAACTCCAAAATGATACCATGGAAGACCAAGACTACCTTAAAAAATAACAGAAATTGTAGCTCATGCTTCGTATTATCTTTTCGTTTTTCCCACTTGACTGATGTCCAAGGTTTCAGCTCCAGCCCTCCTTCAATGTCCATAAAGCCAAAAGAAGACAGAGAACTTGCAAATGTTTTTGCCATGCCATAATATAAATGTTGGACCCAAAAGTCTCAAGTAGTGATCGGGAAAGTGCAGATTCCCATCATGTAATGGTCCAGAATTTTGTCCGCGCATTCATGAGAAAGAGGAGAGATATGACGGGGAAAAATAAAATGCTTGGTGCTGAAGTCAAGAACTTGGTGGGTTTGTGCTCTTTACTTTTTAGGACAGTACTGCTTCCTTCTCCTCACAAGTCTGGTGTATCATTTTTTTTTCCGGTTCTAATTGTTACAGAGAATGCATTAGAGTAAAAGGAAATGTGGACCAAATGCTAACTTTTCCCACTAGAACTCCCAGCAGCAACATTGTGGTCCACCTAAAAAAGTGGTTCATTCATCCCCTCGGATTCTAAATTCTGGTGGATGTCTCACTCACATCCTTGTCACTGGCCACCGTCTCTGGTTTCAATTGAAATTTTTAATTGTCTCCGTGCAACTGCTGACGAGGAGCAGGAAAGAACTGCTCTTTGGTCATCGTGCCATTAAACACAGGCATTTGATTTGCCCAGTGTGCAGCCGATGCAATATAAGCCGAAGAATCGCAAGACCCATCTATTATAAAATCATGGCCGACAAGCTTGAACTTAATCATTCGATCTTGAGTCCTCGACTGATCTTATTAAGTCTCTGTTCGTTTATCTCATCGCTCGCGTTGGTCTCCATTTTCTGGTTATACCCATTAATTTCTTGTTTCTCACGAACAAAAGGACCAGAAGTTTGGTACTTTCCTACGGATGAATTCTCCATGACTTGTTTGTCCGTCACTTTTGAATCACCATGCCACACATTTCTTCATCAACAGTAATTTCCTGGGTAAATGGTTAATGAAGCCGGTCAAAAAAAAGAGTAGACCTGAATTGCAAGATGATAAAAGCGTGGCTACTGCTACTGTACTGTGCACCATGGATAGGAGGGATCAAAGAGAATCAAATGAAGAATGAATCCATTAACGTACTGTTTTGTGCGCTCTCTAAATCTCATGAGCTACAGAAGATATCATAAACTTGCGTCTTCTGATAAGTGGGCTAATTAAGTAGAGAACTGAGGTTTATGCTAGATGTAAACATCGATGTAAACTCCCTTGATTGAAGCCTAGAGATTCTACGGACCAGTGCTTTTTACCCTTTAATAGAGATTAAGGGTGTGCAAAATGGACCGCCCAAATCAGAAATCACCTGAACTAGACTAGATTGACCAGTTTGGTCTGGTTCCCGATAGTGTTGGTCTGGTTTCCGGTTCCTAAAAGTGAAACTAGTGTCCAGGCGGTTCGGTTTCCAGTTCCAAAGGGGACCGGACCGGACCGAATTGACTATATATACCTTTTTCTATTTTTTTATTTCTTCCAAAAAATTAGTAAAATGTGAACTAAACACTAATTGAAGCACTTTTTTGATTCGTCTTTTCAATTTGAGAATCATTGCATACATATTACTTAATTCAACACGAAAAGATGGCATCAGGTAGTGGAAAAAAAAGTGATCGATTTTAATGGACCAGATCAGAAACCGATCACCCCTAATAGAGATGTTTTTTGGGGCCAAATATAGTAGAGATTAACTACACATTGTGAATCTTTGAGCTTAATATATGAAAATTGACTAGGAAAGATGCCAACCGGCAACCACTATCATATAGACTCATTGATGTCTCTTTTATGCTAAACTAAGTGGTCTTCACACAACTACTTAAGTGAAAACATGGTAGACTCTGTAGATTAATCAGTTCGTCTATAATTCGACAAGCACAGGCTCATGGTATATGAAGAGTATTTAAATATGTTCAAGCAGTGCGTGGGTACGAAACTAGCTTGTGTTCTAGAGATGAGCTCTAGAGTACAAGTTCATATAGTGCAAATTAGGAGTGAGCAGTACCAGGTTCCTTACAAGTTCCACCTAGAACCTAAAACCTACCCTTGGGTACAGGTTCCTTATTTTTTGAAACTTGGAACCTACCCGTCGGAACCTGGAACCTAGAACTTACCCTATCACAGGTTCTAGGGTCTAATAGGTTCTTTTTTTTTTTTATTATTTCATTTTTAGTTAAATAAAACGAAAATGAACGCAACAGTATTTAACAAGCTTGTCATTCACAAAAAAAAAAAAATACAAAAGACTATTTTTACTGACATTACGGTTCAAATAAATACAATTAAACAGAGGAGTTATTGTGTGAATCGATACTAAAAGTGAACGGTTCCATATTCCGTACAAATTTCACTTGGAACTTGCCCATGAGAATAGGTTTCTTATTTTTTGGAATATGAAACCTACTATATCACAGGTTTAAAGGTCATTTACAAGATCTACCTAAGTTCCATCTGTATTGTTAATTGAAAAATTGTAGCGAATTATCATCTTCAATGACCACCACTTGTTGTTTTGATCCACTGACCACTATTTATATTTAGACACACGAAAAATATGAAACATTTAACAAGTCATAAAATGAAAGCTTAAACTAGTAGTTTCAAATTATATACCCATCATTTAACGTCATGAAACACTGCAGAATCACGTGAAGATATATACTAAGAAAAAACACAAAAAACTTATTTAGGTTTCAGGTTTTAAGTTTCAGGTTCCGCTTATCTAGAACTTAGAATCTACTTGTTGAAACAGGTTCCCCAATTTTTGGAATCTGGAATCTACCTTGCATACTTTGAAATCTAGAATCTACAGGTTCCCACCGGTCAGGTTCTTAGGTTCTAGGTTCTACCTTGGAACTATGCTCACCCGTAGCACAAATGGAAAATTTAGTTCTTGTCTCGGACAAAGCAAAAAATAGGAGGGTGAGGTTTTCGTGACATTAGAGGATTCTAACTCAAACTTTTACCTACCACAACATAAATTTCATTTGCTTCTAGAAAGAGAGGGTCGAAATGGGTTAAGTGAATGCCGATTTGAAGCTAAATTGTGTTCATGCCACGATCGAATTCTTTCAAGCGATCCCAAATGGTAACATTCTTGTCCATCCAAACCAATTGCCGACATGCTTACTTTCATATAATTCTCTTCTTCTGTTTTTTTTCATTGAACGACGATACATCGCACGCAATAATTGATTTGAATGGATGGAAAGAGAATTCTCTTAAAGTCTATCTGTATGGGCCAGAGCTAAGCCCGTTCGCTTCGGCATCTTACCATGAAGCCCAAAACCACCTTGAGTCTTCACCATTATGAGCATGAAGAGGAAAGGAGTCCAAACCCAGATCAGGGGGAACGAGACAGAGCGAAATGGAAGTGCTGTGCTTCTTGGGGATGACATGAAAGATCTTGCCAGACCCAGAATCGTCTAAAACAAAAACTGCCGTCTACACCTCACCAGAATCTTCATCGGAAGTTGACAGCCAAAAGAGAAGGGAGAACAAAAAAGGAGGAAAATCCCACCTCTCGTGGTACCCATGTGATTCATGTTCGTTCTGGGTCGCATCGACATAGCTGAAGCTGAAGCTGAAGGTGAAGAATTTGGGTGGGAAGAGAGAGAGAGAGAGAGAGAGAGAGAGAGAGGAGTGAGGAGGGTGACGAAGAATGGCAGGAGATCCAATGGAGGGAGACACGGAGATGGGGAGAGCGAGAGGGAGACGCAAGAAAGAGACACTGGGTGGGAGTTGCTGGCCATGGCACGCCATCTCATTGATCAGGGCAAGCCCTCGCAGGCTCTCCAAGCGGTGACCTTCTTGTCTTTTTAGCTTTTAGTTCATGGTTCTCTACCGTGCTTCTTTCTGGGAAACTGCCGGGTTTGAATTATTTTGTTGGATTTCGATTGTTGAATTCATTGTTCAAGTCGTGTTTGTGAGTATGTCTTGGTTTTAATTCATGATGATTGGCCCGTACAGTAGCTGACATTATGGTAAAGTGTTGGGTGTGAAATGCATTGATGGGGTAGAATGGATGCTAATTGTGATTGATGGCCAGTGCACCCCGTTAAGTGGGCTGCCAACTCCTGAATTTTCGCCTTCTTGGCTGGTGCACACCTCATTAACAGCTGCATAAGGTCAAATTGGACATTGAGTTGAGCATTTTGACGCTGTGAACCTCTCGTGGTCACACTATTCCTTGGGATTATCTATGGCGAGTCCAATAGTGTTAAGTTTGATGAGTGTCGGTCAACTGCTGCTACTCGATGCATTTAAGGGAGAACCGGCTAGCTTTGGGTTTGAGTGACATCACCCCTGATATATAGTAGTCTTAGGATATGAGAAAAAAGAAAGAACGCATAAGCAACCTGAGCAACCTGTGTAATGTATCTGTTTGTTTATGTAGGTGTGGAGAGAATTTGGGTCACCACTTTGTTTAGTATTCAGCAGCCTCTCTCCAATGGAATGGTAATTCTTGTTATTTTACTCCACATAAAAGCTTTGATGTTGCGAACGGCAGCACTCTATATGAAGCTGGATGGGTCGCTTCCTTTGAACATGGGGCATCACCTCTTTTGTTTCCTTGGAATGATTAGGGAACAGCATAACATGTCACTCCCATATTGAGATGTAAGATTGTCCCTTTTACAAGCTTAGGGAGGAAGAATGGGAATGGGTTTTGTAAAAATAGAATACCATGTTCCAGAGGAAGTTCAATGGAATACTTTCGTTGAAAAGTGAGACCAAGTAGTAAGTTTAACAGACAAATAAGTGCTTTTGCTTTGCCATAATCGATTCAACTCTCAGTTATGCCTTCAATGACCTCGAGTCAACCAGTGAACTTGCATGTGGACAAGGAAAAAATACCTTGAGAAGAAGATTTCTGGAGAATATTTCTTAACAGAGTGTAGTGGTTTTTGACTTGGCTGAGCTGTTGCCCTCTCAATTGCAGAAGACGGTGCAAAAGAAATAGACTCAACTGACTTTTATCATGAATTGAAACGGTTGATGCGAGCTGGTAAATATGATTCAGTTTGACAAGGACATTGACTGTAATACTCTCGTTATGGAACCATCATCTATCCTCCAAATTTAGGACAACACATAGACCAAACACAATAAAAATTGCAGTGCTGATTGCTTCTCTTCCATCTGTACTTTGGCCCTTTATGTAGTAATAGCGGATGCATTGTGGAGAATGCTTTATGATGGCGCAAGATTATTTTCATGGTGATGTTCTGGGTCATGCTTATTGGGGAGAAGTTTCACCCCCTTCGCTATGCTTGGTTGTCGATTTCGTTTTATGATTTTACTGTTTGTGTCTTCTGTATAGCAACTTCTATGTCTCTTTCTCTGCCATCAATTAATAATTGTGTTCAGTGCAAGTGATAAATTTCTGTTGGAGCCATAAAGAGATACTATTACCTTTTATAGTTAAGAGAGGATAATGTGAACATAGTTTGTCAAAACCAAGGCTGTGAAAGATATGCTAAGAGATGGAGAAAACACTTCATTGGTTGGAGCTAATTTGGTGCTCTAAACAGGTAGTGATGGCAACAAGGGCTAAAGGAGGGGACCAGGCCGTGATCGAATTCTTGCAGCGTGCCCGTGAGCTATACAGAAGCAAACTCCAATCAACTTCTGCAGTCGAACAGCTGGCTTCCTTGTTTGCCGAGTGTGCGATTGCTGAAGCACAACCTTTGGGAGGCCAACCCTCCAACAGTTACTGCAAGCGGTCCATCGATCGAGCCAGATGCCCATGGAAATTCCATACTGGCGGAAACTGGAAGGAATCAGGTTGTACTGGATGCTTTTTCTGACGGGAGTAGTTTCATCTGCTTGCAATGTGGTGGTCTTGTTAGTAACCACCGTGGAGATGAGCACTACGCGTACTGGTGTGGTTGATCAGATGCTTGAGCACATACACTGTCTTGGTTGAAGTTGCCTGAGCCTTTAATGGATTTGCTCGTTTAGCTACACATTTCTATCAGATTCCAGAAATTTTGACTTGGATGCCGGACGATGGCAACTTGTGAAAAAACCATTTGGCGCCTTGTGGGCAATTGGGTGCTCGTAATCTTGGATCGGCTTGAAGCTCATACAACTTGTTCCAATGAAGTACTTAAGAAAATTATGCTCCTGCATTACAATAGTGGAAGTTTGTGAAATAAGGACATAGGATTAAGAGGGGACAGTTTCTTCCTCAATGCAGAGTTTGTATTTGTCCTGTCTGTCATACAGCGAGATCTCTCTTTCATAGCTTTCAGATGGGCGTCAGCTTATTTTGGTTAGGCTGTACACCACGGTATGCAGCACATTGAAAAATGTTTACTGACCATCTTGGAGTACCGTTACCATCCAGTTTTGCATGGGTTCTAAGCTTATAGTGACTGGAAGTAGTCATTTTCAGCTTTTGCCAAGTGAGTTTGTAACATGCTCTGCTGCGTCACATCTTGGCAACCCAACTATGATTATTCCGTGAGTCCACAAAAGAAAGATTGTGATGATACAGCGAGGAAAAAGGTAAAATGTATACGCCGCATGGCCAATGTATCGACAGGTCTTGTTAATACAAAACCTGTTTTACGTGCGTGACGAAGTTTTTCCTTTTAGAGTGTATTTTGCTTATGAATCACTCGAAATGATCTCTCACATGATATGGGACTTAAGCTGTTACATCTACATAGTTGAAGCCAGTAATATTCTATTTCTTTCGCATGTGTCTGATATATGGCAAGGTGCAAGTTTGGTGAAACAGTATGCAAGTGTAGAATTCCGAACACAAATAAACTGATAATCTTGCATATTGAAGACAAACAGGTTAACAGAGTATTTCATCACTTTATGGATAAGAAAAGGTTTACAAGATGGTCCACTCACCCCACACACAGACGTCAAAAGAGAGCAGCAAGAAAAACGTATGAAAGAATATCAGTATCGTTGCGTTGGCTGGAGGAGGCTACAATCTACAATCAATACAACAACAGACACAAACGTCAAACCATATGAAAAGGCTTGGCCACAAACACTACAAGAGGACAGAACAGGCTTTGGCCGAAAACACTACAAAAGGACACCTAGTTTACACCTTTTCAATATACATCTTTGTGACTCCAAAGCGATTCCCTCAACTTCTGTTATTGACTGGGAAAGGAGCACCAAAATTAGGTGTCGCCCTCCCATTGGTGATGTTATCTTCAGCTACTGTCTACTTGCTTCTTTACCTCGTAAACTTAGAAACTGTTCGGCAGCATCAAACCTTCTGTACAAGATGCTCCTGATGAAGAAACAGCAAAACTTTCAAGCTTCCAAAACCAGCTTGTACTACTTCAACTTGTTCGAGATACAGTCATGAGCAAGAGATCCTCAAAAACCAGCATCAACTGCAAAAATAGAGGAACGCATTAGGGCGTTTGCGGCAATTGGCATGTGGCTAAACTGTGACCATGCTAACCGCAATTGATAAACTGAGAAACTGAGTCTGTACTTTCTCAGAATTTTGCAAGGAACAATCACCATAATATCAATTGAAGCTGAACATGCCACAGGAATGTATTTGGTACTTGCATAGCCCTAGCACTGGAGTTGTATGAACTATCTAGCAACTTGAGAGGAAATTGCTGTCAAAGAACGAGTTTCTCGTGTATTTCCATTTAAAAGCTACCTCCAGGTGAAACTTTTGCCAAAACCAAAAGTTGGGTACTAAAGTAGCATGTCCCATGGGTTCCAGATAACTATTTCACCGAGTTACTTTCCTCAAGCTTATCATACTCGAAAAAAATTACCTCCTGCTACATGTCGCTATGCAACATGCTGCATGCTTCAAGTTCCGAGGAAAAAAGATCAGGCAATAGCTGGTGACTGCAATCGTATCACATCATATCTTGTAGAGCTTGTGGGCGAGGCCTTGCTCTCATGATAGTTTCATCACTGTGCCTAATCCATTCAGAAAGTCTCCATGGCTTCTGCCACTTCCACTTGAATTGCAAGAGCCACTGGTGATGACTCCTCTTCCATCTCCATAGCTTCCCAGCTTGTCCAACAACCGCCAATTTTCTCATTGACAATTGTCCCATTGGAACCATCTGCAGCAGTATGAACATCAAACTGTTAAGCAAGTTGGGATAGGAACATCAAACTGTTAGTAAGTTACAAGGCAGATAACAGAAAAACCAGAAGATATTGACCTTTCGTGTCTGATCTATAAATGCAGCTGATTCCCGGATTGAGCCATTTACAATCCCAGGGGTATATTTGAGCTGCTTCTGTGCAGGAAGAGAGATTGGAGATAGAGGACCACTTGCCTCATCGGAGAAGTGTTTCAGTGAATTAGGAGAGTTTTCCTGTCAATGCCAAGTTCAAAGAGTTAACAGACTTTAACAAATTGGCACCAGAGAAGATATCAAGCCACAGCTCTACACTGGAACTTGAACAAGGCTAATTGGAAACTACATAGCATGTGTAAAAGTGAAATCATTGTTTGAATTCGATGTTGCCAGGACCAAATTGAACAAGTTTCTCATTCATAGTTGTACGCTGAAAGTTTAAAACTAATTTCTACAGTTTTTCATGAATTAAGGCAGAGATTGTTTCCAACATCATCACCATCTTAATTACATAAAGATTAGAAAGTTTGACATTGGATGAAAACTTACCCGAAGCCGATGTAGCCAGTGCAATTGCAATAGCTTGCTCTCTCGATTTTAATTCCTTTTCAACTTCTTTTCTTCGTAACTCACTTTGCCGCAGTAAACTTACGAGTTCTTTCAGTTGGTCTTTCATTTCGTTGATTTCCATGTCCCTCTCCCATAATTGGCACCTGAAGACAAAAAGAAAAGGCAGAGGTGCCATTCTTGAGGATGTTAATTTAAATTGTTGGAATTAATTATGGAAACTGACAAAATTACCGGTCACAACACATTCTCAAATAATCATATTGGTAAGACCAGTGATCAATTTCACTGATCTTTTTTTTTTTTTTGGTAATCCAGAGAACCCCCGCACGGTCGACAGCCGGGGAGTAAACCCTGGGGGCGACACGTGCTAGCTACCACACACATGCCACCGGTTAAGTCACCCTGCAACGCCCGGGATTTGAACACTCAACCTTTTGCGAGAGGAAGAGTGCGTGCTCCAGCAGCGCCACCCAAGCGGGTGGTAACTGACTATTGGAATGGAGAATGGTGCCGTGTTGTCATCTTAGTCTGCTAACAGTTGTGCTCACTACTCTTTTGGCCATGTACACATTCACAGATATCTAAGACGGTAATATAGGTCCACTTATGTATGATTGGATAGTAGTAGAAGGGTAATGTTTCTACTAAAGCAAGGACATGAGAGTATTTCTGTAGATAATAGCAAACTGGGCCAAGAGAAGCACCTTGTATCGGCAAGAGAACTGAACATATATTGAAGCAAGTTCTTTGCATCTCCCATTGAACGCAACTGGTTCCAACGGCCACGATTAGTGAAGCCACGTTCCCGCTCTTCTGCCTCTGAAAGCTGTGATGCCATGGCCACAAGTGAGTTGGACGATATGCTTAGCATACTCTCAAGGGAAGATATTCTGGCCATTCTTGCATTTGGTGACATGGAGGAAGCTCTGGAAAGTAAAAGCAATGTAAAAACATTTAATATGTAAACACAGGCATGACAACTGGTATTCCTGAAAGTTCTCATGAATCACTTCCACTTACCTTGCAAAGCCATTCTTTCCTCTTGGAGGGCTAAGCCCCTTTGAAGCAAATTCATTCACTTGCTTGAGGAGAGACAACTCTTCTGCCAGTGCAGCTCGCCTACATTGAACCAATGCATTGATAAAGCTATCAAAACACTGCAGCTAGCATCAAAGTTCCTTTCTGAAGAAGTGACTTACACTTGACTTTGCTTCTCATATTCAAATCGTACTTCATGGACATTCACCATTACTTCAAGCTCATGGTCAAGCCAGCGTTGTAAGGACTTCTCATTGTTCTGAAGATTCAATACTTTTCGGATTAATTTCAATAGCAGAAAATCATAAATGAACGTTGGGGGAAAAAACAACAGGGAGCGAGACCACTACCTGCCCATTTATTCCGTTGGCACTGCCCATAACTGGAATACAGCATCAAAAATGAATTAGAAGGCAGAAAGAAAGATCCCTGATTCTAAGTGAAGCCTTCAGATACAGTGAATTCATGTGCAAATTGATATGCATTTAAATGGTGGATAGTATTCATGATCTATGAAATGGACCTTGTATAAAAACAATCAGTAATTTCTGCTAAAATTCTCACAAGGATGCAATGTACATCATACCTGAGTTGTCACGAGCAGAAGATTTGCGAGCTTCCAGTAACTCTTTTAGCCTCTTGGTGGCCATTGCAGCCTCTTCTGTCTTTCTTTGAAGAACCTGGGACAAAATTTCCTTAAAGTGAAAAGACGAACAAAGATTCCAAGTTTCATCCTCTCAATATTTTTCACATGTCAGCATAAGCAAATTAATGGAGTTTACATTTGATTGCCAGCTGTCAGGTATCATCGACTTGCAAGTCATTTGCACAACTAAAAAGGAGGAGCAAAAAGACCATATTGACGTTTGCAGATTGTATTTAGCCAACTAAACATGATGATCAGCAAGATACTGATAGGTTTTGCAATGCTGCTTACTTTTTTTCTTTTGGTGGATAAGGCTTCCTACTGTCATAGCCATAAAATTATATCAAAATATTAGTGGATGCAGCAACACTCAAAGCAGCATCTTCTCGCATATAATAAAGCACACATTGATTTCCTCAAATAGACTGCCCACTGAATTAACAATATTGAAATGTATATAGCTGCATGCCATGTTAAATGCTAAATATGATCTGCATCTCGGGCATAATCATTTTTGTAACTACAATAAAAACTATAGGACTTGATCAAAAACGATGAGCATGGTATGAGAATACCATTTTCTGACGTTGATTTAGAGCTTGCAGTTTATGCCTTTCATATTCATTCCTCCTCCCCTCCTTTCGCAACTGCTCACACAAATGGAGAATGTCAACAGAAAAAAAATTCCAAAAAATAAAACATTATTAGAGCATGCTAAAATAGTCTGCAAAGACGACACAAACAGATCATTTGCCCTTTCAGGAACAAAATAATTAAAATAGACTGAGGAATAAATATGTCACAAAGTTATGCATCTAACTCTAAAAGCAAAACTATTTCAACTGAAGTGCAAAATGAATTAATTTTGTGGACATTTTCTACAAGTGCTTCACTGCAACTGTACACTTCAATGGAAGGTACACCTACATGTTGGCATTTGTCTTCCCATCGTAATAGTATGTAAGATCTACAGAGTATTATTCCCTCTATTTATAAATCCCATCTAATTCAAATGGAAAGCCAATTGATTGATGGCCTTTAAAGTTATAGACTTAATAAGCAATTGGTGATGCTGTCGATTATTTCTACAAGCTTGCTCGATCATGGTTGGGTAACTTTGCAAAGCAAGATATTGAATAAGCACTGAAGGAAAGGTCTCATAAAAATAAAAGGGTGTCGTTTATGGCAAGAAAAGTAAATGATAAATTAAGAGTCTCCATTCTCTTTAGGCTAGGGAAGACTGAAATAAGAGAACCCCTCAGACCTGTTACTTTTTTAGTTGTACATTGCCTCATTAAAGTTAGACATACACTATGATATATTGCCTAAATTCATTTCTTTTTCTGTTATGTCAAAGAAAAGGAAAGATTAATCAATGTCAGTAGAAGCAAAAGACTACAGAGACAGGACATGCATACCTGCAGCAGTTCCTTCTCCCGAGAGGCCTTCCACTGTCGAAACTGTTCAGCTTCTTGTTTCATTCTATGTTGGAGTTGAACCTAACAGATAGAAACAAAGTTAGAAAATGATGACGTCATGGACTTCAGAGTCGTAGAGAAGACCAAGTGATGTTCCAACCTTTTGTGCCTTTATAGATTGAATTTCTTCCTGCAATCTCTTTGCTGCTTCATCACTTTTTTGTTTTTGCTTTAAAAGCTGAACCTGATTCTCTTGTTTCTTCTTGAGATCAGAAATCTGTCGCACATGGGCAGTCAATAAAAATTTATCATCTTGAGAAGGCACCCTTTTTTTGCGTCCACCACACAAAGTAATGTATGATCAATTTTACATCATCACCTGAGCTTCAAGCGTCTTCAGTTTCTGAGCATGGATATCCTGCATCTTTTGGGTGTGTCCATCAGAATTAGCAGCCAGGTTCTCAACTTCGGGCCAACAAGCGATCTCTCTCTTGCTGCACTCGACATACATGAAAATAAACATACATTAAACTTAACTCTTCTACAATGAGCAACGTGTAAAAACTGAAGAGACTGTATTCTACCTGCACAGTTCTTTTTTCATCCTCCAACTCCATGATTTTCTTGCCGAAGTGTTGCTTGAGTGCTACAGTATCCAAGCCTCCAAAAAGTTTCATCTCTGACTGTTCATATGCAATTCAAAAAATACAGAAGATAAGTCAAAAGCTATAATGCTTGCATACTGAGGAAGAGAGGAAAAAGAAATAATGCGGGAAAAAAGTCAAAAAGACTGGCTGATGGATTCTTCCTTTCTTCCCTTTTCTATGAGTAAAACACAATGATATATTCACCAACATACTGTCTTACAAGATTAAAACACCATCACTAGGGGGGTACCGACTACAGAGTCATTAAGCAAAAGGTCGGTTAAACTGGTAGGGGCAGCGTCAAATAACAAAATCCTGAGGTAACTCTTTTTTGTATGCCAGCTAAAGCAAACAGCAGAGCTAATAAGAAGCAAATCAGAGCTATTAATATTGCTAGTAAGAAGAAACTCAGAGATAATCATCTATATGTTTCTTTAAACAATCCCCGCTGTTCCTTCTGGAGAATCATAAATATTCAGAACATTAAATATAAGATTCTGTGATCTCCTCATTAGGAAAATAAAAAGGTCTTGCTACTTTGGAAGGCCATTGGAAGAATGTTTATCAATCAAGAAATTTCAAGCAAAAGAGTGAACTGTTCAAAAATAGCAAATATCAATAAGCCATTAACCTGCAGCCAACATAAATGTCAGAAATATGGAAAGTCCATCGTACCTCCTTCTCCTCTAAGCGTTTATTCAACTCATGCAGCTCTTTGTCCATGGAGTTTTGCAGAAGAGTGTGTTCCCACTCTTTCGTGACTTCATCTATATCTCTGGAATCACCAGCTATAATTTGAAATGGGGAAGGGTAAATGAAGATATACAAAAAGGGAGTGCAAGGTAACATGAGAAAGGAGATGATGTGATAAACAGAAAATGAAAGTACTAGAGAGTATGGGTCATACTGCTCATGGTTTCACCCATTTGGAAATCACATGACTCCATGCTTTGCAATCCTCTTTTAAGCCCATCACTTTTCACAGAGCACGTATCATCCTACAAGAAATGTCTCCGGTTCACAAATGCGGAAGCATGCATAAATGTGCATGTGATATCTTAACAAATTCTGTTACAGGATAAACCAAGTCCAGCTAGCACTGGAAAAAGGAGCGTAGTTTGACAATTGGGTGGAGATTAAATGGACAAAAGGGCATCTGAATCAAAGCCCCCAAGATGCAAGGACTTGGAAAGGTGGCAGAAAGGTATGCAGCTTTGATGCTGCATTGTAAGGAAGCTTTTGGTGGTTGAGCCATGATCTTCATGTTACAATGGGTAGATTTATCATTGAATAGAGACTCACCTCCATTAAAAGGGCTGAAGCAGTGAACTTTTTTTAGCACTAAAATATTCCTGACGCATGTTAATATCATACCTGGGAATCTGTTTCACAGCACTCGACAGAAGAGCATCTACTTCGGAATTCATGTAGTTCTCGACAAAGATCCTCATTAGCCGCTTCAAGCCAAGCAATTCTTTCCTTGAGAGCCTATGAGGAAAAATTATTATGACTGGTTAGGTCAAAGAAAAGCTGCAATATCACAAAGCAAGATACCAACAGAATTATTTCACAATGAGCTCAAGAGTTCTGTAACTAATTAATGCAAGTGTAAAAGGATTAAACAATAAATTGGCCACTTAAGCCTTTGCTGTACATGGAGAAAATGACTTGCATAAAATTGTAATACCTGCACTTCATTTGATGAAGGCCCACCACGGGCACAAAGTTCTGCTTGCAAATACTCTAGTTGTTGGCGCATCTTTAGCATCTCATTTGACATGGGATCTCTATTAACCTTTTTAGAAAAAGAATACGTTCTTATGGTACTTTCACCATGTATAGAATGTTCAGCCACATATGAAAAAGCAAAAAAGAATCAAAGCAAACTACTTCTCAGAAACTTACAACTGGCTTGTTTTGAATATTCCGAGCACGATTTGCATACTTCAAAGTATTAAGCGTTTCTTCAGCATTAATATCAGCAGGGCTGATGCAGGCTGAAAAATGAAAACAAAT
This sequence comes from Syzygium grande, assembly GCA_024733475.1. NCBI lineage: Eukaryota > Viridiplantae > Streptophyta > Magnoliopsida > Myrtales > Myrtaceae > Syzygium > Syzygium grande. The sequence continues at coordinate 20,577,904 of JAMXDD010000006.1, read as the reverse complement.
TTAGGGGGCATGAAAGAAAATCGTTAAGGAAATTCTTCTAGGATAAAATTACGAGGATAAGCCTAAAAAAACAACTATGGTACCATAAACACATTCATACAGGTATGAAAAATGAGTGATATGCATTTTCTTCTCACACACGAAGACAAAAGTTATGCCAAAGTATTGTACTCATGCGCCAGCAAGCATTGGCATCAACAAAACTAAAGCCATATCTGGCAGCATCGCAGGCTCCATAAGTATGTATCGAAGTACGCAGAAAGCATAAGGAAGATTTTTCTGCCTTACCTATCATCACTGTTCTACTATTGCCGCCAAGTGAATCCTGATATGTAAACAAAGTCAGTGTAGGTACAAAATAGGCTTATACTCAGTACTCAATACAAAATAAGGTAAAAAATATGAAGCTAAAAGGGTGCAAATAAAAACTTCGCAGCCATTAGTTTCTAGGAACACACAGACGTCATCTTGTCATTATTGTTACTAAAGATGAAAAGAAAATCGCAATAATAGTTGCTTAATCTTCCAAATAGTGCACACTTTTCAGCTAGATGATACTGCTAATTAAGTCAACACTGTTCTGTTAGATTAGCAGATGATAAGGATAATTCTTCATAAGTCTCAACCTGTAAAAAGCCTAGTTAGTTTACTGTCCCTGTAAGGCACATGAACACCTTCTTTCCGCTTCTTCTCATCACCAAGAGCACTGATCACATTACCAAGTGCAAGAAGGCCCCTGTTGATGTGCACTCCTATCAAAAAATAAAAATGAATTTGATTACCATTTGAGTACGCAGATCATTTAACAACGAAAAATGCACGCAAATTTACCTTCTTTGAATCGCAAACCATCAGAACCTGTTCGCTTAGCTCGCTCTGATCCAGCAAGATCAACTAGATGCAATTTGGCACATAGGTATTCGTCATTTAAATTCTCAGGACCGCTATCGCCAGAAAAGAGTGGATTGAGCCTACGCATCTGCTCTAATGTGATGGTGAAGATGGCATGCGAACGGCTACATAGACAAAATCAATAATAAGACTCGTCGAGAACATGGTATGGAAATTTCACTATATATTCACATGATTCTTCAAGATTTAGCCCCAAAGTCTATTACAAGGGTTTCGAGTATTAAGATGAGTAGCTACAGCAGAAAAATTGTGCTACTCAGCATTTGGTTTCTCAAATTGTTTGATGCATATGAAAGGACTTCACTGACTTATATGGCCTATGGGAAGCACAATGACATTTTAAAGGTGAACTTGCATCAGATAGAGAATTCAGTATACGTGTATGCGTATTTGTGAGTCATACAAGTTGTGCAATCACAGTACAGTCCATAGAGCTGCTTCATTTGCTCCTCTATTGCCTGCTGGTTAAGTTTTGCATCTTGTCTCAAATTGTCATCTTTCAAGCCATTTATTTGGGAAAGGCAGAAGAAACAGGAAAGGAAAACTAACTACGTCTGCTACTGCATAAAGGCCTCCTCACACGATGAGAAGATAAAAAGAAACAATGGTAGACTTAAAGCACCCATTAGCTCTGTCAGTTGAGTTCATTCTAAAGTTTTTAAGCTTTCTAGAAACAAGCTCATAATATGTATTAATGTAATGTGTATTGCTCCCTTTTAGTCTCTTTCAGATGAGGAAATAACAACAATGGAAATTAGGACTCAAGTTTGTGACCTTGTCAAGCTACCATTTATCCTCAAATTCTTATACATTCAGCAGGTGAACTCACAGTGCAAAAAAAGCATGCTTTTTTTGAGAAAATAACTCAGCCCCGTGCTCATAAAGTTTTGTCCATGAGGAACAGTCTCCATATCATATAACCACTCAGCTTTTTTATGTATTTATATTGGAATCAAATTGCAAATGAGATACGCCAAAAAGAATTATCAGCAGATAGGCCACACCAACAAAGGAGAATGTAGCAAAAACATCTGAGCATGAACCATGAGTATGTGAATTGTCTGCTTGTGCACTTGGACAAAATTTAAGAGGCTTAGTTTACCAGCTGATGGTGCATGACGGCTGACGCCAGTGGATGAGATTGCTTCAGGTAAATGATATGTTTCCTACCTCAATTGCACCTAAATTACGTTTCATCACATTGAAAGAGAGAACATAAAAGCTTCACCAACCTGGACTGATTGTTCATGTTTGTACTTCCAGTAGCCCGGCTCAATGAACCCTGTTCAAGGCAGGCAACCATCTCTTTTAGAGAACTAACACTAACTTCTGTAGATCCTGCCAATGTTATAACACCATTCGATGATTCACGAATCTGGATGGGAGGTCTTCCTGGAATAGGCACTTTCCCAGTATGGCCATTTGCATTCTCTGATTTGCTCAAACAAGTTGGATCCAGCAAATCTTGAACTTCTTCTTTCAAAATCTTTCACAAAAGAAGACATCTCATTGTAAAGCAAATCTTAAAAAAAGTTACAGAACAACAGATACTTGCAAGTGCTGTATAAAATCAATGCACAAAGGATGAGTCAAGTATCATAAAACGACTCATACATCATTCAACAATAATTATTTTATGGAATGCTCATAGAAGAGTGATTGAGCCCATAGTGCTAGAATGTAATAGAATAGCTTATATCTGTAGAAGGAATGGACCAAAAAAAGGCCCTTTAGGGAAAGACTAGGAAATAAGAAAAAGTGAAACATGATGAAGTTTGAGGAACACAATGGCAATATGATATCAGCCACTTGGAAAATGTGGTACTTCTTGCCGTTAATGTAGCACACTTTGTAATGTTCAATGGGCCAAAAAAAGAAAAAGATAGCCATTGTATCATTGCTCCAGTGAAATCTAGATTTTGCATCAGATGGCCCTTCTGTTATGGCACTTAAGCAACAGAAAAATTGTCAATCCTGGAAACAGACATTGGCACATGGTTCCATTGACCTTTTGCCCCTCTCTTTGTAAATGATTATCACTCATAAAAAGAAAACGTACATGGTTCCATTTCCACAGAATACAGTTTCTATCAGAAGATTGGCTCAAGTTAAAAAGACATTAGAGTTATGTACAGCACTGGGACAGATAATATTTTCGATGTTGCAAAAGGGAAAAATAGCTAACCTCGATGAAGGAAACGTGCAATTGGAACTCTGTTTGTTGTTTCAGAGCTTCTATCTTGCTGAATAAAGAATTCATAACCAGGGGAATCAGACCTGTCTGGCTACCATCTTTTAAACCAGTACCCATCGTGTAAGTTTTACCGGAACCAGTCTGCCATGCGCAGAACACACAAATATAAGCAAAAAAAAGAGGCGACTATATAGGCCGAACATGAGCTCCATTTAACAACAACAAACCCACCTGGCCATAAGCCAGAACAGTGGCATTATATCCTTGGAAGAGGCCCTCGACAAGAGGCGCAACACATTCTTCAAACATTGAAGATGAAGGAGTTCCAGTGCTCCCATACACATGATCAAACGTGAAGGAATGTGTACCAATTTGTACCTGCACCCACCAATAACAATGTTCAGAATTCTGCGACTGCTATTTTCAATTTCCCCACGTTGCTTCTTCTTTCAGAATTTCCCATGACCGTCAAATAGATCAATAAAGAACAAAAATCCAGAGGGGCATTCTAGTTGTCCAGAGGTGATAGCTATCTTTCAAAACCAAGTATTTACAATGAGAAAAGTTCTTGATACTTATAAACAATAGTGAAATTAATAGGAAAAATGTTACTGTAAAAATGCTTTGCTACCATGATTAGAGTATAAGTAGCAAAATGAGAACATGATTGCTGCAACAATTCCTGATTTTTATGTTGCAGCATGAATTCATGGGTCATTGTAAATCTTGTCCAACATCCAAATTGTTTGAATGATCAATTTTTTCAAAAGACACGACTACCAAACATTTGTCTGAAACTTTGGAACACCCTTCCACCTCTCAAAGCAACAAAAGAAACAAAAAAGGTACTCTAGAAAAGAAGCAGAGTTGAGTAAGTCCACAACAATTCTAGGATGTGAGAAAACTTCATCATCAAGTGCAGTTGGCTTCCGACCAAATAAAAAATTGATGTTGGCTAGGTCGTTCCAATAATTAGATGTTTCTCTTGCGGATGCAACACTCAAGACCCTCCAGAAACTCCACCGCAAATTCTGATGCCACAGGGAAAGAAACCAGATGGCAACAGCGACAATGGAAGAATTCCTCCCTTCCGTAACTCTGTTTATTCTTGCTGGGCATTTCCCACCATCATTTAATCAGTTCGACCCAGAAAACATTTAGCCGACTGAGAAGTGGGATTCATCCTTGTCAAACCAAAGGGCGAAAAAAATAAAAGACAAAAAGTTAGAAAGCAGCGCTTTGCTTGGACTTATGCGACTCTCCCAAAGTCCCAACCTTTTCGGGTGAAGAAAATACAGAGGAAGCATAAGGGGAACTTCAAGTAGCAACAATCAGCTCCTGAGATGAATCGGGAAGATTCACAGAACCACCCAAAGCGCAATGACGATGCAAGAAAATGATTAGAGAACAAAGGAAATTTCCCAGTCTAGTTTAGTATTTTACCAAACCACTTGGAAAAAGAAGAAGAAAACCCAGTCAAGGAAAAAAACAAGAAGAGTTTCCACGAATATGTCAGACCCATCCTCCTAAATCAGACTATTACGTCACGGTCCTCTTGAACAGCAGACGAGTCCAATCCAAGAAGACCCAAGAGCCTCTCAAAGAAAACATACGTTACAAAAAAAAAAAAGAAAAAGACTGAACACCACTCGCAATCACCGCGGGCATTCTGAGATCCAGATCTCTCAGACACACATGATCGTCCGACAGCCCAGCAAACAGTCAAACTTAATTACGCACCCGACGACGGGACCCCCCTTTCACGTTTTCCCGCCGACATTTCCGGTCCGAATTCACCGGAGCGAGGTTCCGCATTCGGAGCGAACGTACCTGAGGCTTCCCGGGAACGAGCGTGACGCAATCCTTGCAACCCTGGAGCTTCTCGTCGCCGATGAGGGGCCTGATGTGGACCGCCACTTTCACGCAGCAGTCCTCCCCGCCGCCGCCGCCGCCAGCTTCCATCGCCACCGGCCCGGAGAAGCAGGAGGAGGAGGAGGAGGAGAACAGAGCGGCGGCAGCAGCTCGCACGGTTCGGCCGGAGAGGCGCGGCGGATCGGGCCCGGAAAAACGGAGCTCCGGCGACGGCGAAGGGATCCGCCGCGACGCCGCGCAGGAGCGAGCAGGCAGGAGGAGGGAGAGGAGGAGGAGCGGCTGCTTGTTTGAAGGGTCAGACCGAGGCGGAGGAGGAGCGACGGAGGAGGAGACGGGAGGAGCAGGAATTTAGAGAGGAAGGGAGCGTCTTGTGTGCATGCGTGTGTTGGTACTGGTAGAGAGAGAGAGAGAGAGAGAGAGAGAGAGAGGAGGGGGAGGGGTAGTTGGAGGGGCGAAGTAGGAGAGAGAAAGTAGAGGCGGACGTAGAGAGAGAGTAACGGGCAAACTGGACAGCAACCAGTAGAGCGGACCGGGAACTCCTATGATGCTGCCTTAGCCTTCACTGCATTTTTTTTGCATCATGCCGCTACCGCCACCACCACCGGACGTGACAGTTGGAGAGGCGCTCCTCCTTTGCTTGCTTGCGCCAACTCCCAAAAACACCAAACGAGAGAGAGAGAGAGAGAGTGAGTGAAGGAAAAAAACAAGGACACATGCTTCCACGCCACTCTTTCCCGTCTTGCCCTCCTCCCTCTCTCTCTCTCTCTCTCGCCCTCCGGCGTCTTCGGGATATGGTGACGGGCTCGCCGGCCTCGGGACTCCGAATCACCGGCGACGGAGCAGTTAATGGCTCGGATCGAATACCGACTCTCTTCGATAATGCCCATACGAGCCAGTTGACTCTAGCTCGTCCCTAACTGCCCTTTTCAAGAAAAGGAAAACATACAGATCGAGTAACTCCCGTATATGACGTATCGGCACGATATCGTGTTATGGGTAACAGAGGATGCGTTCTTCACGGGCGTCTGTTACGTCTGGATATTCTTTTTATCGCCAAACCATATCGTTGCTTTTTAGAAATCGATCTTACCATACTCTGCCCGAGAAAATTAAATGGAGGACAGTAATTTAAGGAGGATCTCAATTGGTAACATGGGCGTGCGCGAGGCGACAACTAAGTGCAAAGCGTTTGCAAAATCGGCATTCCCATCTTCCTATTTTCCCGGGTTTGCTGATTTTCTGCTCTAAAGCATGAAGGAAGCTTCCGGTGGGAAAATACGAGAATACCCTCCTGGGCACCGTCATGTATCGAGGAGGAAGGGTAGAGACACGCGTACGTACATCGAGGTGTATACTGTTACGAAGAGAGTAGAGAGAGGGAGAGCGAGAGGGAGGGGGCCCCACGAAGCCACGTGGACGAGGGAATCGGAGCGGGGATTGGGAGTGCCTGGAGGTTTTTCGCCCGGCACGAGGGCGGCCACTTTGTCATCATTTAACCACGCCTCATTATTTCCTTCCCTCCCGGCTCCCCCGCTTAAATGCATGCTCTTTTATGGCTTCTCTCCTCCCTATACTTTGACCCTATATGATATATACATATATATATAGTTTGACCCTACATACATATACATATATATATTTCCCCACCTATATATAATTTAGCTGTTTATTTATTTTCCTTGATATATCTTATATATTTTTGACCTAGACCAAAGTTCCTCTTTTATCTCGTTTCTAGATTTCTTAAATTACCCTCCATTTTCCTTCTCTTGTATCCATCGGTTTATTCCACAGCCAATTCACTCTCTTTTGTCTCTTCTCACCTCTCTCTCTTTCTTCTAAGTGCACCTTTGGTGCATAATTCTTCATTTCCTTTTTGTTCATAATTGCCCGGTTATGACCGCGCGCTGCACAAGTGTCTTGACCCTAATATGCATTCAGCTACTATTTCGTTTCCACACGGGCTCGTCGAACAACGCTCACCGCTCGAAGTTTCTTGCAATGATAATTTTTACAAAACGTTTGTAGTTGGCAATTGAACATAAGCTGATGTGATGTGCGTCGAACAATTCAATACTTATGGATCGAATACTTTCCCGTTTTCAGTATCGCATAAATATGACCAAACCTACTACAGAGCCATCGAATGATTAACTTGCTATTCACTTTCACATTCGAAAGTGTGAGGGTTTTGTGCGTTGTTTATCGGTTTAAGCATTATGGGCTTTTTTTATTTCTGTGTATATTCAATATAATTAGTTAAAATTATGAGATTCCCAAGGATTAACTTTTATCTTAATGTTTAGCTAACTCCATGATATCATAACTAAAGAAGAAAGTAGCTCATGAAGAATTACAGATGTAGAATTACACCAGAGAACTGTTGAAGAGCTCGTATCAAGTAAGGAAGAATAAAGTTCTCTTCCTTCTCCTATTCATGATAGAGAGTTTACCCTAATTCTCACGTTACCACTATAATCAAACTCTCCCCAGCTCGCCTTCCCACCCTTTGAAATGGCACTATCTAGTCACAGGTATAGAATTCAGGTCACGTTTCCATATCACACAAGCAAACCAAGAGAAGAAAAGTCCAAAACGCTATACGAAAAAGGGGGCGTGATCATCCGGTTTCTCTGCTTTGGAACTTTCTGGCTCGTGGTGGAGGGCCACGGCAATGGCAATTCAGGAAAAGGAAAAAGGAAAAGAAACTAAACGGACTCGGAGAGAGAAGCGAAATGTATACCACGCTTATATCAAGCAACACGTCGACGCGATTCTAATTTATCTGGATGTTCTTGATTTTCCCTATTCATAAACGTCGTATCAAATACGGCTGTATGACCATGTAAGTATCAAACGATGAGATCGCGTTAAGGTATTCTTTAAATGTGTGAAGGTTACATGTCGTAGAGAACTTTATTTACTTAAGAGGGGAGGGAGAGTTGGAAAGTGATGTGAGGGAGGGGGAGACCCACCCACAAGTAGACACATTACAGCTGGTGGTCTCCCAGCTCACATGGCCTTTTAGGTGTCAAAATAACCCATGTGGACCCAAACTCTCTCTCTCTCTCTCTCTCTTCACTTGGTCAGACTCTCAGCTGGTCCAATGCTTCTCTGCAGAATTTGTGGCAGTTAATAAAATACCATCTTGGTATCTTGCAATCCTTTGAAGGATCAAAATGTTTGTGTGGCGTGTCACCCTCAAGGCCGTGTGGAAATAACTAAAAGGAAAATGCCCAGCTAACTCTTGGTGATAAACTAGCCACATCCTCTGACATTATGGCCATGACTCACCTATTAATTGACTATTCCCATGAACTCATGGCGATGGGCCTTGGCAATACAATACTTGTTCTTTTTCTTTTTACGTTCTGTGGTCACCACAATACATGACAACTCTCATGCATGTGTAGGTAATCCATGCTGGTCTGGAGATGTTGATGTGCTTATTCAACCTCGACCTCAAATGGTTTTATTTTTGGAGGCATGAGTCGCATTCAATCTTGACATAAACAACTCGCGGTGGAGCTTGAGGAGATGATTTCGACCCTTTTTAAGTGAGTTAAACGGATCGTTTCACATAACTGTGAGGATGATTAAGCTCGACCTAAACGCCCTCCACCCATCCAGAGCAATATAGTCACCCAATGTCTTCGCGTCATCTAATGTCTCACTTGAATTTTTTTTTTCTTTTAAAAGGAACTGGCCTAGACACACACACCTGTGTGCCTTTAACAAGTGTTTTTCACCAGCTTTGAAAGCCACGGCTGAATCATCACAATTTCATAATATTTTGGCAGTTGAGCGGATTGGATGGTGAAGAGGGCACTGAAAAGACTGTTCAAAGTAGATGTAAATAAAGGGCCACAAACTCTGACATAACCAACAAGAACCATAGGAGCCTTCTTTTTCCCACCAAATGGGACCTCACGCTGCAATCTTTGAGCCTTGGTGGTTCCTTGTTGCAGAATCAAAATCACATTGATATGGACTCAATTGAAACTCAATCTACCTGAGACCTACACACATGCATGCTCAGAAAAGTGTTAGGTCTAGGGGGGATTGTTTGATGATGATACATTATTCCAGTACATGCCCATGTCTAGGCCTTATCAGAGCATCATTCTGGTTCTTTATTGCTTTCTTTTATGGGGCATAGATGAAAGATCATTGCTGTGTGATTTCTAGTCTTGTTGCATTGCTGTCATAGATTGATCTTGGCGAAGTTTTGGAAGAAAGAAGAAAAGGGCATCTATCTTTCTCAGTTCTTGTTGATTTGAGTTCGAAAATCAATTTAATTGATGCACTGACAGTTATGCTCACTTTCTTTGGTCTTGCAGAACTTGTGTCCACACTGTGAAGCTGTCGGAGCCTTTCTTTCCAAGACACCAAACTGTAGCTTTCTCCTTTCTATTTCATAACGTTTCTAGTCAGTTTTGGATGAATGATCAAGCTAAATCATTCCCATTCTTGTTGGGTGAATGGCGATGAGTAACTTCAGCGGATTTGAGTGAAAGCTAAAAAAAAGAAAGAGAAAAGAGCTTGCATCTTTATCAGCTCCTGTAATCTATAAGTTAAAGAATCATTTTCAAGACCCATTATGAACAGACGAAAAAGAAAAGTCCGCAGACTTTGATTATCCATCAAATGACTTACGCTGGGAAGTTTTTAGTCTCGTGTATGCCAAATTTTCTTGTGATGACTCTAAGCTGAACAATGTTTTCTTTGCTCTCATCCTTTTCCTAGAAGCGGTAAACTGCAAGTTAAGCAACCCAGTCCGAACATGGGACTCTTTCCTCTTTCTGGACTTCTGGACTCTCACCAATGGCTTCATATACAAGGAAGGAACAGATGCACACTAAACAAGCTCTGACACAAAGGCCTCAACCTTCAACCCTTCACTTTCTCAACCTAACTCCCTTCCCTCAATTCATTGGACTTTTGCCCCAATCCGACCGTTACATTGGACGCAGACCCGGCAACCACAGTGGCCCCCACACACACAAAAAATGTCCGAGTGGCTTTGTTGCTGACAATTTAGCTTCTTTTAGTAATACATGTCCATTCTTTTAACATATTTGTGCCTGTCTTACCAAACAACCCTGCAGGATCTTAGAATAAAAAGCTTCTTGCGTTTTTTTTTCACCACAAGGAATATGGATCGGCACTTTGACTACAAAAGCAGCAATTTTTGAAATCCCACCTGTAATGTGAATAGAAAAAAGGGGTCTTGGAATTAGGTGTCTTATGTTTTTCATGTCCATTTTGATGAAAATGTTCTTCTCTTTGACAAATGAATATCTTTCAAGAAGGTGTTGCCTAGGAATGTGCTAGTTTTATATCCAGCCTTATCGCTATCGTGGCCAACCTCCAAATGTCTTGTGAAAGTTCGTGAGCCCTCACATGCTTTTGTCTCTCGGGCAAAACATAGTTGAGTCTGAATCATATTCTTTAGGAATTTAGATTCTCAGGACACTATGAAAGCAAATGCAAAGAGGGATGACGCGCAAAGGGAGAAAAAAAGAAACTATCTTGCCATTGCAGATGATGTTGACAATGACATTGAAAATTGATCTCAGGGCTTGAAAGCTGGATATAGGCAACATGTACTAAATCTAAGGGCATCGACCTTCCTTCTTTGGAAAGAAAACATATATTATGAATTGATCATTTTCAGATCACTTGAAAATGCATTTTCTTCTTCTTTCTTCTTTTTCTGCCTCTAATTCTTGTTAACCTGACAACATCCTCATTAAATTTGCTGAAACCCCAGTCAACATTCTTCACCGAACTCTTGACCGTATAATGTGGCCGCCCAACCACATGATTGCATAACAAAATGCATTTTCTTCTTTCTTCTTTTCCTGCCTCTAATTCTCGTTAACCTGATAACATCCTCATTAAATTTACTGAAATCCCAGTAAACATTCTTCGCCGGACTCTTCATTGTACAATGTGGCCGCCCAACCACATGATTGCATAACAAAATAAAGTTCAGACCTTTTGATCCAATGACAGAAGCTCTGTTGGAGAGTAGCTGCTACTGCGTAGCAGTTGTGCCTTATCTTTATTCTGTTCTCTTTCCCTCTTACTGCTAGCTTTTCACCCATGTGGAGCAACTTGCATCACATGCACTCACTCCTTTTTCACATCACCAACACACTATTATTCCAAACCCTCCCTCCTTTTCATCTGAATCACTTAAGACCCAAATAACTTTTCTGCTCCCTTTAATTCTGGCATTCCTCACAAGCAAGCTCAGCTCCTTTTTCCGCTCTTTTTTTTCTTTTTGGGTTTTGGTGTTTTCCTAGGAATAATTAGCACCAATAATTAAACAAAGTTGGACCCAAATTAGGGCTCAAGTCCAATCCTCCGCCATAGTTATGTCAATCAGTGCATCCATGTCAAAGTACATTGAAACCTAGATTAGAGTTTCATAGAGGAGATATGATTCCACTCGATGAATGCCATCATGACCCCTTTTTTTCTTTGTGGGGTGGCCCATTTGTCAACACTTTGAAGCCAATGCACAATTTTTGATTGTTTGTGCTGTGATCCCTTCTTATCTCAGTTTTTTGGATTCCATCATGTCATGTCTTGGATGGGAAATGCAATTCTTTTTACAAAGAAAATTGAAGGAAGAAAAGAAAGGAAGAAAGAAAGAAAGAAAGACACTCAATTGGTCATTTTTATCTTTTTGAAATTGAAAGGAACATGGCATGTGCAGCTCTGGAGCCACTCATCATTGTCAAGCGTTTAGATGCGGTCTTTGTCCTGGTGGTGTACCATTGAAGGATATTGGGTTAATAATTGAGTATGCAAGGGTTGGCTCTACCTTCAATATATCTACACTTTGGAGATTCTTTTTTTACTTAAGAAAGTTGCCATCAGTTTAGTTATGTAGGGTTATGTTTTTTTTTTTTTTTTTTTTCAGGACTAATATCTGGGGAGCAAATGAAGTTGAGTTTGTCGGGAGCCAAAACATAAGAGGAAGAAAAACACTGAAGCGCAAACCTACGGTACTTTATTTAAGAAAGTTCCCCTCAGCTTGGATCTTTCTTGTTTTGATCAATGGGGTTTGGGAGTGATGAGAGAATGAATATTAGGTTGTCAGATCGAGTATCTTAGGTCCCAAGTACAGGTACTTACCAGAAGAAACGTACCCAAGGTTTCCAGTTGTATCTTCTACCTACGTGGCCACAGCAAGATGGAATGACAGTAAATTTCAAGAATAGGGTTGTACTGCTAGATGAACTAGCTAATAGGACAAGTACATGTAGCCTCATATGGTGGATCATCCCCTCGATGGTCCAATCGGAATGGAAGAGTCTCATTCCTGACAAGTCTCCGTCATTACACTTCATACTGTTCGAGAATCTCATGGTACAAGGCCAGAAGCTGAAAGATAACTTAGCCGGCCCGGCCCATGTTGTTCTACATTTCAGCATCATACAAGATTTTGTCCTTTGTTGTCATATCTTTTGTTGCTTCCCAAATGTCACCATAAGAATAATTAGGGGTGAGCATAGTTCGGATGAGCAATTTCTATCCAAGAACCGGAAACCGCTTACTAAGGATCGGTTCCAAAAAATTGGAACCAAGAACGCTCGTTAATTTTATAGACCCACCTGGGAACCGGACCCCATGGAACCGGTCCCACCAAACTTCTCTCGTCAACATTGTAACGGGGGTAAGTCATGAGTCCAAAATACTATTGTCCCCAAGAGGTGGAAGCAATACAAAACAGAGAGCAAACGACGATAGCCAAAGGACTAATATTTTGCACAAGAGGCAACAACAAGTGCAAGTCAAAAGAAACCTCCATAAAAATTATTAAAAAACCAACCACCAATCAATCCAGAATGGTTTCGAACTCGGAAATTAGGCCCATTAGATCACACAGATGGCGAGAGTGAGTAGAGACTGAGGTGAAAGTGAGAGAGTGAGAGTTTCCGAATGAGATGAGCTTCACATTAGGGATTTATGATTTTTCATTTTTTAAAAAAATTAAATAAATATATTTTATATTACTGGTCCGATTTGAGTGGACGGGTGGGCAGTTGCACATCTAGAACCATAAACCGGATCGATATCCATCGATTCTAATAAATTGGAACCGAGAACCGGACTGATTTCCTTAGCAATCACTGGTTTTGGGTTGGTCCGGTCTGGTTCTAGATGGTTCGGGCGCTTCCTGGTTCCTTTGCACATCTCTAGAAATAATGTTTTGTTTTTCGGGACCAATTATGGAATTTCTATGGTTATTCTTTATCCAGTGACGCCAAAATAGTGAAGCAATGTGATTACAATGACACTCTTAACCTATCTAACTCCCTATTGATAGGAGGATTTGTCCAATCAAGCTTAATAAAGTGGACATCAAAGGTTCAAATTCAAGCTTTAGACACGCTCGAAAATTTAAATTATTCGAAATAGCCGTTGCTGAGATCTCATTAATGGTAAAAAGATTAAAGAAAGAGAAAAAGGTATATATTTTATGTAGATCAATCAATGTATTGATTTTTTTCAACTTTTCTCAAACTGTTGTTTCTTCTTCTTTCATGCTCACATCGGAGAAGTTTACATATCTTTTGCTTCTTTACGAGAATCATCTAGGATTTGAGTATTTTAATAAATTTAAAGATCAAGATTCTAATTTAAAAGAGCATAAATAAAGTACTTTATTTAAAATGTTCCTCCAAAGTTTAATATGGAATTACTCCTTGTAGTGTACAACTTTTTAGTTCAAGTTTTTTTTGGCGATTTCTTTGGTCAAAGTTGTGAACTCTTTATGATTACCATTTATATTCAAAATATGCTAATTAACTAAGATTATCAACAAGGTTCAAACCCAATAGAAAGATCATTTATAGAAATTAGCTTAAGCACATTGGTAAATAGAGGAGAGGAAATAAAATCTGTATAAAAATGAATGGAAAATAATATGAGATCGTGGAGTAAAATATTATTGTTTTCATTAATATCGACAGACTTATATTTTCATCAAAAAGTGTGGTTTTTGCATCTCAAAGCTGATGTCAAAACCGACACGGTTTGAGCACTAAATCTTGAACCCAAACTCCTTTAGGTACAAGAAAATCGAAGCGCATCTCAAAGCCATCTTTTGACCCGACTCTTCCTAAAAGGGAGTGAGTAACAAAAAATCAAATGCACACCAAAAAGTGAGGTGGGATTTGGTCTCGAGGTACTCTTGACAATTGAACCCCAAAAACATGTATGATCTTTTCATGTAAGGTCCCAAAACCCATCCTAGATTCTAAATCCTAAAGACACAATCAAGATGTATGTATTAGGGTGTGGAGGGGGTTGAGAACCTGAACGATGTCGACCCTTTTTTATCCCTACGGGGGACTGAGATGAGAGAAGTATGCAAGTTAAAGGACTTAATTGAGCAGTTGAGTTGCATCATTGAAATGGGCTGGGTTGGAATAGGATGGATGCAAGAACAAAATCTACTTTCCCTCTCTTCACAGGCCGAGCAGTTTTCCTCCATGAAATAACAAGACCACTGGGCCAAGCGTGGGCGGACGCTATAGATTCAGTGAAAAGACCACCGCGTTATCGTTCTATTGATCAGCCATGAGGATACAAGAGACACTCAATGCAGGATTTAGGCTGCGCATGGCAATTATTCTGTATTCGAGAACAAATTATGCTTAGAAATAATTTTTTTTATTCCGTGCTCAAGAACAATTTCTAAGCATTTGAAGGCGTTTCGTAACAATCCAAAATTTCTATTCTTAGAATAGAAAAAGAACAGAAATGCATTTGGTAACTATACAAAATTTCTTTTTATTAATAATATTTTAATAATATTTTGAATTTTTTAATATTTTTTCTTTTATATTCTTTTTTTTCTTTGTCTATGGCCAGCGCCGACAACCGGCCACAGGCCAAGGCCGGCGAGGGCGTCGTGGTCCTCGCCGATCGCGATGGCAAGGTCGGTCTTGCCAGATCATGGCGAGGTTGAGCCTCGCCCGACCAAGGCGGAGGTCGACCTCGTCGTTGCCACCCCTTGCGATGACGAGGTCAGCCTCGATATGGCCGGGCGAGGCTCGACCTCACCCAGATCTGGCGGGGCCGACCTCGCCATCGTCGGTGGCCAGTTGCTGGCGGCGAGCCGGGAAGAAGATGAAGAACAAATAAAAAAGAAAGAAGAGAACCAAGAAAAATCAGAAATAGAAAAATTGTTCCTGAATCATGAAACTACTTATTTTTAAAAATTCAGAAATCATTTTTCAAAATATGACTAGATATATAAGCTGTGCACATCAACTTGTGTTGTGATGTAGCTAACGCGTTAAGGGCGTGCATGATAACCATTCTGTTTTTATTCGGAATTAGTTTTCTGTTATCAGGAACATGTTTGGAACAGAAAACTCGTCTGGTAACGTAATTCCATTTTTCTATTTTTGGAACAGTTTTTTTGTTCTAGAATTGGTTATGGACCAAAAATCAGAACAAAAAAAGGAGTAGGTTTTCTGTTTCTGGATGAGAAATGAAAATCATTTTTAAAAGAACATGTTTCTCTTTTCAAAAAACATCTCTTCCTAAATTTGGCCTCGGTATGACCTGTTCAGACTGGGCTAAACCGGATCGTTCCGGTTCATTCCCGATGGGAAAATAAAAAATTCTAAAAAAATTTAGAAAAATCATTAAAAAATTCAGAAAATTCATAAAAAAAATTAGAAAATCCGGGAAATTTCTAAAAATCACAATTTTTTTTTCAGAAAATCCATAAAAATTGAAAAATTTCAGAAAAATTCATAAAAATTTCCAGAAAATAAAAAAAGTCAAATTTTGGGAAAATAGGAGATTTGGTGAATTTTTTTTTAAAAAAATAAAAAATAAAAAATTTCACAGAATGGCTTAAAATATCTATGACCACTCACTTTGAGTGAAATTTAACTTTTTTGAGGTGTTCAAATGATATTTTTGAAAACTCCTTAATTTAGAGATTTAAAAGGGGTTTTAACCCCAAAAAAACCCTAAAAGGGGTTTAACCCCCAAAAGGGGTCTTTACCCCTAAAAACAACACAATCCTTTGAATGAATAAGCTTTTAGGGCTTTACTAGAGTTTGTGTGTTTTGATTGATTTTCATTTTAGAGACAATTTCTAAAAAAATGGATTTCTGTTCCAGAAAATAGAAATTTGTGTTGTTATCAAATGTGTTAATGTTCCATGAAACAGAAATTTTATGTTATTATGAAACGCGTTTCTATTCCAGAAATAAAATTTTTTTTTATTATCAAATGGTTTCTTTCCTTAGAAACTCGTCCTGGGAACAGAAATAAAAAAATATATTTTTGTTCAATGAATTATTTCTGTAACAGAATGATTATCATTTGTGCCCTAAATATCCCACGTGGGGAATATGTTCACAAGAATACAACTCAAAGGAATTGATGAGGGCCCTCACAAGTGGCAGAGCATGTCGTTTAATTCGACGCAAAGCGAAGAACCTTACCAAGGCTTGACATACCGCAAATCCTCTAGAAAGAATCGGTGTTTGGATCATAAATTATGCATTTGGGTAAGGAAACCCCAACGCTCATTCTTGAGTCCTTAGTAGTGAGGCCAAGTCCTTAACGCTTCAACTTGGGTCCATCTAGGTCGTGCCTGAGACCTTGGCCACTGTGCTGAGGTCTGTTGAGGCCAAGCCCGGGACACTAGTGTCCGTGCTCAAGTCCTTGGTACCTGTGCTCAATTTTATCAAGGCTGAGCCCCGAACCTTAGAGCCCTTGCCTAGGTCCCCGACTTGAGCTCAAGTTTGTCAAGGCCGAGCCCGGTCTCCCCCGCCCATGTTTGGGTCCATGACTTCCGAGCTTGGGACTTTTCTGCCCATGCTAGGTCCATTGAGGTTGGGCCCCGGACACTAGGTGCCCGGGACCAAGTTCCCAGTGATTGGACCCGGGTGCTCGGAACCAAATTCCCACTATTTAGACCTGGGTCCAATGAGGCCGAGCCATAGACCTCAGCACCAGAACCTGAGTCCATCGAGGCCGTGCTTGGGACCCTAGCAACTGTGCCTAGATCCATCAAGGCTGAGTGCAGATTCCCCGCGCCATGCTCAAATCCATTGAGGCCGAGCCTAGGACCTTGATGTTGATTCTTGTGCCTATGCTTGTGCCCAAGACGTTGAGCCTGAGGTCCATCGAGGCCAAGCCTGAGACCTCAGCACTTGGGCCTAGGACCTTGGTGGGCGCTTGAGCTCGAGTTCGAGTGCCAAGGACCCAAGCCTGGCCTTGATGGATTCTGGCTCGGCATTGAGGATCTGAGGCACTGGCATCAAGGGACCCAAGCTTGGCCTAAGGCCGGTGACTTGGCCATTGCCTTGTCAATAGCGGGCGGAGCGAAAAGGGGAAAAAAGTAAAGAAGAGAAAAGGAAAAAAAAACAAGAAAAAAAGAAAAGAAGGAAAAGAGAAAAAGAAGGGAAAAGTTAATAAAAAAATTTGAGAAAACAAAATATTAAAAAATGTTCAAGATTCAATTCGCATAATTAAAAAGAAGTTTGTTATTGAATTTTGCAAAACTGCAATATGTTTAAGACT
The DNA here is from genome assembly GCA_024733475.1 of Syzygium grande. Taxonomy (NCBI): domain Eukaryota; kingdom Viridiplantae; phylum Streptophyta; class Magnoliopsida; order Myrtales; family Myrtaceae; genus Syzygium; species Syzygium grande. The sequence continues at coordinate 20,560,353 of JAMXDD010000006.1, read as the reverse complement.
TTTCGAGATAATTTTCCGGTTGCAAGCATATTCCCTAGTCCTATAGCCGGGTACTATTTCGGATGCTCCGCGCACGATCGGATCTTCCCCGAAAAGAAATGACGACGCTAGCAATTACCAAGCGGCAAGTACACGAGCGGGACTCGCTCTCCAGCAGATAAAGTTCACACCTTTATCGCATTTCCTCAGACTCCTCGGACAATACAACTCTCCCCTCCCTTGTAAGCCATGGACCATCGCTCGCCGGAACTGCTCCGACCAACCTGATCCTCGTACCCTGCCGCAGAGGAGCAAACCATGAATCCCCTCTGCAGATCCCTGGACTGTCTCTCCGCAAAACCTCCTCCTCCTCCGCCGTCGCTCAACTCCCCGCTCCGCCTCCGATCCGCCGCGTCCCTCCACGTCCCTCGCTCCTCCTCCTTCCTCGGCAGCCCCGGAAACCTCAAATTCAAACCGACCGTCTTCCCGAAACCGCTCCGGCGCGCCCCGGTCAGCGCCTCCGCGGCTGCAGACATCGACATGGTGAAGAACAGGGAAGGTGTCTACGCGCCGAAGCAAAAGAAGGTGGTGGTGCTGTGGGACCTAGACAACAAGCCGCCGCGGGGCCCGCCGTACCAGGCCGCGACCGCCCTCAGGCGGGTGGCGCAGAACTTTGGCGAGGTGGTCGAGATGTCGGCGTACGCGAACCGGCACGCGTTCATTCACCTGCCCCAGTGGGTCGCCGAGGAGCGCCGCGAGCGGAAGCAGCTCGACATTCTCGAGCGCAAAGGTGTGGTGATTCCGCCCGAGCCTTACGTTTGCGGGGTGTGCGGCCGAAAGTGTAAGACGAATATGGACTTGAAGAGGCATTTTAAGCAGTTGCACGAGCGAGAGAGGCAAAAGAAGTTGAATAGGATGAGGTCCTTGAAGGGGAAGAAGAGGCAAAAGTACAGGGAGAAGTATGTAGCTGGGAATCATAAGTATAACGAGGCGGCAAGGGTGTTGATCAAGCCGAAAGTCGGATACGGTTTGGCATCGGAGTTGAGGAGAGCTGGCGTTTTTGTTAAGACTGTGGAGGATAAGCCACAGGCAGCGGATTGGGCCCTGAAGAAGCAAATGCAGCATTCAATGAGTAGAAGGATTGACTGGTTGTTTTTGGTGTCTGATGATTCGGACTTTTCGGAGATGTTGAGGAAAGCGAGGGAGGCGAATTTGGGGACGGTTGTGGTCGGGGATTGGGATCGGGCATTGGGAAGGCATGCCGATTTGTGGGTTCCTTGGAATGGGGTAGAGAATGGGGAGGTTACCGAGAAGGATTTGGTACCCAATAGGCGGAGAGAGCGGGGGGACTCTGATGGGGAGGACAGCTTCTTTTCGCTTTCAGTCTTTGATGAGGACGTTGATGGAGACAGCGACTTGGATAATGTAGTGAATGAGCTTGTTGCAGGAAGGTCTGAGATTGGTAGCGTGAGGATTTCGGCTTTTTCAGAAGGGGAGGAAGAGGAGGAGGAAGAAGAATGGGACACGGAGGAAGTATTCAATGGCTTCGTGTTGGGGTATAGTGAGGATGAGGAAGATGTCTACTTCTGATACAAAAATTACATCTCTCATTGTCAAAGTTTGTTTCATAGCCATTTGATAATTGAATTGCAATGACATTGTGTTCAAGAGCTGATCATATCACATGGTTACCTGGAAATAGATGGCCATTTGGATGAATTGGCAACTAATTAGCTGGTTTGTTTCCAACAAGTTTGCGTACAAAAGTTCCCTGTCTGTATATTATACACCACATTTCTCAAAGGCTTAACTCTCTTACTGGATCTATCACTTGGATTAACAACAATACAAGGCTCATTTTGTGTCCTCTCCATCAACAACTATTTCATTCCAAGACAGGATAATAGATCTGCTCTTAGTATAAATGCACCCTTATTATTTCCGTGGCTTCTTTTATTTACTAATAGAAGGAAATATTTGAGTCAAGTCTCCATTTTGATTGAATCTTGAGCTGAAGAACTTTTTGCAAATGTTTTTTGTGCATTCAGCATAAGCATTTGGAGATGCTCATAAAATTTCTACTACAACATTTAGATCATGGAGATTGAGTACTCTTTGGCTTTCAGAAGTAATATCTCCGTCTCACTGATGCTGGGAGCTTACCATAAACAGGGACAATATAGACAGAGATATATTCAGGGCCACGTGGAATTTGTAAGATGGATTTGATGTTTTATGATATTGGAATGCCCCCCTGAATCTTTAACAATTTTGTGTTCTGATTGACTTTTGATTGGGGAAAGGAGAACATGGTACATTAAAGGATTGTCTACTGATTATGGCACAGTGTTTAGTAGTGGGACCATATGAGGCTGCTTTGGTTTTAAGTGGTGCTTTTGGTATTTGCTATATAGCATATAAGCCAAGCCATGCAGCAGAGAGTGGAAGTAAGTTTTGGTCTGTCAACTGGTTCTGATCATGCTTGGCTGCTCAAAGAAGAGTCATGACTGGATTTTTTGGCCTTCAAATTTTCTGCAAATTCCATTTTGCTATCTGATTGCACTTGGTGAATTCCGTGTATAGAGTTAGTACAAAAGGTGGCTTTGTGTAGAGTAGATTACCTTTCCCGTCCTTACTGGGGTGGTACTTTATGATTGTGAAGTATGAACTCATACCTTCTCAAGTGTCTTTAGCTATTTTGAAGTTTGTTTGTCGAGTCAAGTGTCTTTAGCTATTTTGAAGTTTGTTTGTCGAGTGTTGTCACTAACAAGCATTGGTTAACTCCTGGAGTTGCCATAACCTTGTAGTTGTTCTCTGTGTCTAAAATATAGAATAGAATTCACCTTTGCGTTTTTCTATTGCTCTGTAATTCGCTGCATGAAAGGAAACACAACTATTTTCTGTAGATCTTTTCTATTGTATTTGTACCCCGATAGTAGTACTCTTCACTTGACCAATTGCAAAAATGCAAATTATTGCTGGTGAAAGCAACAAAATGCCCCCGCTTTTGTTGTTGCTAGGAGACGTTTGTGGCGTTGCTATGTTAATGAGCAGAAAACGACTCTCCGGTGGGATGATGGATCATGTAGGGGTAAAGCTTCTATGAGTAGTTTGATATATTTGGAGAAACATGAAGGTGTCCTCATCTTTTTTGTTGTCGAGTTACTCGACACCAAGGAGGGAAGATACAGGCGTGGTGGAAAGGAGTTTTGCTTGTTTGACCTTTTAGTTTGAGATTCAGATTAGCATCTGCACGGCGTGCAATGAGGTGATCGATAAATATGAATATTGCAAAATGAATGGATCTCATGCTAATCAATCTTATGATCAGATTGATTAATTTTTGCATTAGCGCGTCCTCTGTAGCAGAGTGATCTCAAGGTAGGGATGGAGACCAAGTACCTTTATTCACCAAGCCACTGGTGCTTGTTGGGAATGCATGACAAGCCAAGCTTATACATTGCATCAGGTACATAAGCTCAAACCTCTAACAGAAGGCCCGCCTGGGGGGGTACTTTGTTCTCTTGAGGAAAGGTGTGGGCTTGTAACTGCTCAAGAAAAGCCCTGGCTGCATCCAAAGTGTTTGATGAAATTCCCTGGAGAGCTCTTTCCTCTGATTTCAGTACCTTAGTTTATCAGATTCCCCCTTCACATTGAGCCTAACTACTTTCCATCTGGGTCCTTTTTGTCTCTAGTCTTTTTGTCCCCACAGCAACAAAGAAGGAATCCATAAAACTTAGGGATCCTTGGTTCCTTACGGAAGGCTTAGGATTCTATGGGACCGGCCGTTTAGCTCAGGTGCTTGTGCGCCTGCATCGTGATTGGCCCGTGCCTAAGTCGTCGTTTCTGCTGAATTTCGAAGATGTTTGCCAAGTTGACATCCTAACCATGAAGGGTTCGGAGTTGTGTCCTGGGCCTAAATCGGCTCGGCTTGGCTTCGCATGAATGGAACAGCACCCTTGAAGCCCCTCTTCTCCATTCGACATGGCTACAGCCAGCCAGATAGTCTTTTCTTTATCGAACACAGCGCTTACATCTTCCCTCGGTTGGGTGCAGTTCTATAATGCCAAGCGTGAAGGTTCTTGGATACAAAGCAAGAGCTCGGAATGATGTTGAGTGCTTTCGGTGGTATTTGACATGAAACGCAAGATTAGGTCTTAATCGAATTAGAGGACTGTGAGGTGAACCCACAAAATAAGTTAGGCTTAGTTGTTCTCCGTCCCAAGTTCAGTAACGAAGTTGGCAGCTAGCAATGGCCTCTCGTCTTCCGATTTGACCCATCCCTTCACCTAACCAGCCACCTTCGTTTGCTACTTCTTTGGGATAATTGTTCAAAAATTCATAAATCTATTGTACGGATACAAAGCAAGAGCTTGGAATGATGTTGAGCGCTTCCGGTGATATTTGACATGAAACACAAGATTAGGTCTTAATCGAACTAGAGGATTGTGAGGCGAACCCACAAAATAAGTTAGGCTTAGCTGCTCTCCATCCCAAGTTCAGTAACGTAGTTGGCAGCCGGCAATGGCCCCTCGTCTTCCGATTTGACCCATCCCTTTACTTGACCAGCCACCCTCGTTTGCTACTTCTTCGGGATAATTATTCAAAAATTCATAAACTTACTATATAAATGCTAATTCAGTCCTAAACTTTTCAATTATATCAACTTAGTCCTAAACCTTTCAATTGTGTTCTAAACTTCTTGATGATTTATCAATCTAGTCCCAAATCCATTATTTAGATAATTGGCTAGAAGGACTACATTAGCAAATCGTCAAAAGGTCTAGCATTGAATTGATATAATTGAAAAGTTTATGACAGAATTGATATTCGTATAATAGGTTTATGATAATTTGGACAATTTTCCCTACTCCTCCCTTCTTTATATTAAAAAAAAGAACCATATTTAGTCCAATCAACAGTTCATTAATTCGCGTATGCAGATCTTTATCAATGCATCGGTTGTCAAATACGGAAATCCACAAGCAAATCACCACCGCCGCTCGAGTCATTGTATTGTAGCGGACGCCAGCCCTTCCTTATCATCATACTTTTTTTCTGCTCTGTATGCTTGTGTGCAGAGAAGTTGATCGACCTACCTACCGCCCAACGCGTACAAGTCGCTCTTTTCTGCTGCTGCTTTCCATAAAAGTCCATTTGCTTGCATCGCAATCCCAACCAAGGTTATCCAGAACAGCTCTCGATTTAGCAATTTCTAATAGAAAAGGGAGGATATATTGATTAAAATGAGCCAAATTGCCAGCACGCAACAAATCTGGATTTGGAGTACCCCGTTTTCCGCCTACTCTTTCGTTGATTTCTTCCTCTTTTTATATCTGCAAATTGTGTGTTGTCTTGTGGTTCGTGGCCATGGCACGGGGTTGGCGATTGCGTGGACGGAAAGAAACTTGCTTTTATTTTCATGCTCGTTATTGGGTCTTCGTCTTGGCACCGACCCCAATATATTAAATTTCTCAGAAACTGTCCCACTTTGTCAATATTCCTACGTTTCCGGGAAACTTTCCCGCTTTGTCAATTATCCAAAAAATCTTGAACTTATTATGCGGCGATCAATTCAGTATCAAGACTTTCAATTGTGTCAATTTAGTTAAACTTTTTGATGATTTGTCAATACAGTCCTTCCGGCCAATTACTCGAATAATAGGGTTAGGATTATATTGGCAAATCTTTAAAAGGTTTAAGATTAAATTGGCAAATCATCAAAAATTTTAGGATTAAATTGACACAATTAAAATGTTTAGGATTGAATTGACCGCAGTACAACTGGTTTAGGAACTTTTTGGATAATTATCACACATATTTGGATAAATGAATTTTGGAATATTTCTTTTTTTTAATCTGAAACAGCCAAAACTTTTACGACAAATATATATTTTGATCAGTAAATTCACTCATAATTTCTTCATAATTGTTGAAAATTTGAGAATAGCATGCTGGGTTTTGTCGGGAAAGCCAAAAAAAAAAAAGTGCTCTCGCTTTTTACTTAATCCTAAACAGACGTGCCGAACCTGAATGTCTAGGTAGGCAACGCGGTGGCAGTATTACATTTGATCCACCAAGGTAACACAACACGATTTGTATGTTACAACGATAAGGACCCATTGACATCTCATGACATTTCTTTTCATCCATCACCTCCCTAAATATCTTGAGGGATTTTGTTCTAGTTTCGAGTTCATATCGACCGCGATTTTCGACGCGATAGTCGGACGTCCATGCCGGATCGAAACGGAAAAATGGATGAGGAAGGGTGGGGCAGGGGAGGGGCTCCGTTAACCATACTTTATAAGGAAATATTTCAATTTCAATATACCAATTACACATGATACAAGAGAGACGGCGAACTAACAAAAAAAAAAGAACTTTTTTTCTCGTTAATTAAGAAAAAAACTTTTCTTGTTCACATAACCCAATATAAAAAATCGGTGTAACCATGGTCAACTCATTATTCCCATGAGCAATAAATCACACAAGAACTATAGCACTCCTTCTTTCTTTTGTACACTACGTCTTCTGAACGTGGCATATGCCCACATTACTCTTAACAAACCGCACACGTTGATTGAATGTACGCATTTAGAGTAACGGTTACACAATCGGACATGAAGTAATCCCTAAGACTGCGTTTGGTCGTCCGAATTTCTAAATAGGATAGGACTGGATATGATAGGATAAGAAATCCTGGAATTTTTTTCATCCCGTCCCAATTGCTTTGATTGGACTTCTGGATTTAAAGTCGGATAGGATAATTTTTATTTTATTTTTTTGCTATTCAAGGGTCCGGAGGAGTCGGTGAAGGGAAAAAAGCCGAGAAATTTTTTTGGTGAAAGCGCACAAGGTGTGGGGATGAAGATGACGGCAAGTGGAGCATAAGATTTCTAGAAAAATAGGCATTAGAAATCTTATCCCATTTATCCTAACCCTCCCCGGATTTTTTATCCCCCTATATTTGGCCTATATCCGACCTTATCCTATCTTGGACTACTACCAAACACAAAGATAGGATAAAATATATCATATATTGACTTTTATACGATCGACCAAAAAGCAATTTAACCGCACGGCATGCGAGTGATATTGTACTTGGACATGTCGGCGTCAAGCGGGCGGATCTAGGGCGGCTCGCCGAGCAAATTTCATTAAGAAAAAAGGGAGTAAATGCACCGCGAATTTTTACTGGAAATTTCTGGATTTCGCACGCCGCCCTAATGTCAAAATGCAAGACAACACCGCTCCTTCCTTTTCAAAGACGTGACTTGTTCCAATCGACGTGCGCGAATTTCGCCTCCCCCCCACATCTTCCCCCCCTCCTTCCTTCGCAGGCACGTGCCCAAAATCCACCCCGCGGGAAAACACCACGTGGCGTTAAAAAAAAACCTGTCAACTTCGTCAAAAAGGACAGGTTGCAAAACCGTCCGCCGACAGTCCCGATTAACTGAACGTAACGAATCCCCCCCCTCCTTCTCCATCACCGACGTAAGAAATTTCCTCCGCGCCCCAAGAGAGAGAGAGAGAGTGACGGTCTTGTGTCGGCCGCGTTTTGAAGATTAGTAAGAGGAGGCGGCTTCGTGTTTGTTGCTGCAAAAGACGGCAACTTGGCGTGCCCATCTTGCCAAATTCATCTCTCTCTCTCTCTCTCTCTATTTATACCCCCCCAGTTCTTGATCTTCTTCATCCTTAGTCTTACCAGAAAAGACCAATCTTTGATTCTTCCCCCACCTGCCTCTCTCTCTCTCTCTCTCTCTCTCTCTCTCACTCTCTCTCAAGAATCGAGAATTCAAGAGCTTGTTATGGAAAGCGAGCGCTACGACGCGGCTATGGAGGAGAAGCAGCGGATCAAGAGACGGCCGCCGCACCAGCAGCAGGGGCGGCAGCAGCAGCAGGAGAGGCCGTACCGGGGTATCCGGATGAGGAAGTGGGGCAAGTGGGTGGCCGAGATCAGGGAGCCCAACAAGCGGACCCGGATCTGGCTCGGCTCCTACGCCACCCCCGTGGCCGCCGCCCGTGCCTACGACACCGCCGTCTTCTACCTCCGCGGCCCCTCTGCCCGCCTCAACTTCCCCGACCTCATCTGGCGCGAGGGGCGGGACTCGCTGCTGGAGGTCTCGGCCGCCTCCATCCGCCAGCGGGCCGCCGAGGTCGGGGCTCGGGTTGATGCCGTCCAGGTGCAGGCGGCGGCGGCCAAGCCGAGGCCGTGCCGGGCCCCGGACTTGAACGAGTACCCGAAGCTGGAGGACTTGGAGGAGATTCATCACGAGTCTGTCTTTTGAATTACTTTCTTCATGTGAAAAACCAGGTTCAGGAAGAATTACTGATCGCCCAAGATGAAAGAGGCATTGATTTAGGCAAGGGCTGGTGAGACTGAGGGAGCAAATGAAGAACAGCGATCTCTTTGCGCGCGCAGATCAGCGCAACGTCGGTCTCCAGTTTTTGTCAAGAAAAGAGATTGTAGAGCCTCTAGTTCTTCTAGTGTGGCAGGAGAATTGATTTCTATTTGTTGACCGTAATTTTTCTTTCTCTTCTTCCTTTTTTTCAAAGAAAAGAGACCAATCCAGCGAAACGATTCCGACCAAGAACACGATACTAAATGAATGCTTGCTCGTGGTCTAATTAATTATTGCAATTCGATATCGTCATGGCACAACGCAAGATCTCGTGAACCTGAGAGGCTGAATGTTAGCTGTCATGTCGTGCTGCATAAAGACGAACTTTTTTCATGAGTTTGTTTTCTGGGATCTCTTGAAAGCTTGAGTTGAGTGCGCATGGTCCAGGCTTTAGCAGGATGGTGGGTGGTTTTTACAGGGTGTGCGATAGAGATGTGGTTTGGCGTTCTTGTTTCCGAGTCACGAACTACCCCACCAGCAACGTGCCTGGGGACACCACCCGAAGAAGCAGGTGACCACCGCATAGATTAGAAAGTTCAGCAGAAAGAGATGATGGAAAAAAGCTGTGGCGATCCATCGACCTGAAGCGCATTCATCAGTCCCACTCAGACTCGTGTTTTCTCATGGTAAGCAATGGGGGAAAAGTACAAAAAAATTAATCGTAAACCTAACGCATTGATATCAATCCAGTTCAAAATCTTTTAATCGGACCGATTTGATTTTAAAACTTTCCACATTGATACCAATTTAATCTATTCGGCCAATTTAGACATGAAATTATTGATGTGGACGCTGGGCTTCCTACGTGGCACGGCCGCCCGGTGCTGACGTGGACATTTTAAATTATATTTTAATAAAATTTCGATGATTTTTATTATTCTTTCTTTTCTTTTATTATTATTTTATATTTTTCCTTCATTTTGATCAACGAGGGTAACCCTTGCCAGCTTTTGGGCAAGGGCTAGCAAGCCCTCGGCCAGGGCCTTCGCGGCCCCACCAGCTCTAGGCGAGGCGACCCTCGCTAGCGATCAGCAAGGGCTTGCTGGCCCTCACTAGCGACCGGTGAGGGCCTGCTGGCCCTCACTTGCGACTGGCAAGGGCTAGTCATTGACAAGGGTTGCCGGCTAAAATGAAGGAAAAAAAAGAAAGAAAGAAAGAAAGAAAGCATAATAATAAAAGAAAAGAGCAATACAAAATTATAAAAAATTCAAAAATATAAAAAAAATGTGCACATTACCAAATGAAGGCTCCTTTTATTTCGCAGAAAATAACTTCCAAGAAAATATTTTCGGGATATTCCGGTGTTTGGTTCATGGAAAAAAAACAAGTCAAGGAAAGCTTTTTCCGTCAATAGAAAACACACCTTCAAAAGTGGGAAAAATGATTTTCCTCCTCCTTCTTTCACCATTCATTTCAATTATTTTTATTTTTATTATTTTTTATGTTTTATTTTTGAAAACAAACAGGCCGACGAGGCTCGAGCTCGCCAAAGGACGGTGAGGCTTAAGCCTCACTAGAGGTTGGCAAGCAAGCTCGCCAGATTGTGACTCGCTAGACCACCTTGCGAGCTCGCCTGTGGCCGGTGATTGGTCATAAAAGAAGCGCAAAAAAAGAAAAGAAAAAGAAAATTAAATCAATTTAAAAAAAATCAAAAGTCAAAAAATAATTAAAAGTAGTGCATGAAGAAAAATAAAAACCAAATTTCCAAATCAAACATCGGAATATATTTTCCGGGTCTTTTTCAGGTTTTAGCCAAACACTGAAAAATTGTGTCATTTTTCTAGGTAAGTAGCTTCTTGGAAAACGTTCAAGAAACATCACATTTTCCACAAAACGCGAAACGAATGGAGAGGAATTTTTAACTTTAATCATCTAAGACTGTTAATCAGTATAGTATGACATAAATATTTTTACTCCAAAAATATCCTTTATACATAAGTTTCTTTTAACAAAATCAACCTTAACTCATTAATAAGTTATTGCCCTTTCATCAACAATCCATTCATGTAAGTTATTTTGTGTCTTCAATGTGCTATCCTTCCACGGAGAGAAGTTTAAATTAACGCGTGATCACTTGACAAAGGGGGATTAAACATTTTATAATTGAGGATGCATTTACTTCATGGAAATCCATAACTTGGAAAATATTTTCAAAAAAAAAAAATCACTTATATCACTTATGCAAATAAATTAATGAAAATACTTTTATCATCCCCGAATCTATTTAGACATAAATTGCTGTGTACGATAAAAATATTTTTCATTAACTATTTTTTTAAGAGATACAACAAATCATTTTTTAGAAGATATTTTTCAAATATTTTTTTTTGCTAAAAATATGGGTCTTGAAATAAAATATTCATTTCTCAATCCGAAACTCATTAGTTTCCAAAGTTTCTTTTGAATCAAAACAAGGCCTCTTATACCTTTAGGGCTTGTACAATGACAAACGGTAAGTCCACGAAGAAATTCTGCCTGTTTGATCTTATGTTCTTTGGGCCCAATTCCAAATCCCGTACCAATGTTCGGATCATGCGAGTTCTAAATTTCCATGGGAGCCTCTTCCTTTGGTTCTAGCTCCCTTACCTTTAAAGCTTATGTTTTGAGGCATTTACTCATCATAGAGATCGTTTTGCCATGCAAAAGCAGTCGATTCATCACGTGTATTGTAGTAATGGGCCTTACAGGTAGCTGCACCTACTTAGGCCCAAAGAGCAAACGATAAGCTTTTGACACACTATTTCTTTCTTAGGCTCCATTCATTTTGCTGAGAATGAATGATTTGAAAAATATTTTTCTAAAAATGATTGCTTGTATCTTTTGAAAATAATTAGCCAATAAAAAATATTTCATTATCAATAACAATTTATGTCTTGATATTTTCAAGGACGGTGAAACTATTTTTTCGTTCATTCATTTTTACAGGCGATAAAAGTGATCGTTTTAAGAAAAATATTTTTCAAATCATCCATTTTCGGCTAAATAAACGGAGCCTTAGACCTTGCTCACTCTACTCGGACTCTTTTTGTTAGCGTATGGAAACATTTTGGGGCGGTCAGACAATCCACGAAAGTTAACACAACTCACCCCAAATTGCAACAAAAGGATAAACGAAAAAAGACACTCGACATCCTGAATTAAGCTCTTTTCAGGTACAACTAATTATATTCGAATCTCTGCACGATAAGAGATAAGCTGTACACACGAGGATCAGGAAGCTTGCTAAGAATTTATTCATCCTGACGTGATCTTGACAAGTAACATCGAGTATGTATGACCTTCAAGATTGCACCCTTTTGAAGTGTTCCTCTTCAAAGGTAAATTAAGTAGATTAATGTTTTGAATTCATGGTTTTTTGGTCCCTAGTTGACTTGCATGCTCTTAGCTTTGGGTTAAAGTTGATGTAGAATTGCCATATGAAGTCATTATGTAATCCCAGTCACTTGTATGAATTCAAGTAATTACCTTTTAGAGAACAAAATCTCCAACCTGAGATGGAAAATGAGAAGGAGGTTCGAGTTTGGTAATATAGCCGTCGTCTCCTGTTTACGTACCTTTTGAACTTTTTGCCTAGTGCATTTTGTGGTGTCACACGTACTGCGAAAGCTCTGAGCACAATGGGTTGACAACAACTAATAGCACTAAAAGAAGAAAAGATCGTTCAGGAAAGCGAAAGGAGAAAAGCTCCATTCAAAATGCATCTGGGCTATTATAATCTAATTCCCATTTGTCACTTATTTGGTAGGTCAAAGGAGCAATATTATTCGGTTGTTTTCTCCTTGGGCTAAAAAAAGAAGTATCATTTCTTAATTACTAGAAAAATAAGGGTACGAAAGTAGCAAAATAGCAAATATACTTGCAATAGGTGGAAATTGTCTAAACAAACATAAATCTATTATGTGAATACCAATTCGTTCATGAACTTTCAGATTTAGTTAATTTAGTCCTAAACATAACGCACGAAATTTTAATATAGTCATTCTGGTCACTTTTCGCTAGAAATGGCTGACGTGGCAATGCGTCACTTAAGATGGTTGGCAATGACTATAACGCCATGTGAACGATTTTTAGCAAAAAATAATTGGAATAACTACATCGAAATTTTGCATAAAGAGTTACGACTACATTGTAAATTTGAAAAGTTTATAACTAAATTGACGTTCATACAATAAGTTAGGACTGAATAGGTGATTTTCTCCATGCAATAGTGTTCAGTGATTCAAATATGGAAACTAATGCTAGTTCTCCAATTGCGCGCTTTGTGCTTCAATTACTTTGGTTGTAGTATGGGATGACAGAATTTTGTTTAAGGTGCATTTACGAAGATAGCGGTTGATATATCTTGAGTTGGCCCATGACTTTTTTTATTTAAATTTTTGAGTGGCAGTGGGTCTTATTCATTAATGTGTTTGAACTTGGGTTATCTCTTAGAATGAAAAACAATAGGGTTTTCGCTGCCACAATTTCCTCAGACTTATATGGGCATGACTCAGGGCATTGACCGTAAGCTAACTCACAATAATAAATGGCTGAGAAGCCAGCCTAACTTGTGTTAAGGCTTGACCCTTGTGCTAGAACGATGGCTTTGATTTCGGAGGAAGCAGATCACATGTTTGATATGTATCATCTAACATGAAAAGCTAACGTTGGCGACGTAAGGTCCCAAAGGGTATCATCTTACGGAACTCCACAAGCAGACGTGTAAGACGCAAGTCGAGCTAAAAAAGATAGAGGACAGTGTGCATGGTGAGGTTGCTGTGGGCGGTGATGACCTCAGTGAGAGAGAGAGAGAGAGAGAGAGAGAGAGAGAGAGAGAGAGAGATGTGAAGTGAAATAGGACTGAAAATCAGTGTGGTTTTTGGTGATTTCTCAAGCTTTCTTTGCTACGTGCAGACATGTTCCCGTCCTCTTGTGGCGGGAATTGTAGACTCTCTTTGACAACTGCGATGAGTGGGGCACAGCAGCACTAACATCTGCTTCCATTGGACAGTACATTGACGTGCACCGCTAAAAAGCAGCTTCCTTTTACTAAGTTGCGTTTACTCTTCTTTCCAAAACTGTGAGACCAGGAGGGTTAGACGAATAAAGAAGAGGCCATCCCAAAGACTTTCGAGAGAGTCAAAATATCCCCAAAAAAACAACTCTTCGAGTTCGTGCAAAGCGCACCACAATGGGGTTAAAAGAAAATGGAATAGCGAAAAGAAGGGAGGAAAGCAAAAGGGGTCTTGAATAAGAGCTGTGAGAGGATCTTTCAGTGCCATCGATTTGCTGCTTAATTGTGTTTGGACTGTCATCCATTCACTGCCCCAAAAGAGAATCCCTTTCCCTCCATATTTGCACCCACTTTCCCTTACACGACATGACACGAGGTTTTTTTCCCCGCTCACCGTGCGATCACCTTCTCTTTCTCCCACTTTTCTCGAGGAAAAAGAAGGGGGGCGAAACAAAAGAGGGGGACGGGTTTCACTGTAGGGCATAAAGTCGTGGGAGATGAGTTCGTGTAAAAGGTGTCCATCCAAATCTAGTCGGGAATATATTTCCATCATAGCAATGATGGCTACTCACAGTCACATTCACTTTATTTGGCATACTCTGAGGAGGGAGAGAGAATGTGGCATCAATATCATCAGCGACAGATCACTTTCCATCAAATTCCAAGTTAAAAAAGGCTTCCAAGCAAAACGAAAACCAAAGAGAATGGAAATATAAAGTCATCAAGGTAAAAGGTAGGGGAATTTGGGGCTTTCTTTACTATTAATTTGGTGAAAAGTACATGTTATTTCCGTGATGGCATTTCATGTCACGCTTCCAGCTTTTTCCACTACGACATGTTTTGGCCAAGGGAAGGCTATTAACCAAACCACGAGGCACGAGTAATTCTGCTGATTTTTTTTTTCTTTTTACTAGTATATACTACTTATTCGCCGGAAAAGAAAATAAGTCTTCATGATAACATTTGGTTAGTGGCATACCTACGTTCACAAAAAAAAAAGGCTCAATGCAGTCAGATACCGTGCAAAGTCCAATGAAGGTGCTCGTATGAGAGTGTTTGAATTAAAAATTCATATTGAGAAATGGGTAACGTGGGACAATTGGTATATCATAGTTGATTCATTAATCATTAAATTGAGTCCTAGAAAATGTGACTTTAACTAGATATGGTTGATGGGCTTGAACTTGAATTTTCTCTTAGTGATCTCTCTGAGTGAAGGTGTTTGACTTATACTGCATCCATCGGAACCGATGATTAATCGATGGCCTACTTGATCTAGTGTATTGATGTTTGGTCATATGTCTCGTAGAAGAAATCTCCGTGTGATTTCCCTTATTGAGATCATTATTGGTGTCCCAAGATTTTCTGCTGAGTTTTGTGGCACAACCAAAGTGAAGATTTGAATTGAGATAATATTGGAGCGAAAGAATACTTAGATTAAGTGGGTGGGAACATAATACATAACTGTACATGCGAATGGGAGATTTGTTGAGGTGTTTGTGTGAGGATGTTAGACGAAAGAATGTCCACATTGATTTAAAATTTTTAGTAAATGTCCAATTAGATATGTTGACAGGCTTGAATATTGGCTCTCTTTAAGTGTTCTCGGTCCAACATTGATTGAAAATGGCCAAAGGTTCAAACTCAATGTATCACCTACGCGTTCTCTAATCTCTCCTCCTCTTTGTCTCGCGAAGTGGTGGAAAGTTGTTGCCTCGTGAGCCATGGCTATATATGTAGTTGATACTGATAAATAGGCATGCCGGTGGCAGCAAGGGTTGGTGGCGTTTTGCCCATGGGTTGTGGCGGTGGCGGCTCCACAATCTACGTAGACTAATTGGGGAGGGTGATAAAAGGAAAAATGGAAAAATAGAAATATAAAGAAAATGAGAAAAAGTACAAAAAGGAGAATGCATCTCAATCATTAAAATGCGAAAATTATCAAAAAAGTCCAAAACTTATTACAATCGTGCCAATTTAGTCTCACACTTTTTTTTCGTGTCAATTGAGTCCTAAATTTGTTGCATTTATGCCAATTCAGTTAATTTGACCAATTTTGGCTAGCCAGCGCTAACATGGCATGGCCGGTGCTGACATGGATAATTTAAAATAATATTTTAATATTTTTTCAAATTTTTAATATTTTTTTCTATTTCTTTCATTTCCCTTCCTTCTTCCATTGGCCGGCAAGGTTGGCCCCATCCAGGCACTAGCGAGGTGAGCCCCCGCCAGACCTTGACCTACAAAAAGTGAGGCCGACCTCACTGGCCCCTAGCAAGGCTGGACCTCACCTTTGCTTGGTCACCTCGGTTTGGCAACCAACCGGAGGAAGAAGTAATAAAAAAAAAAGAGAAAGAAAAGAAAAAAAGGAAAAAATTTTAAAAAAATCAAAATATTATTAAAATTTATCTATGTCAGTATCGATCGTGCCATATTAGTGTTGGCCAATCAAAATTGATTGGATGGGCTGAATTGGCACAAATGTAAAAGGTTTAATATTCAATTGGTAAAAAAAAAAGGTTTATAACTGAATTGACATAATTGCAATATGTTTAAAAATTTTTTGGTAATTTTTCCCTTTAAAACCAATAAGTTGATATGTTCTCCTTCCAAAGTGGATTTCTTCATAAATTCAGGTGATCGTAATCCTTTACTTTTACTCACCGGTGTTGAAATGCAATTTAACAATCGGCCATAATTATGCTCAAAATTCAACATAAGTTCAAACAAATTTAGGCTTCGAGTGTTAATCATCTAAAAATATTCAAAATCGTTTAATGATGGATCCAATCCACGAATGCTTGACCCATCTCCACATACACACCCATGGTTCGATAAGTTAAAATTGCACATCTCTATATTGCAATAAGCTAAGATCACAATCCATTGCATCAAATGAGATCCGGTGCATTAACACCAGAAAGACATTCACAATTAGTCACATTAAGATCATGGTACAACATGGAATTATGTACACACCATGGGAATGGGGTGTTCCGACCTGCGAGGAGACCTTTCATGCAAAAGACATTGCACCTTCAATCCTACTTCTCTCGAGTTGGAAAGGATTGTCCGTGTCACTACCAAGTAAATCAATTCGGAGGTCGATTCCGATGCAGACCGAGCTTGAGATCCCACTTATCGTCACTTTACAATTGCTTACATTTTTTTTTTTTTGAGTTGACTCACCTACCTTTTGGTGTAATAAGAGATAAACCGTAATGTCTTGATCAAGTAAATAAGCTGAATATCAAGTCATTGCTTAAACTACGGGTTATTTGGGAGGCTGAATTTGCACCAAATTAATAAATATTTTCGAAATAGCTTGCGTTTTCTTTACCCAAAAAAAAGGACAGAGATTCTCACCTGAGTATATTGCGCCCTCTACACCGTGCAAGACATCGAGTGTATTCTGTCATTTTTCAGAGGGTGAAAGTGATTTTATGGTTCTACTCGTGTGCGCACACGCACAAGCACAAGAAAGCTTCTTTTTTTTTTTTAATATTTATATGGATGAGATTGGAGGGCGTGTGAGGGGTCCATCGACACGTGCGAATGATGACAATGTGTATGGGGGGATACAATAATGATGGAGTTCCACCGTTTCTTCCACTGGTCGTGGGATCCCCACCCCCCCCACCTTATCATGCGACCCAACTTCCTCTCTCTCTCTCTTTATCTTTGACCGACAATTATCATCATGTCATCAACTCCATCTGATTGATGTTCTTGCTGATGGAATGAAATTGCTCGTCATCTTGTAATGGGACGAAACTTTAACAACAATAATGATAAATTTCCCATCGATCCATAAGAGGAAATTCGAAGAATTTTGTTTGGACCACGTTCCTGATTAGTGAGTGACTCATTATGGACATCGAAGCGCTAAATTGAATTAAATACAACACAAATGTTGGCGATGTTCGTAACTTGCAACATACAAGGTATTGAGTGGTGGATGAAGGACAATGGGACTCTTGGAGAAGTGGGTTTCGAGTCGTTAGGTTCGAGAGAGAGCATACGTGTAGGCAAGTTAAATAGATTGGATGAGTGGTTAAACACTAAAGTTAAACGTGTTGGGATTCTATAGTCAAATCACAATACGCTTACTCATATTGACCTCGGAGGTTAAGATCGTCACCCAGTAAATAAAGTCTTAATAAATTCTTAATTAATGCACGTGAACATGATGATTACATGTATTTGTAAAGATTAGCCGAAACGAGAGATTCGACCCTACATTATAAAAAAAATTGATGTACATAGATAATGTGGGACCACTTAAAACATTGTAGAGAGGAAATGAATTTCAATAATCATGTTAAATTATCCTTTATCGTAAGGAGCGAGCATAATGCGATTGGTTCGTTTTGGAGATTAATTCGAACCAAATCGTAACCAAACCGTATTAAAACGATTTGTCAAGAAGCCAAGCCAAACCAAACCAAATCATTTAGTATTTATTACCAAAACTAACCAAACTATAAAAGGTGGTTCGGTTCGATTCAATTCCAAACCGCTTTGAACCCCTCTCTCTTTTCCTTTTTTGGGTTTCTATTTAGCTACTAGTATCATATTCTAAAGAACTAAAATAAGTAGCAACATAAGTATGAAACTTGTGACAACATAAAGTTTAAAGAGAATAATTGTGATAACATTTTTTTTATCTGTCTTACACTAATTCTTATCTCACTCTCGAACTTTTGCTCTACTTCTGTTTTTTCACATAAGGCAATTATGAAAAAACAGTTTCACGATTTGGTTTGGTTTCAAATTTTTTGCAACCAAACAAAATTGAGCTATATGGTTCGGTTTGGCGGTTTGAACCATTTTTTGCTCACCCTATTTATAACTTGTATGGGGATCTCTATACATATCATCTCCTTATGCTCAATGATTTAAAGTTTTGGATTTAAACATTCTAAAGTATCATACTAATAGATTCAAAGATGTGCCATTCTTAATAAAGGATCTCTCTACCGTGCATTCTCCGTTTGAAGGTTTAATTCATAATCTCATGTCATTTAATGATGAAAGCAAAATGTGTAAGATCATCATTAGACAACGATGTAATGATATTGAAGCATTTAACACCTTTTCACATACTTTTTTTGTTTTTTTCGATCTGTTCGTCTCTAATTCTCAATTTATTCTCATATTTTTGCCTTGTCTCTTTGTAGAGCGTGAAAGTCAAAATTCATATTTAAAATTAAATATCGCCACCTTTAACCCCCTTGAAAAGGTAAGGATTCGAACTTCCTACCTTCTCTTTCTCAAATAAAAAGAATGACTACTGGGGCAAATCCTAGCGGTTAGCTCTTCACGTACTTAACAAGATGAAAGAGGAATAGTTTTAAGGAGGGACACATCATTGCACTGATGAACAGGCATTGATTGGGGAATGGAAGCGAATGAGAGAAATCAATGTGGACGATAAATGAATTTGAGTGTAGTAGGAGGACCTCTATATGTTTTGACTTTTGGTGCAATCAAGGCCTGATTTCCCGGTCGGTAACATTTGGTTGTCGGAAAACCTCAGCCTTTCATTCTTGCGTGAAAGTTATAAGCATAATTCTGATCATAATAGAGGACCCAAAAAAATAAATATGTTGACAAACGAGTTGGAAATCGAACACTATAATAAATAAATAAATGTTTGATTGCACCCGTTTTGGGGATCAATCAACCAAAGTAAAATTTCTAGAGAACTCAAACTTGAAATATTACCCAATCAGTCCTAAATTGATTATACGGATGCCAATTTAATCTTAAAATTTTGTGCGAAATTCCAATCAAGTCATTGCGGTCAATTTTCGTAAAAAATCGCTGACGTGGTGGTCCAGTCATCAACAGTTGTCCTATGTGGCAAATCACCACGTTAGTATTTTCCCACGAAAATTGCTTGCGAGGATTATATTGAAATTTCACGTAAAGATTTATGACTAAATTAGCAGAATTGAAAATTTTAGAAATGAACTGACATCCATACAATAAGTTTATGACTAATTTGGCAACTTTTCCTAAATAATCATGGCCTAAATATTTAGGATTTCTACCCTAGTCGAAGAGATGATTTTGAAAAATTCTAGCACCATGTCATACTAAATCTACAACTCAAACATGCTCGGATGGTGCGGTGGTCCAATCACGAAATTATATCATCAAACAAAAAAAGGTGGATCAATCAACCTTTAGAACGTCATGGGTTTAAGGTACATCCCTTTATAGTAATACCAAGTATCTAGGCTTTTTAGCTCGATCATCAATTCCCACGAATAAACACAAACCGTCTTATTCACATGTATCTAATAAGCCTTCACTCGCATGTGGCACGCGTAACTAATAAAGTTAATACGAGTGTGAATTATCGTAATTTGAATACAGAATCTCTTGCATTAAAACCAAGCACTCAATTGCTTATCCAAACCCGTCGCTGTAGCCACGTCCGAGATCCTTTTTGACTGCATCTACCAAAGTTCTGATACAACAATCAACCCGATTGTTCCTTCTTTAAAGCTGTCAGATCGATAAAAGGAGTTCCACTAGACTTGGAGACAATTAGGTGACCACCATGAATGTCGTCATGATAGCATGTTTGACAATTGCAGAGAGAAGTGGGTTTTTCCGAGTGTCTTTAGTTCAAGAAGGAGAGATGAGAACTTGTTGACTGGGGTTTGCGTGCATGGCGATCAAGAGGAGGAGGAGGAGGAGGTACATGCAAGTGATGAGTAGTAGCGATGCTGCTGAATATCTGATGGACCAATAGTGACGGTAGATCGCTCTGGATTCATCAAATTAGGTGCACAATGATTGAGTCTACAAGGATAGGGTGGGGGAGGGAGAATTTAGAATCGGTGACAAAAGCAAAGTCGTGATTGATGGTGGAAATTGAATACATTTTGGGGTTTTGTACACTCACGTGAGACCGAAACCGGTGAATAAGGCAGGGCCAAACACTAATTACATGCCAGGATTTGCTTAATCATATCCTCGTCGTTTAATTCATTTGCGTGACAAATTCTTACGGTCCGTATTTCTCTCATGAGAGGGAATGTTGCGGATCGAATCCGCGTCCTCATTGTTGTAAACTCGTGATGCTATGCAAGAGTTCGAGCAATTAAAAAATATTTATTAGCCAATAGTTATGTCTTTCACTTTGTTTAATCAGGACAAATTGAGTGCGGTGTCATGGGAGATCTCACTCAACTTTTTGTTTTTTTGTTTTCTTTTGTGTGGTTAGTGAGATAGTCAAGATCTCACTCGGCTTATGCAATCAGGAAATTGGACCTTCCGAAAAAGAAAGAGATCTTTGGATTTGTCAAACACTCATAATTGTCTCGACAAATTTCACGTCAGTGATGGAATGACATCTGGCAATTTAAGTTCCATGACGCAAGTCGCTCCTGGGGAACTGGTCCTCTCTCTCTGTTTTTTCGGTGCGATTTGAAATTTTGGAGCATAGCTTCTCCTTTGGTTTTGACTATAAAAAGAAAAATAGGGCATGTAATTCCACAAGAAAAAGTGCTGTGGAAAAGTGAGAACTTGATTTTCGAATTAAAGAGTTTGAAACGCTTTTGTAACTTGTGCATCTTTATTTTTCATTATTCACTTTTTAGTTTCGTACCATTTAATTGAACTGGTACCCTAACGTATCTATGATGAAAAAGTTTGAGTTTGTATGATCCGTCATATGGTAATTATCGAAATATTAAATCACACATTCATTTGTCAGTTTAAATTTTTAAAATAGTCAGTAGTAGTTCTACAAAACTTTACGTGATTTCTATAGGAGTTCATGGATTTAAATCTTTATGAGTTTAAATCTTCTTAAGACCCTATTTTAATTGCAAAGTGTTATCACAAAGTAAATTTTACAGTGTAAATCTACCGAACATCAACCGAGGTTTGGTCATTAAAAAAGATGCATGAACTTGAGTCCCTTTTGGACCTTTTCTGTGTATTTCGACACAGATATGTGGCCAGTGATTAGGGCGGAAAGAATATGGCCCAATAAAATAATAATAAAAAAAGAGATCTGGCGAATGGAAAGATATATACCTTCCAGAACATCATTTTGGCAAAAGATAAAGTTAAATCTACAGCAGCCCCAAAAAGAGGCAGATTAATTGCATCAAATCATTCTGTGGACGAGCTTTATATGCCACTTTTAACTCCAAAAGTTACTTATGATCAGTACCTGAGATAAAGGGGCCGCATTAAAACGCCGTAAATAAATAAATAAATAAAAAGGAAAGGAAAGAAGTGTCCAATTGAGCAATGAGGCTCAACTCAAAGCTGCTAGTGAATCACTACGTAGATACACTTTAGCTGCTAGTGAATCACTCTGTACATACACTTTAGCTAGAATACATACTTTCCAATCTATACATGGAAAAGGGGCAAAATTAAGATGCTACGCTCCAAAATTTGAAAAAGAAAATGCTTGCTTGGCGATGGACATGTAGTTTACGCTGAGTTTGTCGAACATATAAAATAACACGTGAAAAATGATTTGGAATTTGATTATAACAATTAAAATTTTAACATATGATTTCATTCCGTATAAAATATGAAGGACTTTCGGCATGGGTTTCTTTGCAAGTTAAGTTATGATTGTCAGTATAAGAACATGTGATTTTAGGTTCTTTAAGTTAGGAATGCCAAGTACAGATATCGTGCATGTCCATCTTTTATGTTTAAATCCAATCGGGGATGTGTATTTTATTGATACTAATTTTTATTGATGTAACATAAGTCTGTTCGTTTGGGATGAATTCGATAATTCTTGATTAACTCTAGAGGGGTGTGGTCGAGCAATTTTGGAAGTTCAATTTTAATTTGGGCTCTTGTTTTAGTGATGTATATAAGTAGCAAATCGCATTCTGACGCAAACCGGGTTTTCAAATGTATGAAATTTTGTGTGGTCGTATAAACTAGTGTTGGGTTTTGTCCTCTTCTTGCGTGGTGAAAACGACAAATGGGTAATTTTAAAAACGAAAAGGGTAACTGTCTAGTAATAAGGAAAACAGGGGTTGGTTAGATTCAAACTAGCGTGACTGAAGTGTAGGTTTTGTCCCAGACCAATCTCTGATGGTAAGGCATTGGTACTTACGTACGTCCATCACCGAAATCTGTGGGGTGTCTAATAAATTTTCCAATGGGAGTGGTTTTCTTGTCTCCTCTTTTCCGACTTTTCAAACTATTCTTTGTTTTATATTTTAATTTAACTATATATATCTATATATCTATACACAAATGTCGTCAAGGAGGAACATGGTAATCTAGGGAAGGTGGTCTAGGGCTTGATTAAGCTGGCACTAGCCACTAATCATTGTGTGGCGGTCAAATATATTGACTCTTATGTTCTTTTCTTTTTTTTTTTTTGGTTTTTTCAAGTGAAATTTTGTGTCATAAATCGATAGATAGATGTAGGAATAGAATTGGTCTTTATCTTCGATTGCTTATTCGGGTTCAGGCGTTTGGTTAAGTTCGGATTAATTGGAATGGCATTTCTCTAGAACATTTCGAGTGAACTGGGGAAAAAGTAAATCCCTTGAATCCAAAACAAGTTTATTAAATTGGGGAGAACGGGAATACATCCAATTTATTTCGTTGTTATGTGCCCTCACATTTATTTTGCATTTTCAATAGTTGTAAAATAAATTTTTTACAGCAAGAATGAAGGACCAACAAAGGGTGTGGCATTACAATTAGCATAAATTTAAGACTTTTTTAAGAAACTAAAGTTTTGATTATGAAAATTCACATGGTACTGAATTTTGAAAAGTGCTCACGCCACTTTCCTTGACTTGGTCGTACATGGACAACTCTTTGAGTTGGAATTGGATATGATTTGATTTCATTAGCATGAAACATGATTATATTTGAAAAGTAGCTGATGTATGGTCACTAATTGATTATATTCCCGCAAACCGACCCTCTGATTGGTAAGAAGGTTTAATTTGATAAGCCCAACTAAACACATCCGTTGAGACAGATTTCGCCTAATGTTGACAATCAAAGACTTTTGTCGAGCAATATGTCATATTTACATGGATTCGTAATCTATCACAAGTAGTCTAATTTTGCTTGAGAAATTGTATATATTGATGGGGAAATGTGTTGGAGGGACCAAAATGAATTCTTTTTACAAGTTAGAGGGAAACATTGTCAAAACAATTGTGAGAACTACATCAACAAAAATTTCTTATATGCGTACCTGGAGGGCTGGTGGATGTAGTCAATTGTGTCCCTATGCAAAAATTTAACACTTATTGTGCCGTTTCCAAGGAAGAAAAAACAACAACCACAATTAGTTGTATCATAGGCAAATTATTTACCTAGCTCAAACCTACTCAAAATGTTATAGTCCGTCATTAGTTTCAAACTTATCAACATCAGAATCGACATCTTTCTGATAGCACGAGGTATTCGAAACCTTTGACTCGACTAATTTTCCATGAATATACTTAAATCTCACAGTAAAAATGCATTTACTAAGACTTTAGAGTCCTCTAGGTAAACTGAGTGGGAGAAGCTGTAGATTGAATAGGAAAGAACCCATCAAAAACCCCGAATTGTGCTCATGTGGCTTAAGTAAAATAAAAATGATATTATTTTGACTGAAAAATCATCTGATAGAACATTGACGAAAGTAAATATGTCATATATATACAAACTTTGAGTTTTTTACGTTACAACAAAAAGTTTAGGGTAAATGTATTACAATGATCATGGTTTGGAGTTCTTTTATGACTTTTTGTACTTGAATTTAATATTTTGTTATATTTGGACCAAACGCTCGAATACCCATGGTTTCTTGCACTTGAAAGAAGTTGAATTATTGTCACGATTTGGTTTACATATCGCATAAAAGTAGATTTAGGTTTCTTGTATTAGATAATTTCCTTCTTAAATAAGTTTGATTTAGGATACTTATGGAGATTAATGGACATCCCATAACATAGACAGTGAAATTAGTAAAGCATCAATTGAAAGACATAGCGGGAAAAATTTTGAAAGAAAAAAATGGGTAAAAACTCTAGCTCTGTTTATTTTGCGAAAAATAAATGATTTTAAAAATATTTTTCCAAAAATGATTGCTTCATGTACAATAATAAATAAACGAAAAATATTTTTATTGTCCACGAAAATTTTTAGATATAATTTGTTGTTGCAATGATAACAATTTTCATTGATTAACTATTTCAAATCATACTACACAAATGATCATTTTTAGAAAATATTTTTTTAATTATTTATTTTTCGCGAAATAAACGGAGCTTTAATCGAAAATGTGAACCTTGTTGAAGTCCGGGTTTATAGGTTATGGGAGGATTTAGTTTGACGAAGTTGGCAAAACGTGGAGACACATGGATTGATTGAGACTGGCAATCTATGATTAAATTGGTGATATGATGATGGTAAATGTGTCTTGTAAAGTTCTACATAATCATAGGAAAAAAGATTTTTTTTTTGTAGAAATTCCCTTTAGAAAACTTAAAGAATTTTGAATTAGAAGATAGAATTTGAGATGATGTACTTTACGATTGGTTGGCTTATTTATTCTAGATAAATTTACGTAGAATAGAATATTTGAATTTATCGCTATTTTTTAATTAGTTTAAGTTTTAAAATTTTTTAAGGATACCTTATCCTTATTGAAAGATATCATGGGATGTAGTCATTGTTATTTGTTTAATGTTTTCACATTTAGTTAGATTTCTTTTACAGAGATCCTTTACTACCTTTGATTTCTCTATTGGTATCTCAATAAATCTCAATTATTAAAATATTAATGCTAATTTTGCAACTCACAACCATTTTTAATTATTTCCATACGTTAGTTAATAATTTAGATGGTTGAGATGTCTAATGTAGACAACATCGACGAGGCCAGAGGATCACCTCCGCGGCTTTTGGCGCATATGTTTGTTATTTTCTCGTTTTGTCAGACATTTTACCTCTTTGAATATCGATATGACTATTCATAAAGTCAAATTTGTGCTTTGATGAGTTATCACATTATCACAAGAAATAACCACACCGATGAGTTAGGTATCATCTCAATAATACATTGTGCAAAGAAAGATTTTGTCATCAACACACGATACAAAAGTCCAAAAAGATGAATGGCAAAGAAGAAGAAGAACAAAATGAGAGGTTCCTCAAAGTCGGTGAGCTTTTAGCAAAATCAACGTCCAAGAATCACGCACGACATCGAATTTCAAGATCGATCCTTAATTGGTACGAAAATATGCTACACAAGTCAGACCACGAGATTGAGAGACCGGACCGGATCTTAAGCTGCATGATGCACCACTCCTTCTAAAGCGGAAGGGTTGAAATAGAGCAAGGAGGACAATCTAACCCACCGCAACAAATACCCGCATCGGCCCGCCTCGAGTCGAGCAGATAGATCCGGCAACACGTGACTAGCCTTCTCTACTTCCTTCTTTAGGGTATTCAGTGTAAATGAAATGTGGTAATTTATTTACTTCTTTTTTTATAATTTAGGAGCACGAGCACACACTTTTCAATAAACGAGGCGGCTTCGTTGAAAAAACCACCTAGTTATGTTGGAACATCGAGTTCACTATACAATAAGTGACGAAAAGATGGTGGTATTATGGATTTACCTATGTATGCCAGGATTGAACGAGCTGGATTTTAGACATAAAATCCAACTTGTCGACATTAACAAATGAGTTGAGCTTGCATCTCATCTCATCCCTTCCTTTAGAAGCTCAAAGTTAAAATTACGGGGAAAAGTGTCAGAAAAATCCTAAACCTATTGTATTGGTGTCAATTTAATCTTAAATCTTTTTTTGTGCCAATTTAATCCTTCCGACTATTTTGAACGGATTTTGCTGACGTGGATGTCGATTGGCTTACGTGGCACCGCCGACGATGACGTGGATAACTTTTAATAATATTTTAATATTTTCAAATATTTTTAATATATTTTCTTTTATTTTTCTTCTTCCTCTAGTCGGTCGCCGGTTCAGCGATTGGTTGGACGCCAAGGCTGGCGAGCCCTGCTGGGTGCTAGCGAGGGTCGCCCTCGCCAGCGACTGCGACGGCAAGCCTCGCTCTCGCTAGTGGCCGCGAGGTTGAGGCCTCACTAGCAGCCAGCGGGGCTCGTCGGAGGAAGAAGAAAGGAAAAAAAAAAGAAAAAAAAGAAAAGAAAAAAGGAAAAAAAAATCAAAAAATAAAAAATTCGAAAAATATTAAAATATTATTAAAAATTATCCGTGTCATCGCCGGTGAGGCCACGTAAGTCGGCCAGCGTCTATGTCAGTAAAATCCGTTTAAAATTAGCCGGAAGAATTGAATTGACATAAAAACAAAAAGGTTTATGATTAAATTGACATCAAAAAAAGGTTTATGACTAAATTGGCACCAATGCAAAAGGTTTATGACTTTTTCAACACTTTTCCCTCAAATTATGTGATGTAATGGCTCATTTTAAGGATTCAAACTAACCAAGTTCTTAAAAGAAATACTTCAGTGGTAACTTTTGGTGTCAATAGGCATGTGGTCATGTTAGTAAAGGGATTGGGTGCGGACACTAGTATTATAGATGCGGAGTTCAACTCTTACGCTTTGTAAGATATATAGCAAAAAACCAAAGAGTGAGTAGTTAGAGATAGCACAGGCAAAAAAAGAAGAAGGTATACTTGGAATTAGGCCCGTCAAATGGGAGTGTCGGGTCGGGTCGGGTCGGGTCATGTCGGATTTGTGTCAGTTGAAAATGGTCCAATTCATATTGACCCATTTTTGCGCAATACGCATTTAGTGACCCTACCCAACACGGGATCCAATTATTAGTAATTTTTCTCCTTAAATTGTTGTCTTTGAAAAATGGGTGACTACATAAACTGGCTTATTGAATCTATGAGGGAGCTCAGGTGCTTGAATCAGGTCATACTTGGCGTGGCACATAAGCAACGTGGAGACGTGAGCAAGCACCACACTGATGGACAAAAAATAGAGGCTTTAGAATAGGGAACTAGTTGGTTCCAGTTTGATTCCCGGGTTCTTTAGGAACCAGCACATTTTATATTTTGGGTAGAAAATCGAATACTTATAATAAAAAATAGAAGTTACCCATTTCACTATAAAAACATATATTGGTCAAACATCATATTGTTGTTTGTTCGTGTTGAAGATCATGGTTCGATTCTCAATGCATTCAAAAGTACTTTTTTTTAAAAGACACTTTAGGACTAGCCTCAAGGAACTCAGGTCAAACTTCCATGGACCTAGGCACGAGCATTAGGGTGTTGAGCTCAACCTCAATGGACATGGGATTATCGTTTGCGAGCCCAGCACGGGTATCGAGGTCTCAAGCTTGTCCTTGAGTGACTTGGGCCCAACCTATGTGAACTTGGCTTGACTGCCAAAGAATTGCGCTTAACCTCGATGCATTTAGGCTGAACGCCACTGACTTGAGCAAGGGTGCCGGGTACCCGAGCATGGCCACTAGGGAGCCGGGCATGGCCACTAGGGAGCCGGGCATGGCCCCTAGGGACCCATGCATGGCCTCGAGGGACTTGGGCTTGACCTCTTAGACTAGAGTATGGGTACCAAGGTCTCGCACTTGACTTGAAGGGACCTGACACCCGCCTGTATGGACTCGGGCTTGGTCTTTAAGGAATCTGCCTAACCACGATGGATCGGTTAGGCGCTAATGACTATGATGTAGAGTTGGGTTTCCGGGCAGGGCTGTTAGGGACTGGGGCATGGGCACCGAGGACTCGATGCAACCTTGAGAAATTAGGCAGTTGAGGAACTAGGCCCGGCCTCGATGGGCGAGGGTTTGGCTCTAGTGACTTGGGTGCGAGACCCGAGTACCTAGGTAGGGCCACCAGGGACAAGGGCATTAGGGTCCCAAGCATGAGGCCAAACATAAGGTCTTGGGCCCCTCCTGAAGGGACCCTTTCTTAGCCTCTATAGACTTGGGTGTGGCCGCCCAAGGAACTGAGATCGGCCTTGTTGGACCCAGGCTCGGCCCTAGTGCTTTGGTAAGGGAGTTGAGTACTCGTGCATGACCGTTGGGGTCTCGAGTATGGGCACTAAGGTCTAGGGCTTGGCTTTGAGGGACCCAACTTCCAAGGACCCGGGCATGGGCACTGAGGTCTTGGCCATGACCTACGGGACCCAAGCCTCACCTCTATGAATTTGGGCTCTGCCTTGATGTACCTAGGATAGCCTTGATGGATGCTGGCCAAGTACGAGTGACTAGTGGGAGTTAGGTACCAAGACATGGCTGCCAAAGACCCTAGGTATCGGCACCGGGGTCTTGGGCACCTCCTCCAGGGATTTGGGCCTAGCCTCTATGCACTTAGACCCAGCCACCAAGGAACCAAGCTCGGTCTCGATGGACGGGGCCACAGGAGGCGAGTACTCGTGCATGGCCGTCAAAGACTTGGGCATGGACACGAGAGGGTATTGTTCTTTTATTGGGTCAAAATTGGGTTCCTTTCAAACTCATTTGCAAACCTTATAGAAGCCATGGTTAATTGTGCATTGCTTTATTAGACCCATTTTAACCCATATTTATAAAATTAAGGCAACCCATATTTCCCCAAACTTAACAAATTTGAGTTAAAATATGGATCCATCATCCATTTTGCAGGAAAATTATAAAAAATCATAAACTTATTGCAATTGTACCAATTTAATCATAAATCTTTTTTTTGGCCAATTGAGTCATAAACCTTTTGAGTTTATGTCAATTCAATCCATTCAGTCAATTTTGACTAGTTGGCATTTACGTAGTACGACTAACAATGAGTTATTGCAGCTGGTGCCGACGTGGACAAAATTTTAATATTTTTCAAAATTTTTACTTATTTTTTTCTTTTTCCTTTTTTTTATTCCTTCTCTCTCTGACCAGTTGTTGGACCGAAGTGATTGGCAGGAGACGAGGGCGACCTCATTGGACTTGGCTAGTGACCGCAAGGTTGACCTCGTTGATTCTCGCCTTAGGCCTGTCGCCTTGGTTTGGAGACCGGCTAGAGGAAGAAGGAAGAAAGGAGAAAAAAAGAAAGAATAAATAATTAAAAAATTAGCAAAAATATTAAAAAATTATGAAAAATTCTTAACGTTAGTGCCGGCTGCACCACATCAGGGTTAGTTGTGTCACGTTAGCAACAGCCAGCCAAAATTGGCTGGATGGATTGTATTTGTACAAATGCAAAATGTTTAGTATTCAATTAGAAAAAAAAATATTTAGAACTGAATTGACACATTCGTAATAGATTCCCCCCATTTTGCCATCTCTACTTGGGATGCTATCCTCCTGTCATGCTGCCACAATTTTCAACTCACCTATCACAATGCTGCGAGTAGGACACGAGAAAGTATTTCAAGTATCAATCTATGTTTGATGCGGCAAAAGGAATCAACAAACCGAATTAAATTCAAGCTAATCTTACTTTTGAATCTTGAAAACTATTGCTTTTGATTGGCTTGTTTCTGTACATTACACGCAACTTGATATTACTTACGCGCAAATTATATTTTGTGTCATGGAATGGGATCTTGCGCAGGGCCGCCACAGTCTTGCTCGCCCCGCAATGAACACTACCACAAAGGTCGCGACCATAGCGCGAATGGTCGTTCTAGCTGTAGACAACCCTAAATCGGGGGAAGCTCAAGGCAGGGAACCCCTCATCTGTGGTCAAATTTGGAGGGAGAAAGAGAAAGGGATAGAGGCATTGAAGGAGGACCTGGAAGCTTGGGATCTGACCGTGGCGATGGATCACAACTCCGGTGACAATAGTGGGGCAGCTACTGTGAAAGAAGAGATGAGTGATTTAGCGTGAGAAAGAGAGAGAGAGAGAGAAAGAGAGTCGCATGCATACTTAATGATTGAGAGAGAGGAATTGCATTCAAATGAGCAACCTATCATCGGATAAATTTAAGATGTAAATTTGTCATTTTAGTCCTGATTGAAGAGCACCACCATCAATTATATTTGATTAGGTTTGAATGTGTATGACGCTAGTAATTTGTAATCCATTAATCAGAAACATGATTAAAGGTAATTTCGAAGAAAGTCAAAGAAGACTCAGTATCTCCACATAGCTTGCTTATATGATTAAAGGAAAGGGTGAATGTGAATGAGGTTGTAGATTAGGTGGTGACAATTACAAAAATTATTCAATCACCGCCGACTGATTCACGAACTTAGGTCGTCATATCAATCCAACTTAAACGTTATCAAGACGCCATATTCATGACCAAAGCCTATCCACCAACTCCAGCCTCGTGGTAATGCAAGGAAGCTAGCAAAATCATATGTCGATAGCCAATTTGGAGTAAATCCGATTTTATTCACCTTGGTACAAGATGCAACAAGATACACAATAAAATTCAATTTCATTGGCCCTGAATCGTGCGAGCCCTTCTCATGCAGGAAAGCACTCGAATTCACAAATTCGCCCCCTCCACACGGCCAATACGTAGACATACAAATGATTACTTGCAATGATTAAAGATCAAAGGGAGATAAAATAATACATGGAGGGCGATAGTGCCACTGCCATGGTGGTGCGGTGCTTTAACCCTAGACCTCTTTACCCAATTCTCTTTTTCTTTTCTTTTCTTTTTCATTCTTGGATTATGAAAATGAAAGTGGGGTTACGTATTGCCGGTCTCGAACTGTTTGGGAAATTGAAGCAAGCTGTTCCCAAAGAAAAAAGCGTACCATTTATTCGCAAAAAATAATATTTAATATGTATATTGGGGTAGGGGCATTCAGATAGAGTTTGCCTTTCTTAAATATTTATTAGTGTCAATTGTATATTCCACTTCCGTTGCCTAAAGACAGCGACATTCAGTTTTCTCCCCCTTCTTTATTTATTTATTTATTTTCCCCCCTTTTTTCATTCATTGGATTATGTGGAAAAGAGGCAATTTCGAGTATTGGGATTGGGGGGATCTTTCTTTCTTTTATTCTTTTATTTTTTTGGGTTGAATTATTATTATTATTTTTTATGATTATTGTTTGCCTTCATTCCTTCCCACCTCTTCAACTTTATGGAAGAAAAAGGTTGATAGAGGCCACCGAAAAGCATGGACACCTTATCATGAAAGCAAGAAAAACACGACCCGATTTGACGGGCCAACACACACCCACAACACAAAATACCAAAAACCACTCGAACGCCCTCGCAAAAATTTCACACGCTTGTTCCATCATCACATTCACATCTCACATCTCCCATCTCCACCTTCTATTCCCCTTGGCTGTTTCTCTCGACCACCCTTCCTTTTTCCTCGGTCTTTGTTGACGAGCATGATGGAGAAAACACAGAGGAGGTTGTCATGTTTTTCGAAGAAGAGTTTGGCTCCTTCTGCTGGACGGGGTTGAGGGCGATTGGTTCGCTGCGATGAAGAATTTGGAGAGCTGCCGAACGGTTCCATGTCCTTCCAATCTTCCCAATTCCACTTGATTAAGATGGGCGATAGCCTGTCAAACAGGGAAACTAGAACTTATTCAGTGAAAACCCCTTGTTCAATCTTAGCCCCTTCAAAAGTTGAATATCAAGATTACTCGTGGTGTTTTCGATTTGGAGAAGTAAATTGAGTCATTTTGCTCCGGCTTGACACTATGGTTGTCCATCAACATTTAAAGGTAAATAATGATACATTACACATGTTTTGCAGGTGAGAAATCATGATCCAAGGAGGATAAAATTGAGTTACGCAATTGAGAGCATACCAATCCACGTGATGAAAAGAATGTTGATGAAAAATAATCATATAAAGTTATGATAAGAATTCATTTTTTTCTCATTAACGGGAAAATCCATTTAAATAGATAGATCTTAAACTCATGAAATACCTTGCTAATCTCATGAATGATGTAAACATGAGTTAAAACCCTTGACACTTGGTGGCGTGGGAAACTATGACCCCCTTTTATGAGCCTAATCCACATGCACAAATATGTTTTTTAATCACTAAGCAACCTCTACAAAGTGAATGCCGTAAGAAAGGAATAATTCAAAGTATAATAAACTTCCATGCTAGTGCATTTAATGCAACTGAAAGAGCACTACAAAGCAAAATGGCAATCATAAACATTTTTTCCTTTTTCCTTTTTGCTCCAATGCAACTTTAGCTTTTTCATCGTGTGGGTAATCAATCTGCAAGTCAACCTCGCCTCATCATTTGGTCTTGGGTTCTTCTGAACAACCCACCATGCACCTCATTTCCCACTTTGGCTCTCTCTCTCTCTCTCTCTCTCTCTCTCTCTCTTTTTTCGTTTTGTTTTTCTTTTCACCTTTTCAATAGGAGTGTGTCATTCCCTATATAATTGCCTCTCTCTTTTAGCCGGATCTTCCCCTCATGGGAAGCAGAAGCATCTCATTTCAGGCAAAGCATGAAGGTTCATCAGTTCGCACGTGGATTCTTTGAGCTCGAACCCACCACCCTCACGCTCGGCTGCAAACGCCTCCGCCCCCTCGTTCCAAAGCTCCCCCACCAGACCGACGTGGTCTCGACCGCTGCATTCGTTGACATCAAGAGCTTCATCCGCCCCGAGAGCGGCCCACGGAGGCTTGGTTCCTCCTCCGACGACAAGAGAGACCCTCCTCAGGTCTCCCCCATTTCTCTCTTCCACGACAATTTCCACAATTCATGTCATGAGCGTGTGAATTTTAACTATATCAGATATGACATTTGCAAAGTGACTAGGAATTCAAACTTTGCGGTGTTTTACAAGTCCAATGTACCACACAAAGAACCTTCGGAGTCCCCTTTTTTCCATTGATGATTGTTCTTTTCGATGATTGAACCCTGTTAATCCACTTGTTCTCTTCCTGGAGCATACGTCCCCTAGTAAAACCTAATCAAACGGGCTGGTTGAAGAAAGAAAAATTCATATCACCCCTCTTCTTGACAAAGCAAAAGTGAGAGTGGTTTTAATTTGCCGTGTTATTTGACTGAATAACAAAATAAATAGATAGTCTGTCATCTTCATCATTTCGACTGACACGGCGGCCATTAAGTGCCATTTGAAAGAAAAGAATACATGTCTTGCTGGTGAAGAAATTACTCTATGATTTTGAAGTCTCATATTTTATGTGTGCATGGGAACTTCTAAGTTCATGCAGGTGGAAACACACCCGGGAGGGACACGTTGGAACCCGACGCAAGAGCAAATCGGAATACTCGAGATGCTGTACAGAGGGGGGATGAGAACTCCCAACGCGCAGCAGATCGAGCAGATCACGGTGCAGCTCAGCAAGTACGGTAAGATCGAAGGCAAGAACGTGTTCTATTGGTTCCAGAACCACAAAGCCCGCGAGAGGCAGAAGCAGAAGCGCAACAGCCTCGGCCTCGCTCACTGCTCCAGAACCCCCACCACGACTGCCGCCATCACCACTGCAACTTTGAACACAACTAAGGTAAGAGAAACCATACTACCATTTTTCTGTTCCTCATTATAACATCGGTATCGGAGCGCTGAATGATGCATGTTGAGCTTGACGCGTGGTTTGTTGTACTCATGCTTCACGTGTTGTTTCAGCTTTGCCTGACTACTTAATTTCCATTTGATCCATCTATCGAGCATCGCCTATCTTCTCGGACTAGAACCATCTAATGTGGGTTTCATGTTTTATGATGTAGAAAACTCACCAGTCCTGGCACAATATGCAGTAGTGTAATTGCAAATGAACGTTTGAATTTTAAAATTTTAAGATTAACCGATTGAACATAACGTTATGTTGCAGGGATCGGAAGGAGAGATTAGAGGAGAGGAAGACAGTCCATACAAGAGGAAGTGTAGAAGCTGGGGATTTGACTTCTCGGAAGCCGAAGAGGATGTGAGCAGGTCATCATCATCTTCATTCAGAGATGAGGACGAAGCAGCTCACTGTAGAACTCTGGAGCTCTTCCCATTACACCCGGAAGGCAGATGAAGGTGTTCCGTTCGGAAGAAAAATATAACTTCGCAAAATCTTCCTCTCGTTCACTCTCTCTCTCTCTCTCTCTCTCACCTTTCTCCCTATTTCAAAGGCTTTGTGAGGCCAAATTGTGATGTGATCATCGTCTAAGCATGATCTTCCCTTCTTCTTTCCTTTTCTTTTCCCTTCTTTTGAATTAGATGATGTACTGCTTTTTCTTTCTTTTTTCTTTCCTTTTGTTCCGGGAAAGAAGAAAGAAAGACAAGATGTGTCGTCTCTTGTCTGACCTCTGTACTCTAATTTAACCTTTGCTCTCTCTCTCTGACTTCTAAGCCTGCGTTCTCTGTAGGACTCTTTATTCCCATCTCTGCCATGTGTTTGTGTGTGTATGTGCTTGTTCATTCTTTTGACTATGGGGGAACAAGCATGTTAATAAATCCAAGGCTTTTAGGTTAAAAGTAGCGACCTATGGACACTGAAGTCCAAGCACCTACTAATCTTTTTTCATTTTTCTCTTTTTTCCTTCCTCCTCTTCTTCGCCCTACTTTCAAATTAGGAACATCACGATCCAAAATGAAAATGTCTCCACTCGCATCAATTCCCAAAAGAAAAGAAAAGAAAGAATTGATGTATAATAGTATTATGTGTTTAGTCTCTTGTGGAGACTTTTTAGCAAAAGCAAGATGGATTGGAAGATCAAGATGATCAAATATCCAAAGGACGTGGATTTCTTGATGTGAAGAATCTTTGGTGATTGACAAGCTTTTTCAAGCATTATTTGGCCGCCCATCCATCCCCCTTTTGGATGAAGTTTTGGGAGGGAAAAGATATGCCACGAAATTTGAAAGATACATGCCTAAAATCATCTCAATGATTGTTCTAATTTGGACACACATGTGACAACTGATTTAACTTTTCTTTTCTACTTTCAATAAGATATCATTAAACAACTTTAGGGTCCATTTACCTCTTCCAAAGCAAAGTGGTTTCTCTAGAATTTTTTTCAAAATTTAAAATACTATTTGAATTTTAAGAATAAAGTTGTACGAGAATCTATATTTCAATATTATCTTAAAAGGTTCAAGTTCAAAGAGTTCAACGTCAGATAAAAGTTAAATTACTTGACCCCCAAGATTTGAAAATATGGGGAAAATTACCAATTTAGTTCCAAATTTAGGAAAATTACCAAAAAAATCATAATCCTATTGTACGAATGCCAATTCAGTCATAAAATTTTTAATTTGGTCAATTTAGTCATAAACCTTTTGACAAATTGCCAATGTTATTTTTCTGATCAATTTTGGCTAGAAATCAATGATGTGGACCTCGAATCCTACATGACATAGCCTGCGCTGATGTAGACAATGTTACAATTTTAAAAAAATATGGATTTTTATATATTTTATATTTTCTTTTCTTTTCTTTTGTTTTCCTACTGTGGCCATCCAGGGCTTGCAAGCCCTTGCCCAGTGGCGAACATAGGTTGCCGATCAAAATTAAAAAAAAATTAAATGAAGAAACTAAAAAATAAAAATATAAACAATTCATAATCTTTTTAAAAGTTCTAAAAATTGTCTACGTTAGTGCTAGTCATGCCAAGTAGCATGACTATCGTCTATGTCAGTAATTTCTGATCAAAATTGGTCGGAAGGCCCAATTTAGAGGTATGGGACTGAATTGGCGTCTGTATAATAAGTTTATGACTTTTTTGATAATTTTTTCCCTAAATCTATTGTACGGATACCAGTGGAGTCCTAAACTTTTCGATTTTGCCAATGTAGTCTTGAACCCTTGTGTGAAATTTCAATATAGTCATTCTAGCCAATTTCCTCTAGAAATTGTTAATGTGGTGTCCAGTCATTGCCAGATGTTCTACGTGGCATGCTGACATAAACAACTTGTGGATCGCCACGTTAGCATCGATGGCAATTAGCTGGAAAGATTACAGTGCAAAGGTTTAGAACTACATTAGAAAACTTGAAAAACTTATGATTGATTAAATAATTATTCCAAATATAAGGATTAAGCCTTGGCATCAAGGCATGTGAATTTGTTCACAAACATAATGAATTTGATGACTAAGTAGCAAAAAGTACACTGCATAAATGACAAATAAGGTTTACTTTAACAATGTGTTTAGCATAAGAGAAAAAGCAGTAAATGAGAGAGATTATTTAGAAAACAATTTTCTTAATTCGGCTGTTTAAATCGAGGAAGGAAGTGGGTGAAAATGAAGGGAAGCTTTTCCCTCTAAGATTACATTTTATTTCTTTTTTATTCGAAATAGGACAACCTTATAAATCCAAACTTCACTACTACTCTAAGCGACTATCTCAAGATGAGCTTTATAATTAAGAGTACCTAGAAAAACGCACAAAATTATATGGTCAATTTCATGACATCCGTTTTGTAAAGATTTATGACCAGTAAGTCCACAATAGAAACAAGAATAGAAACCTTTTACACAAGCAGCAATAATAGAACGCCATTGGTTAGATCAACATTACACTAACGCAAATACATAGACTCGAATGAACCTAAACGGGAAACAGTCGGCCCATCCAAACAATCAAATTCACTTCACATATGTAGAACAAAGGGAAACAAAATAGAGGGTCATTTTCGATCCTATCTCAATTGGTCTGTAATCATGACCCAGCCACAACACCTTATTCATGTGGTGGCTCCACCACCAACGTTAGATACCATTGATGCACGGACAGCTTCCATAGGCGATTTGTTAATTCCAAATATTTGAGATAGGGCTGTTGATTTAGAGTATGTGAAACAGTTGATTTAGAATTCAAACGCGTTCACTCCCATTCGAATGAGACAGAGACGCGTTTTGAATACCATTGATGACCGCTGGAGTAATTGAAGGTGATTGGAGTGACAGACCCTTAGGATAGGATGGATAGTTTGTTTCACTTGACCATCGGACCATGGTATGATGGGAAAAATTATCCGAAAAGTCATAAACTTTTTACACTTTTGCTAATGCATTCATAAACTTTTTAATTGTGCCAATTAAGTCATAAACCTTTTCACATTTTGCTAATTGAGTCAATCTAATTAATTTTAGTTGGAAATTGCTAATGTGGACACCAACCATCCTACGTGGCAAGATCGGCACTAACATGGACAATATTTAATAATATTTAAATATTTTTTGAATTATTTATTTATTCTTTTATTTTTCCTTTTTTTCTTTTTCTTTCTCTTTAGCTTATTTACTTTTTTCTTGCTATGGCCGACGAGGGTTGTTGGGCCCTCATCTAGTGGCTGACGAAGAGTAAGAAAAAAGAAAAGAAGGGAAAGAGACATAAAAGAAAAAAAGGCAAAAGGAAAATTAAAAATTAAATAAAAAATACTAAATTATAACAAAATTGTTT